>CM061914.1:142999083-143063267 GCA_031002005.1 Vandiemenella viatica | reverse complement strand
GGGCTGCGGCGTCGGCGCTGCGGGATCCGCTGCTGCTGCCGAGACTTGGTGCCCCTGCCGGAACGGGCCGGTTCGATGTCCTTCTGAGGAAGCGGTCCCCGGTTGTGGTGTCGGGAGGAGCGCGACTGGGAGCTCTGGGTGGCGGCGACGTCCTGTGTGTCCTCTACGTCGGTTCGGATTGCGGCCACATCCGCCCAGGACTCCAGGCGGCGATCTGCGGCCGTAGATATTTCGAATTTGTAGGCAAGTTCGATGACCTGCTCCAGGGATGGGTCCTCTAACTTGAGGGCGTCATGCCGGAGTGCGGCATCTGGTGCAGCCTGTATGGTGTGATCACGCACCATGTCGTCGGCGTAGGATTCGTGGGAACAACGAGTTTGAAACTTACATTTTCTGCTAAGGCCTTGGAGTTCGGCCGCCCACTGGCGATACGTCTGATCGGGCTTCTTCCGGCATTGATAGAATTCGACGCGGGCCGCGACGACATGGTACCGGCGTCTGTAGTATGCATTCAGTGTCGTACAGATGGTCGTGAAGGTGAGGGTGTCGGGGTCTTGTGGCTGAAGTTTGGTGAGCAAGACATACATCTTCGATTGGTTCCAGGAAAGGAAATATGCACGCTGGTCTTCTTCTTTGGATATGTGATGTATTGCGAAGTGTTGTTTTATGCGCTTCTCGTAGGTCTCCCATTCTTCGACGTCGTCGTTGAATGCTGGGAACGGAGGCGGGGCCGTGGGTTGGCGGAGATTCCTGACTTCCGCAATCAGTTGTCTCTGAGATTCGAAGAACTGATGTAGAAGTCCTTGGAGGAACTTTTGCCATTCCGTAGGTGCTGCTGGCGTAGCCATGATGGTCGAGAGTTCTTATCCCAACCTGAAGTGAACTACACTTAATGGTTCCTTGAGGTTTATTACTATGTACACAAAACACTGATGAACAATAACAAACGTGGTACAGTTAGCGGATGACCGTCGAGAAATTTAGCCTGGTCCTGATCCGGGGTAGAGAGAGACGGCTTCTACTTCTCGCGAACTTCCGGTGGTCTTCTGTAGTTGAAGCTGGTTCCGCGGTCAGGCCGGAACTGGCGGTGGAGCGGCCGGCTACGCTTATATAGGCGGCCTGGCGCAGGAATTCCGTTGTGTGGTAGTACGGCGACCTCTGTAAGAAATAGTCCCACTTAGCTTCTAGATGATTCTGTTTGTTTTCCTGGTTTGTTTTGATGCCTCTGCGCCTGTTTGGAGTCGTATATGTATCCCGGCGTGCAGGCGCATTGTGTGTGAGGTCTGCCTGGCAGGGGCCTTTACTGGCAGACTGAACAGTACCCAAATTAGCTGTTCTAAAATCCCCGTTCCTTATGCTGAAGAATATTATTTCCCACTCAGGTTCAAACTATATTTCAACCTAACCACTTCACCGAGAATATTCAGTATTACGGAATCAGTGGTGTTCGTAGCCATTTAGCGGTTCTAAAATCCTCGTGCCTTATGCTGAAGAATATTATTTCCCATTCAGGTTCAGCCTATATTTCAACCTAACCACTTCACCGAGAATATTCAGTCATTCAACAGCTGAAGTATTTGGCAAATCTCTGAAACAATGATTTCATTCAGTATGTCCTTAACACATAATTATTGAACACGCAAGAATAAATTCGATGCAGTGCGTATCTGAGATGGTTGTACGAAATTATCAACAAAAGTGAAGGTAATCGTTAGCTTTCTTGAATGCAAGTCGACAGTGAAAATATTATGAGCATTACCTTTTAAACTTATCATCAGTGTTATTGCCCTAACGTAGGTTTTCATTTGGTAGCTCCCCAGTTTTCTGCCCTCCTCTTCAAATCCATGTAATTTTTCGTTTCCCTTAATATTGTAGCTCGTTCTTCGTTTCACTCTCTTCACACAAACTATTTCTTTGAAGGCGTCTGTTATATAGTTACATCCAGTTCCTCCTTCTTTCTCTTATTACTTGCAGTAGTTTTCTCCTCTCATCAATCCTTTCCAGCACATCAATATTATTCACTTTTACCATCCAGCTTATCCTCCACATCCACATCTCAAAGGCTTCTGCCCGTTTTTAATCCTTTCTTCTTAGTGCCAATGACTCCCAAACTCCACACGAAACATTTGCCCAGTCTTTTCCTGATTGCTATAACTACTTTCCCAGTTAATAATTTCTTCTTTCTATTAAACGCTTCCTTCGTTACAGTAATACGAGTTTTCTCCTCTTGACGACATATCAAAATAGATAGTAAGAACGCAGATTCTCTCGGCGTTGAGAATATATGAAATGTTCTTAGGTGACTAGCCAATTTTAAAAAAAGTTTTATAATTACATGATATTTCGGTGATCAAACTCTGTCGCCATCTTTTGGTGAGGATCTTCACCATAATATCGTGCAATTATAACACTTCTTTAACTCGGCTAGTCACCCGAGAACATTTCATGTAAATAAGATAGATAATCTTTTTTTATATAAAAACAGAAACTACTTTGTGATTGAAGACGTTCCCGGCGTACTGATCCAACAAAATCTTCTCGGGTTTCCAGCCGAATGGTGTTGTTAAATCAAGATGTTTCGACAGCTAGCTCCGCTGTCTTCATCAGTTATCTTCTAGTTGTCGCAAGCTGAATGTCACTGCCTCACTCAGTTGAGAGCTGATGAGGTCAGCAGAGCTAGCTGCCGAAACGTCTTGTTTTTGCAACACCATCCGGCTGGACACCCGAGAAGATTTTTTTACAAACTAGTTTAACTGGTAATTGCGCAAAACTGTTTTAAGGATGCTGTTATCACGTAAACTACTCCAGGCTGTAGTCAACTATACGTACGCAACATACATACAGGAATGAGACAGTTGGTGGAAACCTTTTGAAGATTAGTATCGCCGAGTGGTGCTGCCTGTCTGGTCCCCCTGACGTGCTATCTGTTGCCGAGGGATGGCGTTATTAGCTGGGGAGCGTCTCGACTGACAAATGACGGGGCTGGGATGGAGCCGTCTGTAGCCGCCAAGACTGCGTCGGACAATGACCAATTTATTTTATGGCCGCTTCCGTCACCCTCCCTCGTCTGCATCTCCCGGGAGCTGCTATCGGGCAGGCATTATCGCGCTTCTGCGGCCGTGTCCCTGACTAATAGGACAGCCTCTTCGCGCGTCCTGGAGCCGGTCGTGTGCTGTCTGCTGAACACCACATATTTCTCTGCCACAGTGGGAGGCTTGTCGGTTACATCTACATTTGCGGCGTCTCTCGGTGTCTTGTGTCGATTTTGGATCCAATCCTGTTTATTGTTTGCTAGCCTCCAAGCCCGTCAAAACCGAGGGGTTGAAAGGAGGTAAAAAGGTAAACGCGTATGTCATTGTTCGGCCGCCGAGTGACAGAGTTTCGATTAGCCGCGCGTGAGCGTCTCTCATGGCTGCCCTACCCCGATAATCCTACCGGGTACAGGGGACCTACAGATTTACGTGGAATTCGAACCACGGAGCGTCCTAGTGTGCTTCACATGAACAAAGCAAAGCTCTGCCAGAGGTGAAGGTCAGTTTTAACGCTCATAAAAATTTTGGGCGAGACCGAGATTCAAACCGGGGACCTTCGATTCCCCAGTCACGCGCCTTAACCAAGTAAGCCGCCAGACTGCTCTGAAACGAAGTGCTCCGGCAAAGTGGCTTCCATTAAATACGTGGGATGAAATAGGAAGGGGGGGGACGAGGTCAAGCGAAAAAACTCTAAGGGAGGGGTGGTGGGGGAGGGGGGTATCTACAGAAATCTCACGTCATCTTTTTTAATTCCTTGAACAACACCAGAGCTAAGAAAAAGGGTTTATAGGTCTGCAAACAACATCAATACCAACGTTACGGGGGAGGGGGTGTCATTGCCCTAGAGAAAGGGAGACCTAAAATAAAAATAGTTTTTAAAAATTACGAGGTCGTCAAGGGAGGGGGGCACCCTCAAGATGTCAGCTCACCATTAGGGGAGGGGAGGCGGGGGAGAGTCCGACCAGATTTTACAAAACTCATCGCGGGGAATGGGAGTGTCCAGATTTCCGGAAAAACATCTCACGTAATTACTGGACGCTCCCGATGTCATTCGTTCGTAATTGCAGAACTAAACAGAATAACTAATAAATAACCAAAAAAATGCGAAAATTTAGTAGAGAAATTCTGGGTTTCAACTTCAAGAATGGCGTCCACCACAAGAGATCCGACTAAGAAGTCTGCAGCAAAATAGAGAAAAATTCAATGAAACAACTCACAAAAGACGAGCACGATTTCATGGTCACCTTAGACGATTGGAGGAAACCTGACTGTCTAAAAAATCTTTTAATTTCTTTTTGATGCAGAACCCAAAACTGTAATTCCCTGGTTTGAAAGTTTCAAAGAAGACCTTCATTTATTGGCATTAAAACACAAAGCTGCTTCTGAAAGAGACAAATATGGGATAAACCAAGACAAAAAATCCAAGTGAAAATGTGTTACTATTTGGATAAAAGAGAGCAAACATGCCCACTCAAAATGAATGAAGGACTTCTGGGTCACAAAGAAATGAAACTCTCTCCCAAATGCAAGAAGGCTTAATGTGTTCCTTGTTGGACTCAACTAAAATATATACACAACGTTCAATCCAGTTTCGCTTCTTTTTTTTTTTTTTAACTGCTTAACGTCTCTTAACAGTGAGGTATTTAGAGACGGGAAAGGATGGGGGGGGGGGGCAAGGAATGGGAAGGGATTCGGCCATGGCCTTTTGAAGGAAACATCCCGGCATTTGCCTGGACTGATTTGGGAAACCATGGAAAACCCAAATCTTAATGGCGGGACGGGGATTCGAACCGCCGTCCTCCCGAATGCGAGGCCAGAACGCTAACTTTTACACCACCACTCTTTGTCCAGTTTCGCGTGCCTTACCCTATAGCAAATGGTTTCAGCAGTTATCCCGATCCACTTTCACCTACTGCGAAGCTTTGTTGTTTTCGTGTTTAATACGGTACCAAGCTTCATGCTTTAGATTCCACTTTATACTGCAGTTTCCCTTTACACGGCAGCGCGGTAGGATTACCGGGATTAAACAACGACAGTGGAAGAAACTTGGTATTCAGTGGAATAACTCACTAATTGTGTCGTATATTCTCTTACCGAGCGTGGTGGGTGATTGGTTAACGCTCTGGTCTCGCAATGGGTGGGACGCTGGTTCGAATACACGTCCGGGCATCCAGATTTTGGTTTTCCATGGTTTCCCCAAGTCACTCCAGGCGAATGCCATGATGCTTCCTTCAAAAGGCCATGGCCGAATTCTTTCCCGTTTCTTGCCCCAGTCCCATCCCGCCTCTAATAACCTCGACGTCGACGAGGCTTAAGGCCATTACTAATATATAGCTATATATATATTCTGACGCTATAATTTTTTTTTTTTTTTTTTTTAAAAAAAAAAGATTCGGAATCTAACTGCGCTCTTTTTGTGCACTATCAACAATTTGTGTGGTGTTTCGTACGATACAAAGATTTTACTTAATGAATTGCATTTTGTTCGAATATTTTACATAAATTCCCGCCTTCCCCCTCCTCCATCAAAATGAATTAATTCAGTCTGACTAGCATCAATTCGAGATGATTATAAGTTTCTATTTGGATTTATTAAGTTACCTTGGGTTTCTGTTTGACACTCGCCGAAAACTGAGGTATTTACAGTTATGTGTATGTCCGAAATGGGATAATAATAATAATTCCATGTGGCCGCAATGATCTGGTGACAGGGATGCTATTGGCTACGCATTCCGCCCTTGTTATAGCCGCCTTATCCTAACCTGGCAATTCTACCGGGTATAGGGAACCTACAGTTTAACGTGGAATAGGAACCACGGAAGCGTTCTGACGAACTTCACATTACACAGCAAGCTGCCCCAGAGGTGAAGGTCGGGTTAAGGGCCTATGGAAATCCCCGCCGAGACAGGGATTCGAACCGCGTACCTAATGATCCTCAGTCAGACACCATCGGAAATGAGATGAAAACGTTTGTTTGAACTTGACTAAGCGTTTTTGTTACTACTTCCGCGTGGAGCATGCATCCATCGCCTTGTATTTAGTACGTCCGAATATGAGTTCATGTCGTTACTGAATGCCACAAGTCAAGCAGTGAATTCTCTCTCTAGTTGGCTGTCTCTCCGTTTACCTGCAGGTGGGGTCTCTTCATTCCTCAGTTTGGGTCTTCAGTCGGACTCGCTTTGTGGAGTCTGACCTGGTCTGTCCACCCTACTCACAAAACACACAGTTTTCTCTTTTGTTCGAAACCAAAGAAGCACATAACGGCAACAGCGACTCCTAAAAACATCTGTTCTTTGTGAGAATAAAGCCATATTCGCAGCTGATAGCAGCTTTGAAGTTACATTCGTTAATGAACCTGAATACCAGGAAATACACTCGTCGCTAAAATAGATTATGTTTCCCCAGGTTTTCGTTGTTTCTTGTTAGTATGTAACTTGTTTGATACTGCAGTACTGCTTTATCTGTATATTAGTGTTAGATATATGAGAATTGAGGGTTGCCACTAATGTTTGTTTCTGCTGACCAGCAGAACCAAAGTCAAAATTAGCCCTGTACCCGGAATTTAATTTTGCACTGGTCCAATATCGACTGAAGAAAATTCTTGAATAGTTACTCTCAACAATTATTCGTTTGGAGTTAATGATTCCTCCATCAATGCGGTTGTAGCCCTAACAGAAACCCTCTTGTTTTACAAGGGTTTACGAATGTTAATATTTTACAGATTGCTCTGTTCCATAATTATTAAATTTGGCAGAAATGCGCTGAACAGCATTTGCAGTTTGACTGTATATCCTATTAATACAAGCATTAAACTCAAATTTTTTGGAGAACGCGGGATCAAATCCTGGTCCGGATACCCAGATTTCGGTTTTCCGTGAAAATGCCGGGACGGTTTCTTCAAAAAATCCATGGCTGAAATCCTTCCAATTACTTCCCCCACAGTCATCAACCGACTCAATTGACCTTGAAATCGATGAGCGTAAAGCCTGAAAGAAAAAAAATTCTTTTCTGTTGCATGAAATTTCGTTCCATCAATTGAGTTTACTAACATTTTGTTGTTTTTCTCCTCCGTTAAATGATTTTTTTTTACCAGTTCTTTATGGTTTTTCGATGACTAGGCCATTACACCTAGTACATTGTTGTTGGCCAACAGTAGGAAGGAATTCGGCCATGGCACTTTGTTGGAAGCATCCCGGCATTCGTCTGGAGTGATTTGGGGAAACCAAGCAAAACCCAAATCTGGATGCCCGGACGGGGATTCGAACCGGCGTCCTCCCGAGTGCGAGGCCAGAGTGTTAACCGCTCACCCATCACGCCCGGTCAGGCATTCGTCTGGAATTTTTGATAAGCCACGAAAAACATTAATCTAAATTTCTGAATGCCAGACCGAACATTTACAGTTTCCGCAGCATTCACATGTAAAATTTCGGAGAACTATTAAAAATCCGTATTTTCATTGTGTTTGGAGGTTTCGAGAGTTGCCTTATGACGGTGTTGATAAAGTCACAAGGCCACCATGTTGTATGTTTTAAGGTATTCTTTCCTTGTTCACAATATTGTAAATCAGTTTTAAATAAAAACTACAGAAATATGTCCGTTTGCAAGTATGTAACCAATAGAAAAATTAAGCTGCTTTTGTTTTTGATCATGAACTTACTTCGACATTGAAGTCACTGGAAGCGTAAAAGGAGTAGGGCCAAGGAACTGGAAGGAATTCAGCCATGGTCTTTTGCAGGAACCATCCCGCCATTCGCCTGGAGTGATTTCTGGAAATCATGGTAAAATTGTCGGACCGGGATTCGAACCCGCGTCCTCCTGAATGCGAGACCAGGAAGTTAACGCTCACACGCCAAGCCTGATATTAAACTGTAGTTAAAATAATGAGAAGGAAAAGGAGAAAGCAGTAGAAAACAGCAAGGTACCTGTCTTTCCACGTCACAAATCAAACAACTGCCATCTGACGTCAGTTCATGATTTCACACTCAATCATGTGTACTGTCAGGTAATAAAGCTAAATCATTTTAGGGCAGTTATTAGTAGCAGGTGTTCTGCTATTCAAAACTTAAGTCTTCAATACTGCAATTTCCAACGATGTTCAGCGCGAACAAAAACTCTTAAATCTACTACTGTTTATATTTGTAAAATTCCTATTTACAAGTTTTCAAAACAGCTATAATTCATGATGTATCTTGATCGAATATTTAGAAGTAATATAGAGATTAATGATGACCATTTAACGACGTCCAATAATTGTTTTAATTAAGGAGGATTTCATAAATTGTTGAGGTTTGTGCCTCAAATATATTTGCGTATTGTGGATGCCGAATATCAACGTTCCGTTACGTCTGCTGATTGAGGAAAGTTGAAATCTGCTGATTGATTGTTTTTCCGTTGAAAGTTGCTGTGAATTTGAAACGAAATTATGCATAATCTTGGCAGGTTGGTACAAAGTTGTTGTGACCCATCATGCAGAACAAGGTCGTAGCCAAACTGCTCGGTTAGGCAGAGGTCTGACAAAAGTCCTTTGTTACGATTTTTTATGAGTTTGTACCATATGATCAGAAACTGAAAACACTGAACTCAGTGGTAGAATTTTGGACCTGAGGATTCAAAACGCTCATAAGCAAAGAAAGATCGTATATGTTAAAACGAAGATAAAACTGAAAAGAAATGAAGACGCATTGAGCACAGTACTTGGTGTATATTTACGAGGCTATTAAGGACAAAAATAAAGGCAATTGAAATGTGGCACTACGTTTAAATTAATAATACAGGAAATGAATATATCCCGAAAATGATAGGGAAGAAAGGGGTTTATAGATGAATCCTACAGAAAATATACGAGACACTTTAGTTTATAAGTAGAGGGTACATTTAGAGAAGAACTACAAAAAAAAAATAATTAAAAAAAAATATTCGAGCATTTGTAGTAAAATAATTGGTAGATGTGGAAAATAACATAATGCTAATATTTAAATAATGAAAATGAGAAGAAACCCCTGATATATTTGTTACGATGTTTTAAAATTCAGGTATATGTTGAACGTGGCCTTAATTTAAGGCTGAGCATCACTAATCTTCGTCATCCTACGACAAAACAGATCAATATGTTTCTCACATAAGTAGTTTTTGTATATCTATAAAATCTTGCACGCTTAAGAATGAACTTATTCAACATTTTTAAATCGAATTTATTCGTGTAAATGAATCATAATTCATATCTAAGCTCTCTAAAATAGGTATGTCAAGATAGATTATTGCCTTTGAAAACAGCAGCCGAAACCGGATATCTAACTGAGGACCTTCCTATCTCTAGGCAAACACCTTAACCATTTAGCCATCATACCGCTCTTCTGCTTTGTTATCTGAGAAATAGATGTCCTACGTTGGGCAATAGACGGTTTGAAGTTGAAACATTAATACTCAGTTCAATCACAAATGCAAACGATGCAAGAAGGACCGTTCGGAAATTAGGAGCAGAAGGTATATTTCCAGTTTAACATTCGTCCAAGTGTTCTGCTTAACATCTTCTGCCGATGCAAAATAGATAAATACGCAAATTTAATGCGAATCACTCAATAGTTTTATTCTCCTACTATTGGTGGCGTTTCTGTACCTCTTTTAAACTATCACTCGCTGTTTTCAAACTTCGTCTGTTTTCAACATTTACATTCCTACTTTATTCAGAAGTATCATACACTGCAATTAAACTATAATGATTATATGGATACAACAAAATCGCGGAACAATCTTTACAATGTGCGCGCGTCAGAGCAGGATGTGCTCGCATTTCTTTGTGCGAGCTGTAGAAGCGAAAAAGCGATGTGATTCTATGATTACAATGTGATACTTGGATTTTTTTTATATATATCCTAAGCATTTATAATGCGAGAAGCAACTTAATCGTCGATCGAAGTTCAGAATTTTTTTTTTTTTAACAATAACATATAAATAATCTATACTTACATAGAAGTGAATGCAGAAGAAAAAGTGTGATCATTTAACATTTTTTTTCCTAAGCAAGCTTAGGGCACTGTTAGTAAGGTACAGAGAAGGAAAAAGAAAGAATCACTGCAGGTTTGGATTAACGGAATTCATGCATAAAGAAGTTGTCTGATTTTGGAGTGGTTTCAATTAATTCACACCCAGTGGTTGGCCTGTAGAATAGGCAACGTTCATATAATCATGTGTCCAGTTTCCATTCGTTTTGGAGATCCAGGTGCTGGAATGTATGCATAAAATAAACCTCAGAAAATGATCAAAAAGACACAAATAACTTACTGAAGTAAACACACAGATATTTTACAATAGTTTAAATTAAATGTTCGAAAATCGCACAATCGACTTCAATACTCAATTGAAGCACTTTATTGATGTCTGAAGTTGTCGCATACAGTACCAATGTGCGCGCATCTAAAAAAGGCTGTATTGAGGTCAATGGTGGGATTTTCGAACATTTAAGTTAAGCTTTTGTGAAATATGTGTGTGTTTTGCATCAATAAAATACTTCAGTAAGTTATTTGTTTGCTCTTGATCTTCATACTACCCCATCCTCAAAATATTTACCATTCCTCCTGAAATACCTTGTATAAACAATTTATATGCAACATATTTAGTGTGTGAACCGATTTTGACGGGACCTTCACTGGAGGGTCTCGTATTTTTATTTATTTACCTTGTCGTCGTAGTGAAAATATCTGCTTAAATATTTATTGTAGTTTCTTCTAAAGTTTTATTTACTTTGCTGTGAGAAAATAAGAAACACAATTTCCGTTCCACATCATCCAGCTTTGCCAAAAAAACAATGAACTTATATGATTTAATTCCCTTTTTTTTATTATAATGTTATAACATCCTTAATCATTTGAATATGTACAGGTTCTTTTCCACAGCAACTTAAAATTCAAAGCGAACACGACACGGTCTTCACCAAGCTTGTCTAGTCTTGATCTATCTTCTTCTGTTTATATATACGTTACCCTACCTACCAATTTCACAGAGTAATTATTATAGTACCCTGTTATACCACAAGGGTTGCTGATTTGGCAGTAAGTAACATACGCTACTTTTTATCCTGGATATATACAATGTTCCGTGTAAAATTATAAAAAAATACTTCTAAATTCTTGAAAAATATGAACGAAGTCATGCACACCAGCTAGTTTAAGATAAAAATGTCCGCAAACTACTATCGAATTTTCGTTGAACGCAATTCGTACAATAACGACTGGTAGGATTTAGTTACTTTTCCCAGGCGAAATGTCAATCATGATTTCAGTTTTGTCAAACGTCTCGCTGGTGATGTGTTAATTGTGACTCAACCGGTATAAGAAAGAGTTCAGTATATTAACACACTACGTCAAAGAAGTTGCGGACAACAGCTACAAGTAAACAAATCAGTTTTTGCAATCTGTAGAGCACAGCTGGTTTCTACAATTGAAGAGCGTCTCCCAAAACATGTAGCTTGCGTAACTTGTCTAATGAATCGTACTAATAGGGTGAAATGTTGGTACCGATGCTCTGGTTTCCAGCACTCGCCGATAAGCAAACGGACGAATGGTGGCCTAATGGACTGCAGTACAGTGCTCGGCGTCTGTAGCTTGTGCGTTCTTTTGTTGGCGACCGACAGAAGGTCACGGCAGGGGGCCTGGTGGGCGTGAACGGCGACCCCCTGCTGCGGGGACCCCGCCGTCAAAACGGCCGCTTTGAAGTCCAGGTCCCCCTTTATAGGGCCCGGGGCACGAGAGGGCGCCAGACAGCTCAAACTTCGGATCCGGCTCCATAACATCTCTGCAGGCACACCGCTCAGGCGCCGTCGTATGCGGTGAGTGTTCTGGCACCTGCTCAAGAGAAACATCCTTAGTCCACACCCCGAAGATTGGTTGGATCCTGGCTATGGTTCCTGCAGATGGAGGCATATTAAGGCACTGGATCCTCTGTGACTTACAATTTGGCATCGAATCCGAACCACAAATCTTAAATTTCCTTCCCGAGTTGAGATTTTAATGCGGGACATGTCCCAGAATTTTTGATGGCAAGTGCCTTGACCACTGAGCTACCAGACCGCCCAAGGGAAACATATCCACGCCAAAAATATTGTAGGGAAAGCAGTGTCACTTGAAATGGTTCCACCATGTGGCCCACACGCATTTGTCTAGGTATCACAATACAAAGACGATCACCAGTGACGTATACAGCTTTCCAAACATTCTTTTACTATCACATTTTTCCAGTTAACTCCTCTATTTTGCACACTTTCTCGTACTCTCTTGATCCATCTATACTTTCTTTATTCCGATTCCAGTTTCTACGTTCGTTTTAATATTATCTCTTGGCTCATCTGACCATATCTTTGCAGTCTAGATTTTACAATTTCATACAGTGCAAATTCCTATTTAACTATTTTCCTCATATGTTAATTTCTCAACATGTCCGTTCTAGTTGCTACAGTCAAACAGCTCTGGAATTTCATCTCCAAGACCAAGATGTTCCAAGCTATTAGCTATAACTGATGTAAAATACTAACTAACAAAGTGTTCGACAGGAAACTGGTACTTGTGTTTGAATTTGACGGGAAAGGCCACATTAGTCGATATCTAATACGTAACAGAAGACGAAAAATGTATTCTCACTTCTAAGAGGATCCACGGAAATCGATGAGAGGTAAATTATTGTATTTGTTACGAGAAATGATTTGGAGTAGTAATTGATGTGCGGTATACTAAGTAAGGAAAATTTGAGAAAGGTAAAAGCACATACTCCGAGTAGGAACGTTACAGTGTGTAATCATGACAAATACTCACATTTTTCCTAACTGTGATGCTTTTACATCCTTCTTCTAAATACTTTGTGACATAAAATTAATAAAACTTTCATTCAAGCATCGAAGATAAAGATATTAGGAATCTATTAAATTAAATAATGCTCTAGAAACTGTCACCAAAATTTCAACTTCAAATAGTTTGCAGATACAATTTCATAAACCAATTTTTTATTTTGTTTGAGGGTCTATAGCGCATTAACATCAAGATCCTAGGAGTCGGAAGAAGACTGATTATAAGGAACAGGAAGGAGTTCATCCATGGTCTTTTGAAGGCACCATCCTCGCATTCGTCTGGAGTGATTTCGGGAAATTACGTAAAACCGAATTCAGAATTGCCGGGTCAGGTATCGAACTTGCATCCTCTCGAACACCAAAACCCGCTTACCTACATGGCTCGGTTCCATAAGTATAATACGGTTTTCATTGAATGTGAGCTGCCTTAATTACGTGAAAAACTCTTCATCCGCTAAGAAAAAGATCTCATCAGTTGAAAGCATCGTAGTTGGTGTTATTTGACAGAGGTAGACGACCTCGTGTAGCACGGAATTTCAATTTAAAGCAGCCGCGTGAAGAACACGGGCAGATAGCATCAGGCGATGAGTATCACGCGGAAACTCCCACACAACACTGTCTCGAATCTACACACAGGCACCGGATTTCTGCTTTCAGCCGAAAGGCTGATGTCTTGTTCGGAGCAGTGCTCCATTATGAGTCACCGCTGCCGAACGAGATGGATTTGAGGGATACTTCATTCCATTAGAATTACGCTTCACGCTCAGTGTAAATAAATTCTCACAGTACTATGAAGAGAACAAAGCAAACAGAACAACTATGGAACAATGGATAAAGTAGTGGCTGTTTCCTTTGTTCAAGTCAACCACCCAACCACTAAATAGCTTATAATGTGTGTAGATATCTTCATGTTGGTTGCAATAAATACCACTGTTATTAAAAATTTTAATGTTTTATAATGTTCAGACAAATTTAACAGACATTAAATCTTATTAAAAATGTATAAAATTCTAATTTCCTCCATACTATCACTGATATCCTTGGCATTCACTTCTTGTTAAGTTTTTAAGGCCAATACTATTTTTTGGTAAGGTATCTGTTATTCTATTTGAAACAGTAACTGGAAATAGGACTCTCGCAGGAGTGTTAAATTGGAATACATTTTCAGCTAACAAAGAGGAACAACGATTCCTTGTGGAAAGATACTCAGAAACCTTCTAAATTATTATACCGATAATACAAATCAATTAAGGGAAACTGGAAAGTAAGTAAGAAAATTTTGGTTTGTTTCTCCTAATCATATGACTTATAATAATCTAATCAAGAAGATGGTTTGGTCCTACCTATCAATACCATAATTTGATCATTGACTCTATTCAGTACATGTATTCCTACGGTAACATTTTTCTTCTTTTTCTCTTCAACCGTTAGGTAAATGGATACTTATTCTAGGAAAATTAAATCTGCAGTACTTTCACCTTGCTTTTCCCAGTGATGAAGGCACGTTTTCGTGTTTATTATTTTGTGTCGGTGTCTGTGATGGGTGTATTTTCAGTGTATTGTTTTTATTGCGTTGAGAATTAATGAGAGGTGGAAGAAGGGAGAGCATGAAAACCTGTGCCGGCCCATTCAGGTCTACCCTTCCGAAAGACACCAATCATGATGCCAGGATTAATGTGGCCATTCAATGGACGTATCACCGCCAACAATCTGATATACCATTACTCCAAACGCTCTGCTTAGATGTTTGTGATTTAATCCAAAACTTTGTGCACAGCCAGGTGATTATAAAAAGCACATCACCATCACGGCTACCCTTCTGCCAAGTCCTGATGATCAACATTTCTTCCACCGCCAGAATTCGATCCAGTTAACCCCGTGACATGTGCCGAGCACAATAACAGTGCCACAACCAACCGATCAATCGAGATTAGTCTACGATAAAATTATCACATGGTTGAATTATCTTAATAGAGCTATACTTGTTTATAAACTAAAAACAGTCTATTAACAACCATTTTATTAATGTTTTCACCAGAGACGTTTCGTATTATTACTGTGGGGTATCATCAGTAGGCAAACAGTGGTAGCTATCACATTTTAGTCCGGAACAGCACTTTCTGCAATTCACTGGACTGGCATTTAATTCCTAAAATCTGCATATTAGCTGTGACCTTTGCACAAATTTCAATTCACTAATATTTCCTTGTGATTGTACCCAACTGGTTTCAGTGTCTTTAGGCTTTGTAATAATTTCTCAGCAATTTTTTTGGTTTTAAACTCGTATGACACAAGGATACAAATATAGTAACTGCATTCAATTCCAATTCAGGGACCCAAAGATAGATGTTCCTACAGACTGTTGTCCAGAGATTGCAGCCATTCAGTTGTCTCTGTGGTTGCTTTACGAAGCTGCTTGATTGTGCCACTGGATCTCCTTATAGTACATTCCATAGCGATGTGGTGGATAGTTTACTGGTGGTTACCCCAGCCACAAGAAGGATTCTCCATTATTTGTCACTTGTGCATCGAGTAGCTGCATCTACCGTGGCCTACTCTCACACGGTTCAGCGTCATACAGGTTTTCCTAGGGAGTTAGAATCCACGAGGCTGCCTTGTAGGATCTTGGATTAGTGCTAGTTTGTCAGGGTTGGAATCATTCACTCAGCGCGCCATACATCTTACGTTGAAGTGATTTTAGACCAGTATCTCACCAAACGTTCATGTTGAATACCTTTATTTTCGTTCATTTTGTGCTTAACGTGTTGCCTGGTGTATTGGAATCTGTGAATTTTTTAAAATTTGACCATACCTTTTTTAAAGCAGCTTTCCTTTCCTTGTTGCGGGTATGTTAGAAAAGGTAGCCGTTCTGTAGGTGTAGATTTTATAGTTTCAGGTATTTTTATCATTGTGTTGTTTATTTGAGTGTCGATTTTTATTGTGTCTGAGTGTGTGTGGCTGCTATTTAGCCAAACTGGAATGCAGTTTTCAACAGTTGAGTACAGCTGAAAAAGTAATGAGAAATTTTGATCCGTATATATTCGTTACTAAACCAGTCAGTACTTGTTACTATCGAATCGTTACTTTTGGTACAATCGAGTGCTAGCATGAATCATTGTATCGAGTCGCGCCGCTTACGGAACGACTTAGTTACTATCGTATCGCTTCGTTACTCGTTACTTTACGAAGCATCGCTTACCGTATGCATTACGAGTTACGGGATGACTTGATTCACACTTTGTAAAGTTTAAGTATATTGTTCATTTAGAGAAGTAAGTTTAGGTAAGATGTGTACTGTAAAATAAAATAGATGTTAGAATATTGAATTTTAGAACAAACGCATTTCATAAACGTTTGAAATTAATAAAATCTCACTAACCTGTAGTCAATAAAAACAGCAATTACCATCTCAAATTATTAATCCAAAGTTTCTATTTACAACTTATGCTTTGTGTAAATTTTAATGTTAAACAAAAGCAAAACTACAAAATAACTGTTTATGTTGTCAAAATTAACTTGCCTCTTTAAAAATATTAACACTTAACAGTAAATAATATTAATTATGTTAAAATAACGTACGTGCAACATGTTTGTATTGCACGAAACGAGTTCAAATAAAAATTCCCAGAAATATGGGACGCACCATGTTCAAATATTCATTCTCTCATTCGGATTCATTTAGTCACTGGGCGAACCATTCCATTTCCTGCATGATGCGTCGTATTTGTTCGTTTATCGAATCAATCTGACATCTAAACGACAAATGCGCGTAACGAAATGAATTTGTGAGTAACGTTTCGGTACTTCGGGTCAGGCAATGTATCCGTTACTTAGTATAGCTATGGCTCTGCAGTTGATTATACTAGGGAGCTGATGTTCTGAGAGCTGCCGCAAGTGCTCCACAACCAGTTCCTGAAAGTTTGTGAAGGATTCCCCAGCAATGCTAACAATGCATGGTACAGCAACAAGCAGGCGCATAGTCGTCAGCCGTTGAGTGGGTTCGTCGTCTGAACTCGTTCTCGCTGTCCTTTGTGAGTGCAAGCTGGCGCACTTCAAAGACGCCGGGCGTCGCGCGCGATCAATCTTGCGTCGCGGCGCCGGGTGGGGCAGAGGTCGACTTTGCATCTCAAAGGAAGGCGTGGCGCACCGCCATCTCCGACGCTGCTTCTTTGAAGGCGCCCTGTGCATCGCTTTGTTTCACGAGCGAGACAAAGCGGGATCCACTATCTGTCCACCACTTGTTCCCCTTACAACCGACAATTCAACTTGTTCCGACACTCCACAGAAAAAGTAATTTTTCCTTTTTGTAGGTATTAATTTAGCCTTTCAACGGACACCTTACATAGGGGCAAAAGTAACACAGCGAGGACCTGAAGACTTTAAGGGACAGTGAAACTACTATCTCACCACTGTTTCTAGAAACAAATAAAAATTACTACGAACGTCAGATGAGTATTCCATGTAGATTGAACAGTTGATAAGACAAATTTTCCAATACCTTGGTTTAATTGCATTGGAGTACGGTAGTCAAAATGTCCCGTTTATCAAGAATGTCGCAACTAAAAATTTTAGTGGCCTCCACAGAAAAAGTAATTTTACGTCTTTGCAGGCATTAATTTAGGCTTTCAACAGACACCTTACTTAGGGGCAAAAGTAACACAGCGAGGACCTGAAGACTTTAAGGGACAGTGAAACTACTATTTCACCACTGTTTCTAGAAACAAATAACAATTACTACAAAATTCATATGAATATTCCACGTTGATTCAACAGTTGTTAAGACAAATTTTCCAATACCTTGGTTTAATTGCATTGGACTCCGGTAGTCAAAATATACCTTTTATCAACAATCTCCCAACTAAAAATTTTACTGGCGAAATACATGTGAGGCATTTGGCGTGAAGTACGCAGCATTTGTGTATTAACGATGGTCGGAAATTGGGTTATGCTGTGGTACTAGTAAATCCACAAAAGAGTGGTGAGAGGAAATTGTAAATGGGATGCAAATACATATTCCGTTAATATAGTGACGAAAAGTAAGAATGAGATTCTTTGTCAGAAATTACTCGTTTGAAAGTGATTGATGACGTAATAGGACGATTCTTAATGTGAAACGCGTTACATTTGATGGAAGGTTGTGTTTGACGAAGTTTGAGTCATTTATGAACCTATGTTTCATGTCTTTAACGTCACTGTACAAAAATTTTTTACAGCAGATGAGATGATTTGATGTCACAAAGAGGAGTTTTACGAAAGAGTGTCCTAAGTATTGAAGTTTCTGTTTTTGCTCAATATTTTCTTTCTCAGATGGTCTTCGTAACTCCTCACGTTTCCTTTTTTAGTGTTGAGTTGGCATCACAGATCTTCTGTAGGGTACTGACCGTGACAAATCCGTCTAAGCCAGCTATCAATGGCCAAGACTTCTGTGTTGTACATCTGTTCTCTTTCAGGAGACTGTTACATTCTTTACATATATCGTCGCATTTGATGTTCATAACGAGATGTCTGATGATCAAAGCATTTATAGCTGTAAGTTGTTCGGGTTTCACATTCGCAGAAACAACGAGGGCTTAAAATTCTGTGTCAAATTTTGATGCTTTTTAGAAAATCTTTATTCAAGAAGAATCGATGGTAAATGCGTTAAAAATTATATGGCAGCGCAGGATTCGTTTTCTTTCCATGTCCTTTACAGAGGAACAGTGCCTGGAGATCACAGTTACAGCGTAGAAAAAGTGCTGTATAATTTCCGAAGTTGTATTGACGATAGTAGTGTCCAAATAAAGAGAGTTGAGGAACAGACCAGATTTTGTTAGCACTTTAGTTTTGTGTGTTTTGATAATCAGGCCATGATCACACCTAGTCTTGAAGCAAGAGGCCAGCGACTGAACGTACTTAGGAAGCAATCGGGACATAGTTGACAGAGCATTATGTGTTGTTTAGCTAGTTTTAAGTAGTATTGAGTTGTCTGCAGGTTACGAAGGACGTTGCTGTGTTTTGCAGGTGTGGTTCCAGAACAAGCGCAGCAAAGAACGGCGCCTGAAGCAGCTGACTTCAATGGGCCGAGGCCCGTTCTTCGGCAGCTCTCGCAAGATGCGGGGGTTCCCGATGAACCTGAGCCCCGGGGGGCGGGCTGGACGAGCCGCCCCCAGGTTTCCCTTACTTCACGGCTGCCACCGCAGACGGCAAGTTCGAGTTCGGCTACGGCGGGCCAGCCGCCTTCCACCACGAGTTCTTCCCCGGCCACCACCCGCACCAGGGACAGCCGCTGCCCTTCACAGGGCCAGGTCAGTACCACACTCAGTGATACCTGCCACAGGGTCTCATCCTATAGTGCGTTCAGTTAACAGAGGCGGCTCAAGGTCACTCTGCTCTATCCCCACTCCGCTGCCCTTACCCCTACATGCGAAGGGGAAAGAGTGTCCATTGGCCTTTCGGCTGCCTGGACACAGCGGTCTACTCGGGGGAAAAGGGGAGGGGGTAAGGCAACGGGAAGGGTTGTGAGGTGAGGACCAGAAAAGGGGAAATGACCTTGAGCGTGAACAGGATATAATCAACACTGGTCACTCTGCGAAAATTCTTTTGGGCAGTTCCAAATACTGACATCGGCAACCTTCTTTTCTCATTTTCCCCCATTAAGATTTTTTTAGTTGATTTCAAGCCCCCGTCCCCGAACAACGGTCCAAATTCGTATACAACAAATACGCATTCAATATTTTCAAAACCAGTACAATTCATTGACCAATTGAAATGCATAAATTCAGTAGTTTATAATGATCCGAGTATGATGGATGACCTCACATTCGGGAGGATGCGGGCTCGAATCCTCGTCCGGTCATCCAGATTTCGGTTTTCGATGACTTCCCGTAGTCAGTCCAGACGACTGCTGGGATGGTTCCTTTAAAAAAGCTAGGTTGCTATTCCTACCTGTTGTATGTCCTCAGTCGCGCCTCCAATGATCCCGACATCGACGAGCCATAAACAAAAAACAAAAAAAAATGTTATAATGAAGTTAAATTGACCGATGCTGCTATCTATCCACAAATACTACCTGTTTTGTTATTAATAACGAATAGACAGCTAAATAAAACTTCAGTGTGTAAATTACAATTTAATAGCCGTATTTAAATATTACGCCAAGGTACTCCGATGGCGAATTAGACTAATGTTACACCAACATGATCTGGAAGATTCCTAACACTGTTCTTTTTATATTTGCATCCCACATATGTCTAGTAGGTTCCATCAATCAAACGTTTGATTCCATTTATACGGTTATAACCATTCAAACATTTATGTTTGGTAATAATCTTTGACGTAAATATTAATTGCTTGTTCTTGTTTTTTCTTTGAAAGTTCGGAAAAAAATTGAGGGTATATGTGAAAACTAAGCTTTTATCGGCGTATGGCTGACAAGAATATCCGAGAAGAATTCTTGAGGGTATATATTTGATGGCAACTGTTGTGGCTGTCTCTTCCTATCCTGTTGTTATCTTATATCTGGTAGATCAGTTATCGTGTTAACAAGTGCATCCAGAGTCAGCAGTGATATAGGTATGCTTGAGAATTCATTAAGCAGAATATTCTTCACAGTTTTTATAAACTGCCATAATTCTGGTAGAGGTAACCAATTATGAGCTCTCCTCTAATTAGTGTCGTTAATTAGCTGACGATAGTTACATAGTCAGTTCTTAAAGAATTAAATGGTTTTACGACATATCCACATCGTTAGTAACACAGCGTGTCAGAAACGACAAGGCCCAACCCATCGGAACACATCCAAGTTGCTTCTCATTTAGTATTTGAATTAAAAATGCTGTTAATTAATTTAGATTCGCCAAAATAATGGAAATTATTGTTGTACCGAAATGAAAATCGCTGTTCCAAAACAAGGACCACTGGATTTATTTTTCTCTGTATCTGTTACCAAAATCCACATTTAAACATTATGTACAGCATTTCTCGCGATAGTTACAAAATTAAACTTTCATAGACCTTCTCTCTCTTATAAGGATCTAGGTATAATGCCGGTGCGCGACCTTCTGCTCAGTTGTTGCCAGCGAAAGATTCTTACAGTAATTATCGCTTCCCCAAAGACTATACAAACTACGGCTAGCGGAAATCCTGCGCTATATAAATTAATATACATATATCAATACAATTAGTCATACACACATATAATTAATTAAAGAGATAATAATCTGTTCTTATAAAACGCTAACCTCGGTCACTGTGTTCTGTCACGCGATGACGTCATGCTGTAACGTCATATTATAGCGTCACGCGGTCAGTCTTCGCTGTTGGAGTCACAATGGCCAGAGACATTATTCGAAATTATGCCTAATTATGAACAGTTCTATTTAGTTAAGTATCCAAGAGTAAATGAGCTGCCAGCACAATAAAAGAAAAAGTATATATTTCGTCAAAATCGAAATATTAGTTGTGTTTTCTTAATTAAAATTCGTTCGGTATATATTTTTCTTATACTCTCTGTACAGCGACACGCGATCTAAATTACATCATTTTCAAGGTTATGAGCATTATTTAATGAAAATTGAATTTAGATAGTGAAGAAATGAGGTGCCAATATAATGCGTACAACACGTCATTATTCACTGGCTTACGACATTTTTATATTCGATATTGATATTTTAAGTCACTACGAGGGTTGCTATTTATATTTCCATATTTCTGTCCTTGGCAACCACAAATGTTACCAGGCGCCATCTGACGTTTCCATTGGAAACATCGACATTGTTGAATATAGCCTTTTTCATAACACTGTGTCACTTTACAGTAACTTTAAAAATTCATCTCGGGCGTAAAATGGAATTAACTCGTGAACATTTTCGTGTGATTATTTTTCACAACTTACGACTTGGATTATCAAGACAAGAGTGCATCGATGAACTTAATTCCATAAACGGCGATAAAGCACCATCATATAGCACTGTAAAAAACTGGTAAAACCAATTCAATCGTGACCGAAGTTCGTTTCAGGACGAATTCCGTCAGGGTCGTCCAAAATCGGTTGTTGTGACAGAAAACATCGATGCTGTGCGTGAACTGATAAAGCAAGATCGTTATGTGACATACCGTGAGATTCTGGCATCTTTGAACATTAGTATGATAAGCATCAATAAAATATTGCATGATCATTTGGCCGTAAAAAAGATTTGTTCGCGTTGGATCCCGCGAATTCTGACAAACGCTCAAAAGGAAGCTCGTGTCGATTGGTGCAAGGAAATATTAAAAAAAATGCGTTCAAGGTGCATCAAAGTCTGTGTACAACATCTACACAGGTGACGAATCATGGATCTATGCATATGAGCCCGAAACAAAACAGCAATCGACTGTAGGGTTCTTCCAAGATGAGCCAAATCCGACAAAAGCTGTTCGCGAAAGAGCACATCGAAGCAAATGGTTGCCTGTTTCTTCGGCATTACCGGTCACGTGGCCACAGTGGCGTTAGAGCAACGTAGGACGGTCAACTCCGAATGGTACACGACCATTTGTTTACCAGAAGTCTTTGGAGAAATTCGGAAAAAGTCGAAGAAGTGGCGAATAATTCTTCATCAAGACAATTCGAGCCGTCACACATCAGCTCAAACAAAGGAATTTTAGACCAGTCGAAACATCGAATTGATGAGTCGTCAGCCGTGCAACCCTGATTTGGCACCCAATGACTAATAGTATTTAAATAAACATATTAATTATTAGTTGCTTTTTATTACTGATTTCACTATATCAGACACATGTAAATATTTCCAGTGAGTCAAATTTTTGGTCGCGGTACACTGAATGTATTAGTAGAAGTTGCGGATAGGTAGAAATATACGAAGATCAGAATGACAACTTATACAATTTTTTACATAATAATGATTTTTGAGGTGTGATATCGTCAAAATTTCCGCCACAGAGCACGGCGGATGAGCGGTAACGCACTGTCCTCGCATTTTGAAGGTCGCAGGCTCGATTCTCCATACGACCTCCAGATTTCGGTTTTCCATGGGTTTGGGGAATCATTCCAAGCTAACACCGGAATGGTTCCTTCAAAAGATCATGACTGAATTCCTTCCCGTTCCTTGCTCCCAATTCTCTCCTGCATCTAACGACCTCGACATCATACTTTATGCAAGTTTACATGTCTTTCGTGGGGAACATGTCCACTGGTTGGCAGATTTTTGTGTCGGGGCGGACGGCGGACGGCGGAGTTGGCCGAAACCGCCGACTCACGCAGCACCTGCCCGGGGCGCCGTCGCGTCGTGACGACATGCAAGGCGCGAGTCACTGGCCAGCCGCGTACCGAGAAATAAGAAAGAGAAAAACAAGGGAAGGAACGGAAAAAGGCGGAGTGCGCATCTCGGCGTGCGAGTTTTGTTGTTTAGGTGGCCGGGGGCGGGCCATTGTCTTTTTAATAATGGGCTCCGCTGTCGGCGGCCCATGTATAAGCGTCTCGAATGCTGCTGTCTTGTGTGCAGAAGAACAACGACTCGTGGCCAATCGAGGAGGCGCCTCTTACGTAAGCTGGCTATGAGGTGAGACCCGCGGTACAGAGATCGGCCGCAGAACATTAGCTTCGTACACAATTTCCTAGTTTGTTATTGCAATACTGTCCTGTTGGGAGTATATTTATGGCCTGTCATTTATCTTCACAATGTTGTGCTTGTAAATGCGCCTCGTAATTTGGAGTTTTGGAGAAAGTATTATTTGTTGGATAAAGAAGATGGAGTGTCATGCTAGAATAAAAACTGCTTCCCACGTATTCCTCTGTTTACTAGAGGAAAGAAATACTGCACGTAAATAAACTTTTATTGCAGCGCGTCGGGAGAAAACCATCAGGGATAGTAAGCGATAGATTTTGTTTTAAAGAGGGTTGCTTCAACTGCAGTGATACTCCAGATACGGTAATATCACTCATTGTTGAAAATACTTTAAGTTTATAATCCAATTAGGTCCAAGTTAACATGCAAGATTTTTAAACATGACGAATTGTGACCTCAAAGAATTGCATCGGATGTTTCTTTTTCCATTTTTGGTGTGGTATTATTATTATTTCTTAGGGTTAGGGTTATCTTATTATAGAATCTGTCACCGATGGGGGAGACCGGCTGTCTCTGAATTTTATTAGTTCAATCCTGTTTGACAAGTGTTATTTCTGTTTGTGACTGATGTAGTTGTTGAGGCAGATACTGGAGTCCATCCCAGTATTCATCTATTTATTTAACTGGCTTTCTTTTACATATCATACAGCCATGTCGTAAACTCACATTCGGTTACATGGGCCTAAAATTATTGTAAATATTAACACAAATCAATTTTATAACTCTCAAAGCTGTCATGTCATGCGAGTGTTTTTTGTTTTAACCGCTGTATAACTATTTATTTTAGTTTCTGACGTTTCAATCGTCACCTTAGAAGTTCTTCAGGGCTTCTTCTGCCTGATTCGTTGTTTTTTAGCCGAGAGTGCACTGTCCCAGAGAGTTTAGACCTCTATAATATAGCGACCTTGTTTTGTTCAAGCATCGCGTTTATTCATAAGATCACACATTCCAAAGCCCCCACTTTTGTTAAAATTATCGTGTAGTTTGGAAGTTTCTGTGGGTTCCCTAATTTTACTTTGTGAAAAACCCTTTGGTTCCACTAGGATTTGATATTTTTCCGCTGAATCTCATCACTTACTTTTTCTTAATAATTTCACTACTGATTTCATAATCTGCTTGTGTTTCGTGGTAATCATGAGGTGACTTGGAATGTGTAATGTGCGAATTTTAAATTGCTATTGTTGCTAAAAACTGTGTTTGTATTTCCCGGAACTTAGAAACCCCATATGAGATGTAGTTTTAATATTCTTCGTTTAAGTATAGTACCTACGTGATGGGCATTTGGGGAAAATTTCAAGTTCTTAAGTAGTACTTTTTATGAATGCACTCAGTTACAAAATGGCCGAGGTGATTTTATTCTTAAATGGTAGGAAAATTAAGGAATGTATTAATTCTCTACCTAACGAGTTGACAAAAAATGATTTTATTATTCTTACTTTATTTCTATTAAAGCTTACAGAACACATTTTTACAAAAATTATAAGTACGATATTAGATTTTTTGACAAATGAAATACAGATTAGGTGAAAATTTTCATGTCTAAAACTCATTCCTGTGAGAGAAGGACTTAAGCGGTACGTCGGTAATAAGGTATCATTTTCCGAGTTGTACAGGATCCTATAAATGCCCTCGCTGGATTTGATTTTACTTTCATTACGCAGATTTACACTCTTTTGCGAGTAAAATATATATGTTATAGTAAAGATATTATATAAGGAACGAAGCAATTAAAACCTCTCATAAATTCGGGATGAAGTCGAACTGGCGACCTTTCGGACGTGAGGCGAGCGGTCTTAACCACAGCCAGCGAGGCAGGTATTTTCGAAAGTTATTTGTATGAAATATGTGTTTACGAACTGGCGTAAGAGGTCGGAGCACGGAGAGCCGTTAGAAAGCTCTGCCCGCTGCCGGGCGGTCAGCTCGCAGCTATCGGAGCATCAGCTAGTCCGGCACTCCAGTCCGCTTTCACGCCCCACCGTGTGGCACGCCTACGCACGGGCTACCGCATCCGCTTCCAAACAATTGCGTCTCATACTAACTACAGGCAGGTACGAACATGTTCGAAACATTTGTTTACTCGGGGCCTACCTGTAGACCCCCGTTTCTGGCCAGTGTCGACTTCTACAAAGCTAAACGTGGTCCTCGACATGAAGGTTGGTTGAATAATGCGAAAGGACGTATACTAACTTGAAATATTAGTGAATGAAATATTGAGAGCAGCAAACACAATGCTAAAAGCCCGATGTTTTGGGAAAAGCAATATGGCCGCCGCGCATGAGCAGTCGGCTCTAGAGTTTACAGGAGGCTTCACAGTTTTAGCGATACGTTGTCTCCTCTCTTTTCCTACCTCCATGTTCCTTTCCTCCAGACCGAACCTATCATGTGCCAGAGGTAAAGTGGGATCAAACCCGTTTGAAAATGCAAGAACTTTTCGATTCCAGTCAGAGCCATCAGACCGCTCCAATTTTTAATAATGCGGTTTAAAATGCCTTTTTCTTTTATGCCAGTCACTTATTTTATACACTGACATTTCCTTGCTACTTTTTTCATTTCTCTCTCTCTTCTTTCTTTTGTGCAACTTGTTTTACGCCTCGTCGACGTCATTACAGAACTGGAAGGAATTCGGTCAAGCCGTTTTGAAGTAACCATCCGGCAGTCACCTAGAGTTATTTCGGGAAGTCATGGAAAACCCAAAACTTAACGGGCCTTAACGTATTGATTTTGGGAAAACACTTCAGATCCTTGCAGAGGATTGTGCATGAAGCAACCCTTGAGATATTTGTTTGCCAAGACGTATAAAGGATCTATAACAGTTATATATACACAGAGGTAGGAATGCCAAAAATAGCGAAAAATGTTCCACGCTAATTGTATGAGGACAGAGACATTCTCGTCGTGTAAGATGATAGAACGCTTGCGATGGTGGTTGAATCTTGCGCGGTCGGCCTCATGTATTTGCACCGTAATACCGAACGGAGATCTATAGATCTTATATTGTGACACAGCGCTTAAAACGCGTCATAATTATCAGCACTTGCTGCAAAACTACCTTGTGCGAAGTCAATAGCAAGAATCCTTAGGTTTCCCTCAAAATGCTTTGCCCAACTTTTCGACTTGAAGGCGATGGCTGTGTAGGGTTTGGTGTGTGTTGTCTGTGAAGGTCTGGTGCCACCTCCTCATATGCTGCGCGTTCACCCGGGCGGCCTTTCGCCGTGTGTTGCAGGCGGCCCGATGGAGCAAGGAGGCCCGGGACCCGGTGGACTGCCCCTGGGAGGCGAGTTCGGTGGACTCACCCCCGAGCCACCCCCAGGCTTCCTGCCGCAGCCGCCTCCACCCTCCGACCAGATACTCGCGCAGCAGCGGGCCAGTCCAGAGTTCATCAGTTCGCAGGGTGAGAACTCAAATAATCTGTCTCCAGACACACCAACTTTCCACGAAGATGACGGTGGACAGGTTAATCTCCGAAACGTCGCGATCCATCATCCAAATTAATAGGTTAGAGTTATGAGAATAGTTTATGAAGTTATCTGGATACTGTTTGACCAAAGAGTAGTTTGCTTCGTTGCAAGGTGTCGAAATGTTCTAGGCATTAATATTATCCATAGGTCATGAAATCTTTTCTCTAGTTTAATCACTGCTCCTTCCTCCTTCAGAAAGACGTTCATAGAACATCGTCAATAACACCCAACTTTTTGGTATTTGTCGCTGAATAATGATTGAATTTTATTGTTTCTTGTTCAGGTGTAAGATTGTGACTTCTAGTATTCTTTTCAAGAATGTCAAATTTGTAAACTGTTTTAGAATCGTTCTGGTGTTTTGTCGTTTCGTGAATATGCAATGCTACAGCTTTACATCTGCATTCTTTGATTTTTAAGCCACCAAACTTTGTACCACATTGATGAATAAATTATTTCTTTCTCACTGACTAATTTAGTTAACAGGTGACTTAAAGAGCCATATGGCCGTTACCACAGTGACAAAAATAGTATGTAGTGAAAAATTGAACTTACTGTCAGATGTAAAAGATGTTAATGTCTACGTTGATGTAAATAATAGAGCACTTATTCAGATCTGATATTTTGGTAATATCTATCAGGTTGCAGGATGGAGCTGCGTCTTCCTGAATGTACACTCTTCCAATTTTCTCCAGAATTAAAAAGACTTTCGGAGTATCTCACTCTTAGTAGGAAAATTTCGTTTTGATTTTCTAAACAAATTTCTCATATATTCTCTCTTTTTCCAGTGCCGCTTGTAATGCTTCAATCACAATAACAGTTCACTCTAATACTGAGGGTATTGAATACCTCTTGCAGTATTGTCATTGTAAACGGCAGTTCTTTCATGTAGGTTTCTTGTCTGTTCTGCTGTAACTACTTCTGTAGACATATTAACTTATTTCTTTATAATCCAGTACGTAAATATCTACAAAGTACTTGATCTCTACATTGTATTGAAATAGGTGAAATAACGCCTTAAAATAGAGGCAATAGTTCTCGAGGCTTAAGTAAATCTGTAGCGTAGAACAACGGTGAGAAACAAATACAGTAAGTTCACTCTTCTCCAAATTTTTATCATAGTGTCAGGAGATAATCATGCAGCAGTGTCGAAATAAATATATGAATGAGAAAACGTATTTTACATCGTTTGTAATTGAGTTTACGAAAATAAAATATTGAAGACAAGGTTTCTTCTCTAATCCGACTACTTTCAAACATACTAACTATTTGTTATATCGTTCCGGAATGCCACCTCCAACGACATTGAATAGGTGTTTCGTATGATTCATGTGATTCAATATTCATTTTACAACGGTGATTTCATGACACTTAGTAAATTTAGTTAAAAGTTGTAAGTTGAAAATAATTATAGTTAACATGCATTAGAGTTATAACTACACAGCTTTTCTGCAGTAAAACTATATACATAAATTATATATGGGTCAGTAAGAATGAATGAAGAAATCGAAAAGCGCGCGCCATAATTAATTTTTTTGTGTTAAACGGAGAGAACCACAGCATAATCCGTAATTAGTAAAAAAACATTCTTTTCAAAGAGATGTAGAATAATTATATGAAAAATAAATGTTTAATGATTGTATATATTTATTTCAATTGCCTTTCGATCTTTTTCCGAACGTCGTCTTCAATGATTTTCGGTTGGTTATGATCCAGTGTCAAATACTAACATTTGATTACATTTTAAGAGTATAATACCATTTCTGATCACCACCAAAATTGTAGGTAGCGGAATATTACTCATCTTTTATGTAAAGTAAAAGAAAAACTACACTGTGCTAGTCCAGTGTAGGAATAATAATAATAATAATAAAAAGTTGAATAGAGCTCTTCACTTGAAGGTTTTTACGATAAAAGTGTGCTATTACTCCAAAAAGTATGTGTGACAGTCAAAATTCTGGGCTATTCAGAAAATTCAGTGAAGATTTTCTTTTTAGGTTTAGAATAAATGGAAAAATAATCGATAAGAAATCGTAGTATTTCAGCATATCGAGAATGCTAGAAATTATACGTCACATGATCAACGTACTGAATGCCATGTTACAACACTGTGTGTTCCTTTCTTTCCCTTACTGGTGTCATGACACGTAGTCCGTCGTTCCGCAGGTGGCTTCTCCGAGACGCAGCAGATGGGGAACGAGGCCCTGGTGTGGTGATAGCCCACTCCCGCCACGCCCGACGAAGAAGCGGCACTCAAGTCCGCCTGCTGCATCCGCACTCCACGCTCCTCCGTCTGACGCCGTCGCACTTCACCCCAGCCGCACTGCCCAACAATCCACTCACGACGAGCCGCTCAACCTGTGTCTGACGATGCCTCACTGCGCACCGGCCGAAACGTCGATGACGCCACAGACATCAGAACAGTGCGGTGACTGGTGCTGCACTGATGTTCAACTGTGCAAATGCGACTGCACTTGACAATGGAGTAAAAGGCTGTCGAAGTGCCATTCAGTGGTTTGTTGCTGCGGCCAAAGTGTTTGCCAAACCCGATGTTTTCAGTGCAGTTTCACGGAGTGTGTAATCACCATTTCTTGGTAGCAATATCATAGATGTGTGCGAGTAACGATGCGATGCACAGACGTTGAAGCGTGTGAGTTTTTGAAAGAAACGATCGATCTATGATAATAGGGTGAAGTAGATTACTGTACAGTCCAAAATCTGCTAGTAGGTGATAGCATTCTTCTATGAGTAACGCGACGTGACAACGACGGTGAAAGCGCAGAACTCTTATTTTCGCTTTCTTTATTTTGACTGTCACCCCCTGCAGATGATTTGTGAAAATGTTAAGAGTTTTCTTATTTGTCGCTGGTCACGAATTTGGTCGCTTGTGCTATAACAGTTTCTTTCTTTTTTGCCAAGTGTTTCTTAGTTGGACATGGAACTGCAGTGCAATATTTATTAGCAGTGCCGAGTGAAACCTCCCCTCAATTCATCCAAACATATTAGTTCCCTTGGCAATTGTAAGGAAAGTAAGACAGCTTAGTTTCAGTGCAAGACGGTGCCATCTAAATGGAATTTCACCTGTATATTCGACGCTACGGAAGACCTAGTACGTGCTAAGGGATGAAGAAAGGCGTACATAACTGAGTGACATATTATCGACTCTTTTCGTCTAAGAAAAAGGAATTGTTGTTCTTGTTTCGTGGTCCACTTTCTCAAAGGAAAGTAATCGCATTTGTACACGGCTTTACTCTAAGAGTTGTAAGGTGATATTGTTTAAACTAAGCCTGATGTGTACATAATGAACAGCATTCATATTCTGAACATAACTGCAGTTTGTTGTTACGTTTGAGCTTTTTCCCCAACCTCTTCAAAGAGTGAGTCGTGTGGTGGTTTAATTTTGTTTCATCACTATCGTTTAAGTGATAGCTAGCGAAAGCTTTCGCAGTAAGTGCATAATACGCGGTACAAATGTGCGTCCTAGAGCTTATAACACAAAATTCATAAAACTTACTCCAAAACATTTTGACGTTGCTCGAATTAGAAAACAGAAAACTTGAATTTTTTTAATCAGTTTTTTTTATTTTTTAAATAAATTTAAATCGTTGAACCACTAAAAGACCATCAAGAAAAATGAACTAAAGAAAATTTAGCTTCAAATATTTTTAATATTTCAGTAATGGTTACGAGAAAAATGTCTAAAGATATTTCTCTAATCTAAGAATTCTTATGTTAATAAGTAGCAAGGTTTCTTGTTACAGAATAGCCAGATAGAAACACTACCACGAAGCTTAGGAAAGTTGTATACTGTTTACTGTGGAAGCTTTCTGCGATATGCGTAGCTAGCGAAGAGTATTATGATGCTTGACTTGACCCAATATGTGTCACATCTCCTATTGTACAGTGAATGTAAATAACATTAAGTACTTCGCAGTGTCCTCCTTTGTAGATAAGAACTGCTGTATTTCGCTATATATATCAAAAAATGTTAAAAACTGGAGAACGTTAAGAGATCATTAATACTGTAGACTTTGAGTGTAGTCGGCCTTCACATAGTGTCGCGTACATGTCGTTTTCTTGACCGAATAAAATGTATGAATGACTCTTTAAAGCTACTTCCGTTGTTGAAAAGTAATGAAAAGTTGATTGCAAACACGATGTGAATTATTGTGAGTGACGTCTGTTAAAGATTAACTCGTGTATAGTTTGTTCTTATTCTGAAGTGGAACTAATATTATTGTGTGTGTGTAATCGCTTGTCTGTCTTTATTCTCAGAGAGTGAAGAATTAATTCTCCCTTGTACATGGCGTTTGCAATCAGAGTTTCATTTATTTTTGTTTTCTACTTTAGATGTCTGCGTCTTTAACGCTTTGATCGTGCCTCATGCATGGTTGACGCACTTCTGTTTTGTTTATTTCACACACATTAAAAATTATACATATGGCTTTTTTGCGTGTACACAACTTTATGAAAACAAATTTTCTTCTAATACAAAAAGCACACAGCAGAGATGGAGACCGCAACACTGTGGTTATTTCTGATACGTTCGTTTGTTTGTGCAGATGTCTATGAAACATTTTGATGTGTCCTAATATATATTTCAGCATCACACAGAATGTCGGATAATGAAAAATAAAATATTATTTCCTTACCACATGTACACTGCGTTTTTGTTTATCTGAAACTTCAATAAACTCATCCTTGTTCAAAAGCAATTTATAAAACTATAGTACGTCCACTAGTAGTGTCACTACATACATAAGCACAGGAATTAAAAGGTGAAGGGAGAACCGAACATCTAAATGAAGAATGACTCCCAGTTTCTCAATGTTAGAATGGAAAGACTTTTTAGTTAGGAAAACTTGAATAAAGGTAAGTATTTTCATAACTCAATTGTATCTAATACGGGAAATGAAAAGGAACTGGGGCATTGAAAGAATGGAACTAAAATTAAAAAAACTCAGTTGCAAATATGTTGCTCATTATCAAATCGTTCTGACTAAAGTTTGATATAATATCACTGCCGTCATAAATAAATTTTATTTACGACAGCAGTGACATTATACCAAACTTTTCAGTTTCTCTGGAAATTTATCTGTGCATCAAGTTTCCATACTAAATATATGTTAATGATCACTCAAACATCTCGTTTCTAGTACTCCTGGGTTGCTGTGCATCTTTAAATATGCCCTTAACAATTAATTTTAATTGTTAATAATTATTTTCCTTAATGATAGGTTAAATAGCTTAAACTATACATGCATCTTTGGAAGAATCGTCATAAAAAATTAAAATCTCCAACTCAAATGTAAAGACAGCAAAAGAGATCTAAAGGATGTTATCTAGGAAATTAATAAATAAATGAAATAGTTTCTCATTAGCCTATAAGAATTTTTCTTCATCAAAATTATTACATACAGTAACGACAAAATCATGCACGGAATGACTGTAAATTATTATTATTTTTATGTTCACTGGAAGACTTGATTTGGTATACAATAATTTCATAGGTGGATCAGTGCACGGATGCAGTAAATATCGAGAAATAGCATAAAAGACTTGTAGTTTAAAATATTAATATCTAGAAATTATTTATTATCTTTCCTTTTGCAGTAAATGTTTTTTAGATAATTTCCATACAGCGGTATTATTTCCGTTTGCATAACCAACATTTGCTTGCAGCTTGTCAACATGGTCCCAGGTGTATACAGTGTTTATTTATGTATTTATTTTTGAGTAGCATTTAGGTAATAATTTTGTCTGCGGAGTGTAATACGGCATCTTCCCAACATTTAACGTAAAAAAAATAACAGTTTCGTTAAATTACGCCCGTAAACTGTCCGTGCATTTCGCAAAATGTTTGAGGAGAAACCATACATTAATATACGAAATTGTTGTAGCATATTTTAAGCTGAATTCAAAACTTTAAACTATAAAAATTTCGTCGAAATGACTTAAACCTCACATAGTATCGACAAAAAATAAATAACAAAATACTGGAATTACTAACGTTAATTTTTAAGTCGATATTTCAAAATCCGCAGAAGTAAAACAAAATCGCTGGTTTTAAATCAAAAATGTTTTAATACCAAAAACAAAGGAAATCGAGAGAAAAAATTATTTTCGTTATATTGTTATTAATTTAGGTTAGATCTCTTTCAATACGTTTCGGTAAGTTTGCTTAAAAATAAATTTATACTGTCACAAACATAGTAGCAGAAAAATAGTATTTAGGCAGAAAAAATAATGTTGATTTCTGATGCTTCCGCGAGCATCTTGTTTTCCTTGCAGCTATGGCGGTGTTTACATCGGCGATACGAATTGCACTGGAGGAGAGACTTACGGAACATATCCGCCATCCGCCACTAAAAATATAACAACGACAAATCCGCGGTAATTTCCCATGGCATTAACACCGGGTACGAAATAAAATTTGAAGACAGGAAACTGCTGTGGAAAGATCTGTTATGGTCACCACGAATGAAAGAGGCAGCACAAAGTTTATAGAATACCAACTACTTCAACGGAGAATGCAGCCTATTTCTCTGCGATGCTATGTCAACATAAATAGTATCTCTGACGAAGGTTGTAGAATAACAGCCGAAAGCCTAGACTATCAAATAAACAACACGGCATATCCAGAAAATTTATTAATCATTAAAAATAATGTTGTTACAAATTTTTAAGCTTATTTCAGTTTTTATGTTTGGTGCAGTCTGCAATCTCTGGTTGATATTGTATCAAATATCTTTGGTGGCTACATTTTAAGATTAAGGACAGATTATCTTTTTATGTCCCTGCGCTATGAAACAGGAAGTGCTGATAGGAAAAACAGCGCAAAATTTTAAATATTCAAATCGGTTAAGTACATTCTTCAAAAAGACACAGCATGCAACATATATATGTAGAGATACGTTGCTGCCATGTGATAGATTATCCAAAATATTTTCAACTATCACCTTGTAGAAACAGTAGTATAAAAAATAGTAAATTTACGGGGATTTATTTGTTTATATTCTTACTTTAAAATATGTTGTGATCGAATTTGAAATAAAAAATTAATTATTTTTGCAAAAATTATTTTCTTCAGGTGGGAATAATATCTGTTACCGATCTTCTTTTGAAGAAAAAATAAGAACTGAACAATATTCGTTATTAAAAGTGCTAATATATTGTAACGTATAAATCTGAATTTTTATACTGCACGGAAACGAGAAAAATTATAAGTGCATATCAATCTTTTTTTATTTTTTTATTATTTGTTTGACAGAGTTCGGAAAGAAGTGCCAACTCAAACTTACATCAGAATGTTACGTAGAAACGGAGGGAATTATTTTATGTAGTAATTTTCTTATTAAAAACCATTTGATGGAACAGACAGGTGCATATGATTCTGGCTCCAAGAAACCTTTTAATTTATGAAAAATTTAAACAACCTTAGCAGCAACACTAATAGAAACATCAAACCTGGGGTTTAAACCTACATTTTTTGTCTCCTTCACATCTTATCTGAGAATCTATGTAAAAATGACACTGAAGAGCTGTATTATCAAATTTAGGAGAGTTCGAGGTAATTCAACATGAAGATTAATTCTCAATATCTTTGTTCTCTGAGCTAAGAAATTCTTTAGCCCTTAATCACAGATACAACAGTGAGGTAACGTTTTTTTTAATGTTTTTTTTCGGTCTCATCGATTTCTGCAAGGCGTCATTGAAATGTGAAAATGATGATTTTTCAGAAGATTTATTCGTCACTATGTTTTAATTTTTTTTTTCCTGTTACGTGAAAAAAAATATTGATAGAATCGTCCAAAATGTTTTAGACAAGACCAAAAATGGCGAATTAATGCAACACTAGGAGCGTCTTAATCAAACACGATCAACACAACGTTGCAACCGCACAGCGCAAACACCTCAAGGGTCAGTTCAGTCCCCTGTAATTCCATTTATCGTCCTGCTAGTTAGCGATGTTAAATAGAGTAACGCTTCCATCAGAAAAATCAGCAGCCCCACAATCATTAAATATCCCTAAAATAAGGCACTGCATTGTGAACTTGTATTTGCTTCAGGTATTCTGTTGATTGTTACCTGTATATATCTAGAAAATTAATACTATTTGCGTCTAATAAACATTCTTCACACTAAGTTATTTATAGGTGAGTTCTTTACATTATCTGTGTCAGTAGGCAAAAGACGAAACTATACGTTAGAAATTGTAATTTGATGAGGGAAATATGCATCTATATCCGGCCGATTCACATTCTGCAAAGTTCCAGACTCTTGCGTTATTTTGAGATAAGACGCTTCCTTGCGGAGTGTATCACAAACAGCATAAATAACTCGGACAGACACAGAAAGGCAGTAGTGAGTCAAACCTCTATTTATTAACTCCCGAATCAAACGCTAGTTGCCATAAATCTGGCACGTCAAGGTTTTTATTCTTACGCTTGCTTCCTCTCTGAGACACAGCGAACATTCAAATGATACGAATTGCCTCATTATTTATGGCCCCTGATAGGCGGCCAGATTTATGGCGCCATTCAGTGGCGGTTGGTTGAAGAGCGTGTCAAGTCGCCGTGACTTATCGAGGAGGGTCGCCAGAGGTAAGTGATAAAAAATCACAACACCCTGATTTACGTGCCTCAACAACGTCTGTCAACCAGTCACATCCTTTCGAACGAATATTGCGGAAACAGGTTACATCTTAAACCTGACCCAATCAACAGACGCTAGTTTCAGAGAATACACAAGTGTTGACCAAATATATTTTTGCTAAGACATCTAGGACTATCCTAAATTTTTTGTGTTTATCAGTTCCCAGCACTTTTTTGTTTACAAGTTTAATATTTAAAATTTGTCTAACGTTTACTCTACGTTTATAACATTCATACAAGAGTTTCTTACGTATTTCATTGTATGACATAATTACTCGAAGAATCACTTTACACTTTGTTTATTTTTCTTTTATGACATCGATTCCATCCAAAGATATTAAGTACAAACGTAAACAAATGTTGCAACGATTACACCAACACACTTCACAGAAATAATGGCTGTCAACTACCACTTCGCCATCTCTTCGCGCCTAATTAGACACTTTAGAAACATCCCGAATTGTTCAAAAAGTTCCGACCGACTTTTCTCGAATTCTAACAATGCTTCAACAATTAAATCCATAAAAAAATGGTCAGAATTAATACAAAATTATTCACAACCATTACGAAACACATGGAAATGAAAATTAAGGATGTTTAAAAGTATTTACATTATCTACATAAACCAGTCCAAACCTTCGCAAAATATCCTCCAAACATCGTAGTTCACATCAATACTCAGAGTTAGAAATTTTGATCAATGTTTCCTGTATAATAGTGTCCTGGATCATATTAAATAGTATTTACTTAGTTTCTCTCCATAAAAGAATGTTCATTTAAACAAATTCACAATTAATTAGATGGAAAATATACAAAACCATAATTAGTCAACTCCCTGCTTGCTACACACAATTTTTAAAATAATATTTCATAAAATGGTTGGGTTTGAGGGTTGTTATAAGTTATTTTTCTTGTAGCAACACAAACACAATTATTATGGTTTAAACACCTTTCCTGTAGTCAAAAATCATTTCTAAAGTTTTATTTCTACAATTATTTACGTTCTTCGTCAGTCTTCTTATAAATGTGTGAGTTACGCATTTGGCACGTTGTTCCTCAGTCATTTTAAACTAGAAGACTACCAAGTTGACAAAAATAATTCTACTTATACGGCCTTATATTTTTAATAGCTATGTTTCTATTATAAACATTTGAGACGTATTGTATTGTACCAATAAATTTAAAAGCATATTTTGAATTCTTGCGGAAACACAGTTATAAAGCCGAAAGTGAACTATTACAATCAAATTATATATTGAACAGACTCTTAATGTTTATTAAACAAATTAATAACAATGTTATGTCTGAAAACAAACTGCCTCACCCTCAGACCACATGTTGAGAATTGCTGTTTTTGAGTAATGTTTAAATGGTGGACACTGTTTGATATCAACTAGTGGGCTTCTGAACCGAATCAAAAGAATGCCCCTTTTTGCAAAGTGCTCTGTTCACCGCGTTTTGTGTTTTGGTCAATGGGATCACGAAGTTTTCAGAAGGATTGAATACAACAACAAACTAAGAAATAAACAAAAAACTAACTAACCAAAAGCGAAATCAGTGGTTTACTGTAAAAGACATAAATAATTCCTTCTCATTATTTTAAAATCAAGATGGATTTATATTTGACTATCTCCTGTTTTCGGTTACAATTAAAATAGACTAATTACAAAAAGAATCACACTTTCAAATTACCGAGTAAAGAATATCACGAATTGTACCGTAATGTTTATACACACAAAAATATTCAGGAAAACATACTCAGTTACTGTTCTCGGTATGAGAAATAAAGATTACTGCATTCTCCAGCTTAAAAATGTCTAATTTGTTGGTAAATTTTAGTTTAAACTTCACCTTGAATAATTAAGTCTACAGTCTGAAGACTTTCGGATCTTAATGTAGGCGTATCAAGCGAACATTTAACGAACGGTTTTATTCTTATAGTGTGCCAATATCCGCAATGCATGCATCTTTGCCTTAGCTTACATAGCTGTTTGAGGAGAAATTTTTCAATCACCACAAACATAAATTTAAGAAATTACCCTATCATATATCATATCCACAACTTTAAAACAGTGAAAATTTCATAGATAAGCCCCAAACTTACAATAGTATCTCATAAATAAATAAATACTTGAATTAGTATTTTAAATTTTTTAATATCACTTTCCATAATTTCGTGAAGGTGTGTCAACACAGTTTGCAGAGGTAAATAAAAATCACAGTTTTATGAAGTCGCAACTCTGTTTTTAATAACAGAACCAATGAATAGGAGCACAATAAATAATTTGTGTTGTTACGAATTTAGGTTAGCACTCTATCGAGATAATATTACGATTCATTTTCTTATTTCAAGTAACATACAGCAAAAACACAATACGCGATGAGGGTATAATTTCTGGCCAAGAGTGTCAAAATGTCGCAAAGTAGTGACGGAAAATTATCTGTGATAAATAATTAATATTGCCGTAAAGTCGCTGAACACATTTTAAGTCAAAACAAAAACTTCCTAAGCATATTTTTTGTCTTTAATGCTGTAAACGATCTCTGACTGTTATTGTATTAACAATTTTTGGTGAATATTCTGTAGAGGTTAGGAACAACTTATCATTACTGTAATCCTTTCTCCGACTACGGAGAGACATAAGAAGTAACACAAATTTTAAGCTAGACTATAACTTTCAAACTGAGCATACCTCATCCAAATTGATTCGGCTACTTTTGCGTGATACCGGCTAAACCAAGCAGATAAGCACAAAGAGAGTTCAATGTTACTAATTAATGTGACAGTACTGTTAACTCTACGCCATCCGGCGAAACTTCATTTATGTTGCGTATAAAGTCATAAAATAAATCCCAAATTAATGTTGCGTGTGTGCTGAATACTGTAATAATTCGTTTTATTCTGCGCTACGATCATATTAGTAGATTTTACTGTTCCCAATTTTGTTACAAAACAAGTAACACTGAGACTTTCACAACAGAAAAATAATTAGAAGATGATCATATAAGGACAAATTATGTGCAGTTCCAAATGAATTTGGGAATTCTAAGACAAAGAATTTGAGTGATGGTGTATCATCCATTGATTCTGAATACATGTGTGTAGAACTGGACGAACTCCGACGTTGCCAAGAGAGATAGGAGGGTAGAATGTAGATAGCAATTGGAGTGCACGCATTTTGATTTACCTCATAGTGATAATAAATTTTACGTATCTCCATCATTCTGTATGTTGCCAAACTCTATTCAAAGCGTGGAGATTTATTTACTGCAGAGGATTCTTTTTTTAATTTATTAGCACCGAAAACTTTAATACTTTATACAAAATTTTAATTGAAAAAGCAATACCTACAAACAAACTGTCAAATATGAGTTATTTTCCAGTGCTGAGAGTTCAATATCTTGGTTGATCCAATTTTCGATATCGATCGTAACTGATATTTTTCTTACATAAAAAATTTCAGTAAAATGAAATTTATAGTGGGATTTTAATTTTTTTAACCAAGGTCAGTAAACCAGGTCAACGTATGGCAACAGCGTGTAGTGAGTAGGCCTTAGATCCCGGGCTCCAGGAAATACCTTGGCATAACATTTGATAAGAAGCTCAACTGGGCTGGACACATTGGACAGGTGGTAGAAAAAGGTTTCAAAATCCTTCACTTGTTGGAGAGAGTAATGAGGGGATGTTCTAGAGAAGTAAAGGAACCGAGTTACAAAACTTTTGTCACACTATTGCTTGAATATGGTGGTTTAGTATAGGACACACATTTTTTGTATGGAGTATAGGATTTGGAGGGGGTGCAAAGAAGGGCTGTTAGATTTGTCTCTGGAAGCTAGTAAGCGATATGCTAAAAAAAAAAAAAAAAAAAAAAAAAAAAAAAAAAAAAAAAAAAGCTGGAGTGGGATTCATTGGAAGATAGAAGGAGGGTGAAGAAAGTCATGGAAGTATACTGGTGATAAGGCGTAGAAAGATATTTGTGTAAAAATGAAAAGTAGTGCATGGAAGGGAAAAGATGACCATTACCACCAGCAGGCACTAAATTTCAGGCACAAGGATGTGGGAAGATTTTCTTTCATAGGTAAGTGGGTCAGGGATTGGAATAAATTACCAAGTGAATTGATGAATAATTTGTCAAAAACGTTGAAATAATATAAAATTGAAATTTGTAGTGGGAAAAAGTACGTGGGTAGGGGAATGGAGAAAAATGTGTATGTAGGGAAATTACCACTGGATCGTACCAAACCAGCAAGGCGTCCACCGATACCCGCTCACCAATCTCGTTCTTCGGCAAAGTTCTCCCCTTTCCCAGTTGGTTCGGTTCACGTAACATCTTGAAAAGACAACAGACTCTTATACTAAAGCATTCTGGTTGGCTAGAGATTTGCTCTGCAGTCATCACGCACGTCCAATACATGCAACTCATAAGTTCTTCCAAAATAACTGATTGGCGAGTAGATTCTGGTAGAGTTCTCACTTAATGACATGGAACCAATGAAACACATTTTATCACACGACATGGCTTAAAAGATTCTGAGACCAGCACGGCACTGTGTTGACAAAGTATTTCCTGGCCGATGAACACTTCCCTGCTATTCTCGTGGCGGCAACTTCTCCCTGCGGCCTTTTATGGCTTTATTGTCCCTGGCGCAGCCTTATACAGCAAAGTCTACGGACGCTCATAACTTTTAGCAACTTTCTGAGGTAATCCTGGACCAAGCGCCTACCCACATGGATGGCGCTGTTTCTCTACGCTAACCTAACTCTCTAAGACGGATCTTTACAGTGTAGCATTCGTAAATATTCTTATCTACCATTTTCGATATTTTTGTGGTTTTGCGATGGCTTCGCTAATTCTTTAAAATATTCGAAGAGGGGCAATTGATATTTATTTTTTAAACGCCATTTCGTATAAAATTTCTAAAATTCTAATGAAACGTTTAATTAATAATGCCACATATTTATAAATATAAACAAAGAAAAATCATCGACTGTAATAATTTCGTTATTTATTTGATAATAATAATCATGTTGTCGTTGTGCCCTGGCGACAGGATTTTTATTGACTGCGCATCCCGCCCCTGTCGTAGCCGCTTTAACCTATCCCGCCAATCCTACCGGGTACAGGGGACTTACAGTTTAACGTGGAGGCGTTCTGGCGTACTTCACATTACACATCCATCTGTGCCAGACGTGAAAGTAGGGTTAAGGGCTTATGAAAATCCCCGCCGAGACAGGGGCTCGAATCGGTGACCTTTCGATATCCAGTCAGACGTCTTGACCACTCAACCACCGGAACGCTATATCTGATAACGAATCAATGATGTTCTAAGACTGTCAAATATCAACTTGAGGTACCAGTTTTAATTTCGACAAAAAATGAATTACCTAATTTATAAAACGATTTTCTTTATAATGATAGTACAACCATTTTTATTATATTAACCCCGATAAATAAAATGTTTATCAACAAAGAACATGTGATACTCAGTTCATTACTATTAATTTTTAAAACTTCAATTATATCTTGGATCCCAAGACTGAAGCAATGCTTTTTTCTAAAAAAATTAATTTCATATTTTTCGCGATTGTGATTCAGCAAACATATGTATTTTACATATAAAAGTCCATTGAAATATTTTTTTCTGTATTCTTCGTTTATCTCTAACAGTGAGTTTCAAATTATTCCAGCCAACGGAAGTTTCAGGAGAAAACGTTGTGGTGTGGCGAGCTATTAAGTTAAAATCGTATAACATACTGGGAATTAAAAACAACTTTTAAAATTAATTCAACTACATCAACATGTAATTTATTTAGCCCAAACCTCTGTGACAAATTTTACCTTTACTCATTAACTAATTATTTTTAACAAAAAATAAGTGAAAAAATGAATAAATAAATAAAGAACCTTTCTTACGCCTATATGATTATTCATAATTTCACAATCTGATTAAGATGATAGTTGAGGAAGTATAAAAAAATTGCTGGAAACTTAAATTAAGCCAACTAAATCCAACGGCATGATATCATGGTCACATTTCTATTTCCTTTAGCCATATCTAGGGTTCGGATCTTTATGACAAAAAAAAAAAAAAAAAAGAGTAATATGCAAGCAAATATTACCTTAAAATGGGTAAATATCACCTAAAAATGACAAAACATTTAAATATACTATACATAAAACATGCTCAATTGTACATCATTTATTTTATCTAGTAGTGTCGTTTTCATATAGACAGCATAATTTTCTTCCGTGCATTGGCTGCATCATCGAGAAATTAAGTTTTAAATCTTTTTGTTGAAGTCACCATAATTTCAGAAAATTTACAGAATAGAATTCTTTCATCTGTACTAAAACTCTTCTCTCTAAATTCCCTTACGAAACTTCGCAGATTTAACGATGACTGAGGATATTTCATTGATATAGTGATTGACGAGGATCGACACAAGCATGCTTCTGCTGCATTGTCGAGATTTTCTGGCGGAACATTACGTTTAGAGAGTGACAATAATGTATAACTTTAATTCTTGGCTGGTGAATTCTGACCACATCGAAAATTAGTTTTGGTTTTCTCCGCCACCTGTATAGCAGAAGTACAGGTCTGTGAATAATTATTTTAATTTCTTCTCATCTATATCTTGTGAATTCCCGGTGCTACTAAAAAAACTACTAGATTTTTCCTTAATGTATGGCCATAAATAATATCGAAATATGACCAAAACTATGAAAATGATGTGAATATGAATTTCTTTGTTAAAAAAATATATATAAATCAGAAACGTTGAATCGGTGATTAATTCAGAATTTCAGCTCAACAAGAAGGCAGGAAAAAAATATGACTTGTACTAAAGATCCGAACCTTTGCCATATCCGTTACAGTGGTATGGACAACAATACGTATAGTCGTACTGAGCTCCGATCTATTCGTATAAATAGCAAATTGTAGTTCAATCTGGCCTTATAGATGAAAGTAAGTGTTCCATGTAAAAGTGGTAGAGGGGATAAAAAAATAGGTATAAGTATTAACAAAATTCCGCCCAAAAAGAGCGAAAAAAATAGTTGATAGAGAGCACGAAAGTGGCAACCTACAAATAAGTATGATGTGGGAACACTGAAGCGACGTTTGTTATCCGTTTTAGTAGTGGTTAATCGAATACGTTAAAGTGATATTTAGTAAATTATTAAATTATTTATAAACGTGTTTGGAGAAGAAAATTGTTATTGAAGCATGTAGGAAACAACTAGTTTATCATTTAACAACTTTCAATGCCGAATATATAAAAATGTGTTTCCAACAAATCACGAATTTCGGAACGACGGAGTTAAGAAATTTCAGGAACATCAATGTATGAGTATAGGTATTCCTTCCTTCGATTGGAGATCCATGTAACGAAAAGAAATTATGCTTATATCAAACTCCAATTGAAGTATAGTTCACGTATTAAAGTTGTGGTGCTTTCATCACAGCTGTAAAAGACGAAGTTTAATTAGATACAGAATTTTCTAAGAAAATGTTAAATATGAAATGTAATTGAATTGTACCATTGTTGTATCCGTTATTGCATTGATTGATAGTACTTGAGAATTCTTTTGACTAATTCTGACGAGAGAAGATCTAGTTAGATGTCTTTCTAGGATTCTTTGCAAAACTTTCCCGGTTTAGAAGAAAAATTGAAACGGAAAATTTGAAAATTAAAATGACTATACTGAATTAAACTCCAATATACTGAAATAGACAGAGGCTAGTGTTTAACTTACCACCAAAAAAAATGAAAGAATCATGCTTCACCCAAAGAAAATAGCAGGGTACGAAAAAATTATAAGTTTCAAGATTTTCAACAAGATATTGTTTTTTACATCAGCTTTGTAATTAGTTGGAAGTGTAGGATAGTTTGAAATCAATCGATTTTGTTAAGAGATTTTTTGATTAATTGTATTAATGTTTACCCGTTATCTCAAAATTTCATTTTCCCTAACAATAATTACCATATGTATAAAAGAAAAATCTATATCTGCTGTTTGATGTCGTAACCAATTGAAAAGAAAAAATGGACTTCGATTTGGAATCTAATTTATGTTTGTTCCTACTTCTAGTCTATGCATATAATTACAGCTACGAAATAATTTTTTTATCAAGTAGTGGATATTGTGGTTAAGAAGAAATCAAACAAACAGTGAATGATTTCGTTGTCCGATTTTTACTTTATCCATAATTGACAAGATAGGGAAGGTCACGTAACCGTGGAATATTTCAGCTTACACACTAAACTATTATGACGTGACAACTCTTGGGAATGGAACATTAGGGAAAGGTCATATAACTATTAAATTTCTGCTTACTAATAAATGTAACTTTAGTTAAGGTACACATAATCTAGACAGAAAATTATATTCTCAGCATAAATACCGCTGAGAAATATGTATGACTTTCAGGGTATTAATCTCAGGTGAGCGGTATAGTACACTAACAGAACTGATTGGCTCAAATAGCGATTAAATGAATCATCAAATAAAGCATATCAACAACTCAACAAGTAAGATAAATCTGTAAATAATATTGGTAGTACGACTTTTCAAAGAATTTTGTGAAATAAAAAAACAGCTCACAAAACACTTGTGATGCTGCAGCCTGTGGGATTTAGAAACGGCTGACTCACCTGAAAATACATAAAATGATCAAAGAAGTGACTGTACAGTACTCTCTGTCATTGACTGACAGACGACAGAGAGGCTGTCACGAACTCAATACAGCGGTAAACGTGAGGCAGCTGAGTAACCAGAAGATGTTGTTTACTGTCAACTTATTAACCTGCTTGCGATGCTCAACTTTCATTCTGGACAAATGCGGCAAGACCTACTTATGTCTGAAAACGGTTAAGGGAGAAATCGTGCCGAATAAATGTCCTCTTCTTCTTCCACGAACGCTTTACCCGGGTCTGTTCAAAGGCGTTTAATACGGGAATGGCTGGGAAGATGAACTCGGGTGATTTCCAATTGCCTTCCAGAGTGTGACAGTATTCGTGTTATTGTAGTGTGGATGACTTTGGGAGTGTGTGTGATAACTATAGAGTGTGGTTTGTGTTGTGGCTGAAACCCGGTGCCGGCCCATTCAGGACTACTCTTCCGAAAGACACTCCAGTGGGGCGCCAAGCTTAACGTCCCCATCCGACAGACCAATCAGCATCAACAGTGTCTGTCATATGACTTCTCTCCGTACAGGTTGGGGATTTAACCCATGAACAATCTGGTGATTAGGAATCGCGTACCATTACCTCCCCTATCCTGCCGGCTAAGTCCTGATGAAGACAATTTCTTCCACAACTAGCATTCCAACTAGCTAACCTCGTTTCAGTCGTTGAACACCATCACGATGCCGCAACGAAATGTGCCAACGGGGTTGGCAATAAATGTCTTCGGAATGTACATCCTCGTCAACGGAAAGAACATACGTTGGTGCAAGGGACACTCTGAAATTCACAATATTGTGGAGATAAAGATGTAGATTCGCGTGATTCCGCTGAGTATATGTCTTAGAAGTGAGTAATGATCAAGAGTGATTTCACAGTAACTCTTAGGCCATTGCGCTTGGAGCATCACTATTTTGCATTCGGAAGGTGCAATCGAGTTTAGGTTCAAATCTCTGAGTAAATACTGGTTCCCAAGTTCAATCCCAAAAATTACCCAATAAACAAACAAACCAATACTTATCACACATTCTCGGATAGGTTCTTGCAGAGGAAAAGGACGAGAAAAAAAATATGCAGATAACTGGGTTGGGTACCTCACAATAAGCGAACGTTATCTAGAAGAGTTGATAGAAATGGGGGTGAAGCAAATGAAGAAAAGAGGAAGAAAGAAGTTCCAAACGTAAGGCAAAATTGAGATGAAGAGATTAGAGGAATATAGGGAAATGGGGAAAGAGGTCTGTACTATGCTGGAACTTATCCCAAGTATTAATGGATAAACAGTTCTGAGGTATTAAGTGTGGATACGAAAAATAAAATCCGCCTGTTCATACTCTTCTCGGAGACCACTTATTACATCTTACTGATTATCGCTGTCATTTCTCAAACATCTAGGTATAGAGAGCTTATTTATTTATTTGTTATCTTATGGCCAATAATCAATAATACAGTTATATACAATTGTTTCACACTAATAAAAGTGTAACATTAAATTATAATTAAAATTCAAAGTCGACATAGTGCAGCCAATGTAAAGATTCATTTGAAATGTCTGTAAAATCTATTGGTGATCCCCTGAAGGTTGAGTGGGCAATCAAAGGTCACGTGACGGATGGTTTGTTTTTCCTCACCACAGTAGCAATTCGGTGAATCTCTCATTCCCCACGTCTACAGAGCTGAAGCAGATCTGCCAGGGCCAGACCTAACTCTGTTAAGAGCTGCCCACGTCTTGTGAGGAAGGTCGAGTCCCTTTGGTGCCTGTTGATTATCGAACAGGGAGTGCCATTCTGGTGGGGCTGAGGCTATCAACTCCAATATCCATGCTTCTCTCCCTTTAAAATTATTAGATATAATCTGTTTTGCATTATTTATGCTTGGGCTTCTTGATTTAAGTCTCTGAAATTGGGTTACCATATCGTTGTGGATGGGCAGATCCAAATTATGACAGATCTTATTATATTGAGCAATTAGGCGATTGCGTCGTCTTTTAGTAGGTGGTTCGATGTTACACAAAACAAGTAACCAGTACAGTTGAGTGGTCTTGATACATTCACTAATTATCCGCACTGTCTGGTTTATGACGTTGATTTTATTCATCCAGACAGATGAGCAGTACTCAGCTGTAGAATATACAAGGCTCAGTGCTGACGTGCGAAGTGTGGAGGCGGATGTTCTCTAGAACGTTCAAGTTAACTTCTACAGAATATTATTTCTGGTTCTTAATTCTGCTGCAAAGTTGTTTAGATGTTTATTGCACGACAAGGTGCGATCCATTACGACTCCCAAATACTTGGAGAAGGGGTTGTGTTGGAGGGGAGTGCCATCAAGAAGAACGTCAAGTGAGACATTCACCGCCCGGTTGTTAAGATGGAAGACACTATTTTCCGTCTTGCTGAAACTGGTTACGAGACGCCATTTCTTAAAATAGTTGCTCAGAGTTTTGCTGTTAAACTATTTTTAATTTGCTGAATGTTATGGGATTGTTGTACAAGTGCCAGATCGTCAGCATAAGAGAATTGTCTGGATTCTGTTTTAGGAATGTCGGAAATATATACATTAAAAAGAAGTGGGGCAAGAATTGAGCCTTGAGGCAGACCATTATTTACTCTTCTTACTTTACTTATCTACACTATCTGAGATATAGACAGCTATAAAAATCATATGGCAATGTGTTTTACTCTAGAACGTTGCCTTATCATCGTCAATTATGTGTGTACTGATAATAGGAATGTTACTTTCGGCACCGTTTCACTCATCGTAGCTGTTGACAGATGTGCTTTGAGGAAACAATACCGTAGCGTAGTTCCAATAACACTGGCTGACACTAACTTTTCGTCAAATTTTTTAGGAGCTTATGATTGGGTCTATTCCTCCAATAAACTGACCACATCTCTTATCTTTGGCTACAGACGTATCTTTAATATGTAAATTGTACAATTTACGCAAGTTTTTAGTTTTTAAAATGTTTGAAATGTTACACACTGCCAATTTCATTAAAATATTTGATCGAAGACTGTTTCAGAAGTTCGTTTCGCTATATTACGCAGGTTACAATTTCCTGAATAAATAGAAATAATTAAATAGAAATAATTAAATAGAAATTAATTAAAGATGTGTAATTACCGCCTCTAACTGAAACCCTAATTTTAGTGTAGTATTTGAAGATTAATATTCAAACGTTCTGTGAGGTAGCTACCATATTTATTTCCGCTGATGGAACAAATTACCCTCCGCTGTGGTTTTTGACCCAATTGTAGTCCAATGTTAATAAATGATTTTTCCGATTGTTATAAAATGTGACCCAAAACACAATCCATGTGCGCTAAGAAAGTCATTTAGGACCTAATGGTAGTAAAAAGAACGGATGAGGATATGAAACATTGAAGCTTTTTACCGATATAAAATAAAAGAAAATAAAAGTAGTTTGCAGGTAAAGGTAAAAAAAAAACAGTGATTGTGTGGCCAGAAGAAAGAAAACAAATGATTGAAGAGTGGGAACTTACCTGAAAGACTGAAAGGAGAAAAAGTGATTTTCATGGTGCACAGTTGTCCAAAAACGAAAAAAACTACAAAATTTGTTCCATAATCCATTTTCACAACTCATTTACTATCATGTTCACAAAGTTCTGTGTTATATAATATATACATAAATTTTCTGTTGGCTAAATTATCTACTGAAAAGTAAGATTTGTTAATGAATCGGTTATCTTTCGAAAACCGTAAACTCCATAAATATCGTTATTGTTATCCTCTAATATTTAGTAGGCTACATATAGCTGATAATTTTGAAAGAGCTTCCGTATCAGCAGTTTAGAAAATAAAGCAGGAAATTAGGTTTTTTTTTTTTTTTTTTTTTTTTTTTTTTTTTTTTTTTTTTTTTTTTTTTTTTTTTTTTTTTAACTCGAACGAATCGTGGAATGAAAAGAGAAATCGAAACATTTTTATAGACGATGGACTGCAGGCTTTCATTTGATACCCATGAAGATAATGTAGAAAATACTATTCCATGTAAATATTTTCATCCCAATTTTACTCTGTAATCGCATCAAGGTTAATCTACACTAATATTTTTAATGCGAAGGCAATTCTGTCTCTCTGTTATATTCTCACGACTAAACGGCTAAACCTATCTTGATGAAACTTAACACGTAAGTAGTATGTATCATCAGAAAGGACATAGGATACTTCTCGATTTAAATAATATATTCTGTAAACCGATCTAACAGGGACAGATAGACGAATAGCGTGTGTAAGTCTATCTAATATTAAATTGGTAGCTCAGGCTTTGTTTCTCTCGCAGTTTGTATATAATCTTTATTTATAAAGAGGAATGTATGTTTGTTTGTTTGTTCTTCATACAAATCCACAGTTTTCATCCGATCTCGACGAAACTTTGCACACTTATCCTTTGAAACAAGGAGAAAAATACTGTCTACATTTGGTTGAAAAATTAACGGTATAAATAACACATGTTGTCTCATATCTTCGAAATACGGCGATAGACAGATACGTTGGATATGGACGTCTCCGTAAGGTGTTTCCGTGTAGTGGACTGCCAGCTCAGTGGTTAAAGCGCTTGCTTACGAACGTCGTGGTCTCCGGTTCAAATCTCCGTGGAGGCCAAGATTTTTAAAAATTGTTTTTCATCGTAAGAGTCAGGCCTAGGCCGTAGGTTATTCGGATTGAATGTTAAACTGTAGATATTAGAAAGTTAGGGGTACAATGCTAGGAAAATCGTAGGTAGTCTTGCAATGTTGCAGGTGTACACTTTTTTACGTTATAATGATCCCTCAGGTGTGTGAGTGTGAACCACAGTAATATTATTATAATTACGGAAGTAAGTCTCTGCCTTTTTGTTACGTTTTGACGACTAAATGGCTATATCGTTGTGACGGAATTTTATAAGGAAATCTGTATGAAGGGCACAGGATATTTTTCCCAGTATGATTAACAGTTGTAGTCACGAAATTTTGAGACCTTATCGAATGGTGACAGAAATATGTTGGAAATTGATTCTCTTCAAGAGACAGGTTCGACGGTAGGATGATATAGTGATAGCTTGCCTGTCATATTATTCCGACTCGATATTGTTTGGGACCAATCCTTCGTTACCAACAACTTTCTATATTTAATTCTGGCAAAAAAAATTCTTAATCCACGCGTACGAAGTCGCAGGTACGAGCTAGTCTGTTTATAAATCACATAACGTATTATACAGTATAGATGTAGATTTATGCGGCACGATTATTTCGTGTTTATAAGTACCGTATATAGCTCACTGGTTTTCCATCCACAAAGGCTATACCTTATTAAAGGACAGTAAAACCAGATGTGTTGTATACAAAGCGGTATTCACCTAAGATGTTACCAGAAAGTGACGTAATTTTAAGCCACAAACAAAATTTGCTGGAGGAATTGCAGTAGGTAGTCACCCCACCTTTAATTTGTTGCTATTTTAAACATTTTGCAACATTTTATTTCCTCAGCGATAAGAAATTTAGAAATTTTCTTGTTTGCATCGTGGAATACATAGACGAATGGGCCAGTTTTATAGAGACCACACATTAGCCCGCGTGGGTCGTTCGACAATGAGATGCTATCACCACCTTCTAAAATCTATTACAATGGCTAGTTTTCCCTCCGTCCCGTTTTTGTGTCGCGCGAGGGCTGTGACTCGACAGAGAATGGGGAGAGCCAGGGTGGAGCAAATCCTGCCCGAATTGTGGTGGATTTTATCTGCGCCGCGCGGGCCTCTCTGAATTATGCATGTGGGATATGCGGTGAGTGACGGGCACAGCTGTTGAGGGCGACGGACAGTGTGTGGCCAGCCGAGGTGTCTGGATTTACGAGCCCAGTCGCACGCTCGGTAAATACGCGTGGAAACGAGCCTCGGCGAAAAGAACTTAATTCCCAAACTGGGAGCCCCGCTGACGTTCGTAATCACTGTTTCCAACGAAAAGAACGCTCGCTTAACAGAAATTCTCTGCACTCTCACTAGCTCTCGCTTGGATCAAGCACTTTATTTTTACTTTTTTTTAATATGCCTGCCTGTAATACAAACAGCTGCTACCAACATGAAATGAAGTTGGTACGCTAGTTGAATGTCTAATAAGTATCCTCGAGACTATGACCAATCATCATTTACATATTTATGGAATCAATATTGTAATGTTGTTCCTTGGAAATAGTTTGATAAACAATTCCCTGTAAGAAGTCTTTAGATTTATAGTTTTTTGTTTTTTTTTTCCAGACGATTTAAACTTACACCAAGGTATGATAATTTCTATGACCTGATAACTTCTAAATAATATAGTAGATGATGCAATAACAAGATCGATGGTACACGATTTAACATTTTTTATTCTGCCGAAATCTTCATAAGGATTTATATGGATAATGCATTAATTTCTTCCAAAGAGTCTAGAACACATTTCAGACACAGTGTTAGCAAAGTTTCCAGCGAACTCATTTGAAACTCTTTACACCTATGAAACCGTCCATAAACTACCTAGTTCAATTTTGGCGTCCTCTGAAGCCCCTCCCCTTCCCCATGTAACCTGACGTGGCTTTTGCCATTACCACCCCTCGCCCCCTTCTCTCCCGCTTGGCAAGTAGCTTTTTCCCTATTGATTTCAGAAGGAATTTTGTACTGTTTTCTGGTGTAAGGCTATCATAAATTACATATACAGTTTAATGACGGAAATAAATATTCACATGCTGCTGTGTGTACACAAGTTACTCAGTGTGTGTGTGGTTTTTTTTAAATTATTATTATCAATTTGTGGAATCGTAGTTTACTAACCGCGTCGGCCACTTGAAAACATCATGGACTGGTAAAGTGTTACTTTCCACACAAGACTGAATTGGTATCGCGAAGCCCGTAAGCGACTGGACGAGGCAACTTGTCAAAGAGAGAGACAATCTCATTGCTCTGAATACTCACTTAATATCGAGCTAGCACGTACAGAAAATATTCGTTGAACAATGAACTCGTTTTGGTCTCCAATATAACAAACCATCGTAACTTATCATCCGATTATCAGTGGAGTCAGTTTAATAATATTTCTGTTTTTTTGTTTACAATTATTTATAAGACATTTACATAGTGTAACATCTCGGTTTCATAAATCCGGTCTGCTTAACCCGTTGTACAGAATGTATGACCCTTGAATTTTTTACGTACTTACGGACAGTTTTACTTCATAATTTTAATTTCCGATAATCTAGGGGATAATTAACTTTAAAGAATAATAATGCTAAAAGTGGAAGATATTTCATCTCTTTTACTTTCCTTTCGGCAGGTCTCAGAACAAATTTAATTACTCTTAATTTTTGCCGTATTATTAAAATTCAAAATTATTAAGATAAAATAAAATTATTACTTAATCAAAACGTGGCAATGAAACGGCTGTTGGTGATGGAAGGAGCCGTCGCTAACTGATAGTAATAGATTATATCTCACAGAAGTTGTAGTGTTGCGATGGCTCGGCAGCTGTTTAGCGGGAGCCAACGTTCTTGCCTTGTATTAAAAACTGTTTTCTGCCTGTCGCATCTCCCACAACAAAGAAATCCCCAGTGGTCAGTCGAGTGCCGTCCAACTATTTCAATCCATAAATGGCCTCATCCCGCAAACAATTATTCTCCTCTCATTCCCTATTCTTCTTGACACTTATAATCAACACCAGTAACTTGAACTAAAGTGCTCTGATTGGCTGTTTAATTTTTTCACTGTTCCTCCACTATCCGCCACGCATCGTATTACTTGGTACTTGATGCTGATTCCTGTGATACGTGGGAGTTAGTAGAATTCAAAAACCGCGACATCGGTGTGATAACGTCATTTATCTTGGCTGTCTTAACCTAAGAGGTTTTTGCAACGACAGTCCGCAATTTTTGTGGCGCATTTCCTGGAAAATAGTCCGGTCCGTCGCACAATGCGAGTCAGAAAAGCTTTGCTTCTCCCAATCCCTGGGTCGCGTTTGCGGTCGCTAGGTGAATACGTCTGAAAACTGTATGCTGTCATACCGCTACGTGCATGATCAGTTTACAGGATAAATTTTAATTCTAGATTGTATTAATGCGTGTTTGGTAAAAGTTTTGATTTTACAACAGATATTGTGGCTAGTTTCCATCAATAATTTAAGTTTTTTCTATGATTTTATTGTTACCAACGTCCTTATTTCATGCATATGCAAATAGTTTCACATGTATTCCGAACTATGTTCCTGGAACCATAATTAATAACTAATATTACTCAGTACACAATTTTATTTCAATATTAATTTTTAATTGTTTTTTTTTTTTTTTTTTTTTTTTTTTTTTTTTTTTTTGCTTTCATTGGTGTCAAATTAATGACACCACTCACCTATCCGGCTCTGTCTGTAAATACGTGAAGTTCCAAATGTTCCCTGGTTCAAAGTACTACCAACTGCATTATGCTGTGTTATCTTTCTCAGTATTGATACAATTTCGAAGTGGTTTAAATTATGTTAATGACTGATAGATTTCTCTTTTCATGTCAAGTCCACGATATCGACCGGATTTTCCAGACTGATGTTAATAGTTCGTAACAGTAAATTGTATGTGTCCTGCTCATCATGCACTGAAGAAAGTTGTAAATGGGGTTTTCTGCTGTCTACCTACAATTACATCGAGAAGTAAAGTCTGCCGCTGGCAGAATAAGGCAGTGCAAGACTTTTTTGAAACTGACGAGCTGCTTAATTCATTAGACAATACTACAGATAAAATGACAAAGAACTAAAAGCATCCTTGTCAAAATCAAATTACATATGATTATCTGTCACGAAAGATTTACTGCCTATTACACAATTGTTGATAATCCGCAGAACTGAGGTGGTTTAAATAAAACAACTTGGTCTGAAATCTCTAAAAATTTGGAAATATTTGTCTAAGAAACTTGTATGGAAAAAAAAAAACCTGCACAATGAGCTGAAAATGGTGACTTTCACCTGCAACTTTTCCAAAGTAGGAACCAACGTCTTCGAACAATAGAATAAGGACACCACATCTTCATTTGGTATTTACGTATGTAATTCATTTCTGAGGTAGTATCGCCAATCAATGAACAGATACCACGCCATGGAGCCCAGGATTGGTGTTTCCCATGGTTTCCCCAAATCACTCTAGGCGAATTCCGGGATGGTTCCTTCAAAAAAACGTCATGGCAGCATTCCTTCCAGTTCCTCTCCTCCAGTCGTTTCCCGTCTCTAAAGTGCTCGACGAAAGCTATAAACAAAAAAAAAAAGTTTGTGTTAAGTAGGAGGAATTCTCCGCCTTCACTATCTCGTATGTGACTATTTTCAGAAAAAAAATTAAATTGTAATGGTCATTGTAAATTTTGAATTAGCTGAACATTGGACTTCTTCAAGAGGACTACAGACCAGAGTGGTGGGGTGAGAGGGGGATGAAGAGTTGAAGGCGACAGGGTTCGGTGGTGCTAACAAGCAATCCGTTTCGCTGCGGGAAGTTAAATAACCTCGCGGCTAAATGAGAAATTATTACTGGTTTCGCTTCACACTAACAACTGCTGCGGCTTTATTTAGAAATTGATGTAACTTTGTGTGTTAGACGAAGCACAGGTTCTCAGTTTCTGAAGTGATTCATCAAAAGTGAGTTCAAAAATATTTAACTATTAAATATTTTACAAAATTGTCTGAACAGTAAAGAATCTTCGATTTATAACTGGGTGACTACTTTTTGAGCGGCCTGTTGTCTCAGTGGTTTAAGACGTCTGGTTGGAGATTGATAAGACCCGGTTGGAATATTTGCCTTTGAGGATATTTTCATGAGCCCCTAAACCAACATTCACCTCTGGCACATTTACAATTGATTAATGTTTATATCTCTGCAATACCAATGCACTTAATTCATAAGGCTGAAATTAACAAGATGTAAAGTAAATGTGCACTTCCAGAGAAAGTGTTAAAGAAATATTTTCTATCTTGGAATAAATTCTAGAATTGTTGAAGTTCTCTACTGTGCACTATAATAACAACACTAGTCGCTCCTAAGTGAACGAAATATTTTGTTTCGGAGGCACGTGTCTTTTACATAACGGCTATGAAGGTAGCACCGTATCAGTTTATTGGAATCTACGAAATCATTTTTAAGGTCGTTGCATCAAACAGATCGAAAATGTTTGATCAAATTTAAAGGCGCAGAAAACTTTTTGTTTAAAAAGTTCATTAATTAAAGGGAAAATCATTGAATGATGGAAAGTATTTCTGGATAAGTCACTTAGGTAGTGATGCTAGTTACAAAATCCAGAAACAATAAATTTAACTGCTGATATTTCAGTGTGGTATCGGCAACTGTTAATGTAATGCGAATTTCAAATATGATACTTTTTCGACGTAAGCAAATGATGGTCACGAAGACAATTGCGTTTGAAACTCGGTTGCACAGAACGTAATAGAGATGAGGAGGTAATATATTTATTTGCATCCTGTCAGACCGCTGCTGCTGTTGCGGGTTTTCAAGTAAGCACTTTCGACAGTGGGAAACTCAATCAGCGCAGTGGGCGTGCTGCGCTTCCATTCCGGTATTTGGAATTGCGGCGATTACTGGCGCTGTTATTTCGCGGGACAAATGCAGTTACACGTCGTGCTTGTGTGGGTAATACCACGACAGGGGCGGCCAGCGCTAAATCATAAGCCAATAACTTCCTTTCTGCCTTCACTTGTCACCAGAGCGCTTCGCCAAATTTGGTTACCGGTCGCTGAAAACATGGAAATTTCGCAAAGGCCAAATTAATGGCTGTGCGCTCGAATGTGGATTATTGTTATTCGTAGCAATATTTAAACGACTTCCTGGAATAATGTCCACTTTGGCTGACAGAACACTAATTTGCTTATACTGTAAACGTTTTTTAAAAAGGTAAAGCGGTCGTTGTAGCTTGAAATGTCGATACGAAGTCAATCAGCAATCATGAGTGGCATCTACAAAATCCCATAATTACGTAAGTACTGTACCAACTTTAAATATACCCAGTTCTAGGCTGTTTCACTGTTCTAAAACAATATACCGCTATGAATGAATTCTTTATGTTTAGTTTTATGCGTAACTTTTTCTTTCGACGGGAAAACACCGCGTTCTCCCAAATGCCACACCGCAAGGTTTGTGTGTGTGTGTGTGTGTGTGTGTGTGTGTGAGTGTATGTGTATGTGTGTGTGTGTAAGCTTGTTCTATTGTTATTGATAACCTCAAATGAAAGGACAACACAGGACAAACAAAGTACAAGCACAACACTTAATTAAAACCACCCAGACCCTTGACTGGACTCGAATCGGTGACCTCTTCAACGCGAAGCCAGCTCTCTAGCCCGGCGCTACAGAGGCCGGCAACCGTAGGATCATTGCTCAAACATTGTGTTCAGTCATTGCTGAGGTGACTATGGTAATTTGGTTTGGGAACAAGATCTGTTTGGTCATTCATCTGTAAGGGAAACTTCAATCACTACGAGGAAGGCAAGTACAGGCTATCAGAAGAGATATTGCTGAGATCTAAAAAAAAACAAAAAAAAAAAACAAAAAAAACAAACAAACAAACCATACATATAGCAAGTACAGATATGCTACACGCTTTAGTTAAGCTATATTTTGGAATTAGTTTTTAAACACATGAATTGGCAACCCCCTGAGATTGTCACCTGGGGCACGTACAGTACCTCGCTTTCCCCCTCCACCCTCTACATCCGGGGCTGGTTATTAGACAAGAAATCCAGATCGAGATTACATCCTAATATATTACAGTAGTCTTACTTACTGTTTGGTAAAGGAAACACAGTCAGTTCTCGGAGTCCTGGATTAACGTTTGCGGCTGATGGTTCACTAAATTTAGGTACGCTCAAGTTTGGGAACAGTTAAAGTATATAGGATACTGTTTTTGAACAAACAAAAAGACAGGGATAATTTCATAAAAATGTAAAAAAAACTAATAACCTTTTTTTGCATAAACATTTTCAAATGGGTGGATATTAGTTTAATTGAACATTTTTTTTTTTACTTATGGCTTTACGCCTCGTCGACGTCGATGTCATTAGGGGCAGGATGGGACTAGGACAAGGAACAGGAAGGAATTCTGCCATGGTCTTTTGAAGAAAGCATCCCGGCATTCACCTGGAGTGATTTCGGGAAACCATGGAAAATCCAAATCTGGATGCCCGGACGGGGATTCGAACCGGCATCCTCCCGAATGCGAGGCCTTTAAATGAACAAATTTGGACACTATCAGTATAAATAATGGAATGAGGTCTTTTTGACTGAATAAACAGAGAAATCGAGGAGTTTTGTGAAATTCTTGATTTGAAATTAATAGAAAAAAATCTCTCTGGAAATAATTTTTAACTGTTTATTAAACTAGAAAATTTTATATCGTAGCAAATAACGAAATTATGAGGAAACAATTTTTTTAAAAACAAATGTATTATTGCCATTTAAAATAGAGTACATTTAATGACAGAGTTACGCTTCAAAGATCAGCAGTTTTAACTTTCTCAGTCGCATTTCACTATCACAGTAATTTCGTACATGTTGCTATTTGTTGGAATACATCGGCACTGTTATTTAGACGTGAATCATTGTTAATTGTAGTTAATATTCACTGTGACTTTTAAGATGTCACTATTACCGAAAATTAACCGTTTAAGTAGTAGACATTTAATGCAATTATGTAACAATCAGAATATACTGAACATAATACTCTTCTATCTAAGGATTTTGTAATTATTTCTGAATAAATTACGTATTTTTACGTTTGAAGAACATGAATTGCTGCGGTTATATGTCAGTCTGAGAAAAGTATATCTGCGAAAAGAGTGATGGAAATTGACGATAAGAGAGACCTTTACTATAGATTTTATTTTGGGTGGATTTATAATAAACACATCCTAATACCACCGGTCTAATTAATTTAAAGGATTTTTACGGTTTGCGAGTATGATTATGGTTTTGCTGTTTGGTAAAACAATTGAATAATGTAAATTTTTAAGATTTCTAATCAATAAAAGTTCCCTTTCTTGAAGTTATTTATGTCAGACTAAGAAAATATATTTGCTAAAATGGCAATGGAAATGGATAAGGGGCATCCTCACAACGCATTTTTATTTGGGCCCATTTATAAAAAGCACACCCGAGCACTATCGATCCAATTAATACACAGACGGAAAAAAAAATCCCAACACCAAGAAAAAATTATTGTAGAGTAATGAAATTTGGACAATGCATTTGTCAAGTTAACATGTTTAATTGATTAAATTTTCAAGATCACAGGTTAATTTAAGCTCAAGAAAATGCATTTCAAATGTGAAATACTGTTAAATTAATAGCCGGTGTAACCTCCAGAATTTTGAATGCAAGCCTGCAAACGTGAATGCATTGTGTCATACAGGTTTCGAATGTCACTTTGTGGTATGGAGTTCCATGCTTGTTGTACTTGTGCTGTCAATACTGGGACGGTCAGTGCTGGCTGTGGATGATGCTGGAGTTGTCGTCCAATGATATCCCATACGTGTTCAATTGGAGACAGATCTGGTGATCTCGCAGGCCAAGGTAACATGTCGACACTCTGTAGAGCACGTTGCGAGACAACAGCGGTATGAGGGCGAGCGTTATCCTGTTGAAAAACTCCCCCTTGAATGCTGTTCATGAATGGCAGCACTACAGGTTGAATTACCAGACTGACGTACAAATTTGCAGTCAGTGTGTTTGGTATAACCACAAGAGTGCTCCTGCTGTCATAGGAAATTGCTCCCCAGACCATGACTCCAGGTGTAGGTACAGTGTGTCTAGGCCGCAGACAGTTTGGTTGCAGGCGTTCCCCTGGCCTCCTTCTGACCAACACTGGAGATCTGTTGTGTTTTCTGATGAAAGCAGGTTCTGCCTTGGTGCCAGTGATGGCCGAGTGTTGGTCAGAAGGAGGCCAGGGGAACGCCTGCAACCAAACTGTCTGCGGCCTAGACACACTGGACCTACACCTGGAGTCATGGTCTGGGGAGCAATTTCCTATGACAGCAGGAGCACTCTTGTGGTTATACCAAACACACTGACTGCAAATTTGTACGTCAGTCTGGTAATTCAACCTGTAGTGCTGCCATTCATGAACAGCATTCAAGGGGGAGTTTTTCAACAGGATAACGCTCGCCCTCATACCGCTGTTGTCTCGCAACGTGCTCTACAGAGTGTCGACATGTTACCTTGGCCTGCGAGATCACCAGATCTGTCTCCAATTGAACACGTATGGGATATCATTGGACGACAACTCCAGCATCATCCACAGCCAGCACTGACCGTCCCAGTATTAACAGCACAAGTACAACAAGCATGGAACTCCATACCACAAAGTGACATTCGAAACCTGTATGACACAATGCATTCACGTTTGCAGGCTTGCATTCAAAATTCTGGAGGTTACACCGGCTATTAATTTAACAGTATTTCACATTTGAAATGCATTTTCTTGAGCTTAAATTAACCTGTGATCTTGAAAATTTAATCAATTAAACATGTTAACTTGACAAATGCATTGTCCAAATTTCATTACTCTACAATAATTTTTTCTTGGTGTTGGGATTTTTTTTTCCGTCTGTGTAGTATGGAGTTTGAAGGTTATAAGTTTGATTATGTTTCTGCTGCATGCTAAAATATTTGAAAATTTTATGGTTTCTAATAAATACGAATTCCTTTTCTTGAAATTATTTATAAAAATTCAGAAACATATAAAGAGCAACCGTGCCACTTTATTAAATATAGTCATGAAAAAAGTTTTTTGATGGAATTTTTTCTCATTTAATTTTTTTTTAATGTTCAATTTGCTCTCTACTTTGGGGATTAGTTTTCATGAATCTTCGCTTTTAAAAATTTAAGTATAAACTCTCTCACTCATCCTGTGACGTGACCCATCGATAAACTCTGAACAGGAATCTGTAAGCTGTTCTCTAATCTTGACTCAATCATAGTGTTCGCTGTTAATTTCGAGATGTCACTGTTACACAAAAATAGCAATTTGAACCATATGTATTATAATTCCAGGTAGTAGAGTTTATCGCAGAGTTCCGATCAGAATTTTCATTCATTATCGTCCAACATTTTCGGTATCAATTTTGTGCTTTTACGCAAGAGAACAACAGCTCGACGAAAATTCTGTTACTGTTGGTGAGTGCTACTCTCCCGTTCGACTTTAAGTGCCTGCTACTTTGGGTGTTATGTTATTATGGAACTTAAGCAGTTGGCAGTTATATCTAATAAGCTTATTAGAAAACTATTCACAACTAGCCCTTAGGGAAGCACCCTCGCGGCCGCAAAAAATGTCCGACTCGTACTTCCCGGAGCGCAGCTAATCAGCGACGCGTGAAAAGGAGCGCCAATTGCGACCGCTACAATAACAACCTCGCTGACAGCGCACAATTTTGACCGCGGACCCTAATGACGTTAGGCCGGCGACGACGCGGACTAATACCGGCGATGATTGGTGACTGGCGGGGGCGAAAATTGGCCGTCTGGCGCGTGGCTCGACCGCCAAAACACCGCCGCGTGTCCTTACTTACCCGCACGCCCGTTTTTGAGTAATTGCCCAATTGGCCGTACCCCCTCCTCCTCGCATACATGCCCCCCTGCGGTCACGACTGGGGAGGGGGCAACAATAGGAGCCGAGTTCGCTGCGGCCGACAATGGAGATGGCGCCCCGTCCCTGTAATTTGGCATTGGGGGAGGGGGGATGTTGTACAGCGGGGCCCTAGGGGGTCCCTGCCGAGGCAGTTTGAACAATGCGCTTGGTCTCCCGCTGTGCATAATGTATGTTAACAGCAAGTGTTGGGGTCGTTTCTTACACAACCGATCCTACCCCTCCTCCCCTCTCCCCCTTAATTTGCCCTTGTTGGCGACCGAGACTCAACTGTTGCAGAAACAACGGCGAGCTCGGCGGGTGGCAAAACACACCCTGTCAGCTGCACAGTGCTCGGAACAAGAGCTCGCTCTGTTAATTAATCAGCATTAACATGTGTTTCGATTTGTTTGATCATGAAGAGAAATAATTTTATCTGCGAATATTAGTAAAAGTTTTATTTACTTCTGAAATCTTCGTGTCCCTCGCTCGAGATTTTATCTGTTGCAGCTTTCTTCAATCCACTTTCAACCGGATCATTAGTAAAATGTCAAAAATACTTCTGCAGATCACTGAAGCAAGTGGTCATAATTTTTTTATCTATGTGTTTATTATTAACAAAACCTCCCAATTGTTATCGCCACGTACTGTACCTAGTGCCTTAAGATTTTTCGTGATTTAATTAATATGATAAATAATCAGTCCACCATAAAGTTAACTTTAAACTTGCTTTTATCTTTATATATAAAGATGAATGTATGTATGTTTGTTTGTTTGTTGGTTTGTTTGTTCTTCATACAAATCCACAGTTTTTATCCGTTCTCGATGAAACTTTGCACACTTATCCTTTGAAACAAGGAGAAAAATACTGTCTACATTTGGTTGAAAAATTATCTGTGTAAATAACACATTTGTCTCATAACTTCGAAATATGGCGGTAGACAGACACTTTGGATGTGGACGACTCCGTACCGAGTTTCCGCGTAGTGGCCTGGCATCTGAGTGGCTAAAGCGCTGGCTTACGAACGTCATGGTCTCCGGTTCGAATCTCCGTCGGGCAAAAGATTTTTAAAAATTGTTTTTCATCGTAAGAGTCAGGCCTGGGCCGTAGGTTATTCGGATTGAATGTTAAACCGTAGATATTAGAAAGTTAGGGGTGCAATGCGAGGCAAATCGTAGGTATTCTTGCAATATTGTAGGTGTATACTCTTTTACGTTATAATGATCCCTCAGGTTTTGTTCGCAGTCAGTGTGTAAGTGTGAAGCACAGTAATCTTTATATATAAAGATGAATGTATGTTTGTTTGTTTGGTTTTTTTTCTTTTGTTGGTTTGTTTGGTCTTCATACAAATCCACAGTTTTTATCCGTTCTCGATGAAACTTTGCACACTTATCCTTTGAAACAAGGAGAAAAATACTGTCTACATTTGGTTGAAAAATTACCTGAATAAATAACACATTTGTCTCATAACTTCGAAATATGGCGGTAGACAGACACTTCGGATGTGGACGACTCCGTACCGAGTTTACGCGTAGTGGCCTGGCAGCTGAGTGGCTAAAGCGCTGGCTTACGGACGTCATGGTCTCCGTCGGGGATAAGATTTTTAAAAATTGTTTTTCATCGTAAGAGTCATTCCTGGGTCGTAGGTTATTCGGATTGAATGTTAAACTGTAGATATTAGAAAGTTAGGGGCGTAATGCGAGGCAAATCGTAGGTAGTCTTGCAATGTTGTAGGTGTACACTTTTTTACGTTATAATGATCCCTCAGGTGTTGTTTACAGTCAGTGTGTGAGTGTGAACCACAGTAATATTATTATAAATACGGAAGTAAGTCTCTGTCTTTTTGTTACGTTTTGACGACTAAATGGCTATATCGTTGTGATGTAATTTTATAAGGAAATGTGTATGAAGGGCACAGGATATTTTTTCCAGTATGATTAACAGTTGTAGTCACGAAATTTTGAGATCTTATCGAATAGTGACAGAAATATGTTGGAAATTAATTCTCTTCAAGAGGCAGGTTCGACGGTAGAATGATATAGCGATAGCTTTCCTGTCATATTATGCCGACTCGATATTGTTTGGGACTAATCCTTCGTTACCAACAACTTACTATATTTAATTCTGGCAAAAAAAATTCTTAATCCACGCGTACGAAGTCGCGGGTACGAGGCTAGTTTTTCATAAAGCCGACGTCAACGATACTGTTTACATGAATGCATACAATCCAGCGATTGTATACAACACTTCTTCCACAGACAATAAACTTCTAGGCCATCGTAAATTGTGTCGGTGAAAACTTTGCCAAAAAAACTGTTTCTCTGTCTCGGGTGTTCGCTTTATATAAACTCCATCGAAATTTCTAGAACGTTTCAAAAGCTTCCGACAGATATTTCTCGTAGATTAACAATACTTAAACAATTGAAATATATCAAAAACAATCAGAATTAATACATAATCATTTACAATCAATACAAAATGGTCAGAAATGGAAATTAAAGATGCTTAAACACAAAATTATTAACAGAAATCATTTTAAACTGTAGAAAATTGTTCTTTAGACATAGTAACTTACATTAATACTTGGAATCACAAACATTTAAGCAATTCTCTTCCATAAATCTGTTCTTAAACATATTAAATGGAGTCTAAATAATTTGTTTTCATAAAACAGAGTCTATATACATTGATTTATAGGAAATTGCAAAACAAATCTACCAGATCATATTCAACCAAATTCTAGCTTACTATAAGTGCTTCATAAAATACAATTCCATTTAATTTTAGGTTTGAGGGCTGTTACACTATCTCCTAAAACGATCATTAATTTTATCCTGAAAGGAACTTAGCCTTTTTTGACGGCAATTTGAAACATATTCAAAGAAGATACTGTTATTGAAACAATGCAGTCATGTTCTCATATCCTGCAAATTCAAGATTTATTTCCTCATCGTTGAAATATTCATGGCTTCTAGAAAGTTTGGTTCATAGGCTTATAGACGTATTTAGTACTAATACGGTACCCATTTTAAGTAATATTTTTTGTTATGACGTCTTTAATTAAATCAGAATTATGTTTCAGTATTCTGCCTGTGGTCCCCATTTGCGCGGACAATAGATGGTCTTCAGACTGATCTAATCGATTCGATAACGGGTGGGGTTGTATTAGACCGTAATAATTCTGTGCTCACTTGTTCAACTCGTCTCCTGTTTGAGATTTGGTAAATCACAGTATTGTGTTTGGTGTCGGATATGAGTTTGCTGATTCGAGTCTTGGCTGTCAAAGAAACTTTTTCCATGCACTGATCAGCAGGGTGGAGAAGGTGAAGTACATAATTCCCGAATACCAGCCTGTGGAATAAATAATTTCAAAGTGAGACTTTGTGACGCTGTTGACTATATTTCGGTAATCGAGTGTAAATATTAATCCTGGCTATCCGCATGGTGTCTATCTATAATATACACCACAGCTATTGGTACCAAGTAATAGCCTCTTTCTTTGTCACATCTTTTTAAACATCTGTAGCTAACACCGTCACCTTACACATAAGCAACTAAAGTAAACTTAGGCCGGTCTCGGTAGCGTAGGGGCTAGAGTACTGGCCCCGCGTGCCTAAGGTCGCCGGTTCGAGTCCGGCAGAGGACATGGGTGTTTAAGTATTGTTTGTGAGTGTGCTTGTGGAGTGACTGGAATTACTTGAAAGACAATATACACATGCAGAAACCGAAAGCACTGGATGAACTAAACTCATACTTGAGCTGGCTGTACGGCCTAAGGAAGCCAAATACCATTTTAAAAATAAAAAGTAAACTCACAGAGGAAAAGAATTTCAATCCGAATTCCTGGCTGAATACGCCTTTCCTCTGGTTTTCGCATCTTATTAGCTTTTGTTTTGCTGGTCTTAAATCATCATTATGACCTGTTCAATTTTCAGTTCTAGATAAATTTATCTGTTTCTTCTAAGCACCAACTTGGGTATCTTTTCCATATCTTTAGTGGTTAATAGGGCAAAGCGCTTTTCAACTATTCCTCCCTCCTAGACGAGAATTACGTCTACCTAACTTTTTTCTAAAAAAATAAAAAGGTGCTGTAATATGCTCTAAGGAAAGATAAATGAGAACTTAAATCAGAACGGAGATTTGACCCTGGCTACTCAGCAGAAAAGATACCTTATGATTGCTACGAGAAGTTAAATTTGAATGAACAGATGTCACTTGCTTAGTATGCTTTTAGGTGCGTAATTTAAAGGGAAAAAATTGATAAATGTGCCTTCGAAAAATTTCCCATCTGAGATAATCTTATGA
>CM061914.1:142708802-142998083 GCA_031002005.1 Vandiemenella viatica | reverse complement strand
CATTCACTATTGATGTTTAGTTGTTTTAATTTTTTTATCTTTTGCTCCGGATTATAGTTTTATTTTTTTACTTCAGTGAGAATTTTTTACCTGCGGGAGGAGTAGGAGTAATATTAGCATTAGATCGGACTAAGAGGTTGGCCTACAAGAATAAGTTGATGCCACAAATAGAGTATAATACATGATATACATCATTAACTCCACTCGTGACCATCAATAGTCGCACAATATTGTTAATTACGGAAGCTTTCTGTCCATCATTTTTTGATATACCTTCCATCTTTACATCGGCAGTCGAATACAGAAGTGCAATGTGTAAAATTTTGCCATATTCACTAATGAAGTTGATTTTCAATCAAATACTGAAAAAGCTGGAATCTAACTTTATTTATAACTTTTTTTAAAAAAAGGTAGGAATGTTCAATGTTTTAAGGATCTTTTCTTGGTTGTAGTGAGAGAGTTTTCTTTCGCTAAAATACATCCACAAACTTTTTTTTTTTTTTTACGAACGCATATCTCACTGATTCCATCTCATGCTACCGGCAATATTTATTTAATAATTCTTTAAGTTCATGGTTTTTTTTTTACGTTTCATAAACAGACTTATGAGTAGAACCGGATAACAGAACGTTAGGGCAAGTAGATTCGTTAAATTAATACTAAAGTAATTAATTTTGTAAATGTATTATGTGCCATGTAGCAGACAGCTGCATCCAATGGCTCTGTAACGTTTCCACAAATTTAAATCCAGTGCAAACATCATTTTTTGTATTAAATTTCTTGTTATTTTATGTTTTTGAAGACGAATGTAATACAGAAATTGTTTCGTGTCCTACCTTTTGTTCAAAACTAACATTTTGTTTGAAAGCGGTGACTTTTTTACTAGTTATTGACACTAAATAACTCTCAAATGAATTAAAAAAAGTACAAATCAACTAATTTAATGTCTGTGTAATACATTTGTTGCCTTACTGTAATCACTAATCAAGTTTATGAAACGAACAAACTGAAATGTATTCCGTTTTTTGTGGGTCGAGTACGTGACAATTTTTCACAGTAACATGAGTGTACCACCTACCTGGTATAGGACTGTCTTTGCAGTTGTGTATAATGGGTTGAATAATTCCCAGGAGGAAATATAGCGATGTGCGATTCAGGTCGTTCGGATTAATATGAGCATGGTAGTACGTACAGTGTTTCTGAAAGGGGCTTTAATCATCTTATGTTCGGTTACACATTAATTACTTTACATTTTCATGGCCGGACATCTTACTCGTTCTGTCTAATATTGGACAAATTTGTTAATATCTCTCTCTGTCCACAAGTCCCCGAGTTTTGTTGAAAATTATCATTGCGTACAGTGGAATTTAAACCACTGACGGCAGATCCTTTCATCGCCGGACATCAAGAGAACACACATTTTACGCAAGATCCAGCCATAACAGCAACTACGTGCGCTAATACTTACAATCCTGTCATTTGGTCATTAACAATACACAAATTTACTACATGGAACATGACCCTCCTACTGAGCGGGTATAGGGTGTACCGTAATGCAGATGTAATACATTCAGACCTGATACATGTTGCTTACATCTTAAGACAATTTCTTTAACAAAATTGTAAGTGGTTGTTAGAAATGCAAGTGGTAACTGATTTTTTAATACATCAATAGTAGCTCGAGAAAACAAATACGAGTATACAAGCTGAATAAAGAAAGGTTAATGCGATGTTGTTGCAGGCCATGTTTCCACAGTTGCTTAATTAATTACTGGTTGATAGAACACGCAAATGCAACTGTTTATTTATTGCTGCGTCGTACGCGTTTCAGCTCTCATCGAGGCATCATCAGCGACGAATTATTTACATTTGTTACTATGGTATGCAGCTGCGCATCTCCGTTTTCATATGCAACGCATGTTTTGCCTGTATCATATTTACAATAGTGTTTGTTATCATCGTTCAGTCGTCTGTTAGCTAATATTTACAATATTGTTTGTTATCATCGTTCAGTCGTCTGTTAGCTAACGATGATAACAAACAAAATTGTAAATATAATACAGGCAAAACATGCGTTGTATATGAAAACGGACATGCGCAGCTGCATACCATAGTAACAAATGTAAATAATTCGTCGCTGATGATGCCTCGATGAGAGGTGAAACGCGAACGACGCAGTAATAAATAAACTAAACAGTTGCATTGGCGTGTTCTTTCAACTAGTAATTAAAGAAAGGTTAACATCGATATTTTACTTATTGCTTTACGATTCGTCAAAGTCAAGGTCATTAGAGTGGGATGAGATTCCGACAAGGAATGGGAAGAAACTAGGCGAAGATCTTAGGAAGCATCCTGGAATTAGCCTTGAGTGATTTGGGAAAACTGTGGTAAACCCAAATCTGGATGCCCGGACAGGGATTCAAACCTATTTCCTCCCCAAATGTGCTCACCCACCACTCCGGTGCTGAGATTGATATAAGATCTTTTCTAATTACTGATATTTGGTGCTCTATGGATGTCCATTTCGTCATCTACTAACTTACTTATTACAGTGGCATCACGGACCGTAGCCTATCCATTGCCTCACCAAGTAGTCTTACCCATGGAGAAGGGGAAGGCACCCTATCTTGTGCCTTCCCTTATTGTATCCAGCCACCTTTGTCTGTAACTCCTGACAGGTTCACCCAAATGTGAGCTACCAATTATTCTGGCAGGATCGCCATATGTAAGCTATCCAGACATTGGTAGCCAGATATGAGCTATCCTAGAGTGTCGCCAAATGCGAGCTACCAATTATCTTCAGAAGTGATTAGCCAAATATTTCTTAACCACTCCGTTAGTAGATTACCGCGTGTTGTTTACACGAGAATGGCCCAAATTCTTCCCTTTAAACACATGCAAGCCGTCATCTCGGAAAAACAAATTAAGACGTATTTTTATATAGTCTGGAAATGAAACATTCACTGTTCTTGTGGAAATACTAGGGAATTTAATTAATACCGTCCTTCGGCACAACTTTCGTAACATTTATGTAACATTGAAACAAATTTCGTATACATTTCACAGGCTATTTTAGTTTTGTGTACAGAGAGCCTGTACTTGCGGCAGACAACCTTCTCCAAGCGCCACGACACACACTTTGCCCCGCGCCCTCCTCGCTACGATGCAGGCGCCCAAATCAACAATCGCTTCCAGCACAGTCGTGCTGCCTGGCATCTAAGATAACAACACTATGCCACCCTGTTTACTAAACAAATTACTGTGTGTGTGGAAACCCAACAACATTACAAATCAAGTTACAAACTTTAATACAGTTATTCACGATACTTATAATTAATAAATGCAACAGAACCCTATATTATAAATAATAATAAGAGTAAATTAATAATGAGAAATGATTTGGGGGTTAGTGATAATATTACAAGTCTTGGTCTTCTGCGTGGTGTCTTCATTTCTAAGCATTGTTCTATCACATTTTTCATGAGATCCTCAACTTTCCTCATTATTTGACCATACCACCTTAGCCTTTGTCCTCTTATTATTTATACTATATTAAGTAGCCGGTACAGATCCCTTAGCTCTATAGTTTTTCTTCTTCTCTACAGCTCTCCCTCTTTAACTGGGCCAGAAATCTGTCTTAGAAATCGATTTTCGAATATTGTTAACTTATTCTCAGTTCCTTTCGTCAAAGTCTATAGTACGGCACCACACAGTACTACTGGCTATATTATAGTCTTATACAACTTGAGTTTTGATGTTATTTGCAATAATTTTGACTTTAACATTTTCTCCATCGAAACATTAGACTTATTTCTAGCCTATATTCTTACCTGAATCTTCTTTTCAATTTGTCCCTCTCGTTCATTATACCTACAAAGCATTTAAAATCTTCGAAACTGCTTAATTTATATCTATCACTGTAGGTCCTGCAATCCGTCATCATTCCATTTCACCATCTAGGATATATTTTTTTTATTTACTCTTCATTTTTACAGCCCAATATCTTAGTGACTAAATTAGGCCCTACATATTAATTATTATTTTTTTGGATTGTTATTAAACAGTGTCAACAGCTTTTCACGGAACATTTGTATGCAAGGAATTTGGCATATAGTTCCATTACACTTGGACTTATAGTCTAATTAATTCTATAATATTAAATTTGAACTGGATTACTATTATAACAGTTACAGCTGATATTCTAACTCTTTAATATTATAAATAATAACAAATGTCACTTATTGTATTATACTCTGTAGCTCCTCCTTACAATTCACATTTCCAGGAGCTGAGCTTGAACCCTCCTCTGGCTACTACTTAGAATCATATTCATTCGTTGCTTAACGTTTAACCGATTCTGTTTGTTTTGCTAATGTTTCTATTACTAATGCACATTGGAGTTTATATGCACGCTTCCGATGTAGTAGCATGGGGGATATGCGAGAGTCCAACATTGCAGTGGTGTTTTACAGTTTTCTAATTTTACTGCAATATTTCAGCATTCACTGAAGTACTGCAGTATTACAATGTTGTTTTACTGCAATATGGAGGTTCTAATAACAATTGCTTATAGGTAACATTCACTTAATTTTATGTATTATTTGGTGCTTTCCATAGCGCAGGTGATCCAAGAAATAAGCTCCACTGGCGTAATCCTCGACAGGCCGACAGACGCCCGGCACGGGTGACAGCTCTGAGAGTGCATCTGTCCTGTCGGCGGGGCGGCATTGTGCGAACAAGAGCTGTAAACGAGTGGTCCTCTCTAGAACCACCCCCCACAGCGAGCACTCTCCACCTCCCGAGAGTCCAAGTCCGCGTGTGCACTGGACAGAGGACGCCACCTTCAGCAGATCACAACGAGGTCAAACACCTGCTGTCTGGATTGAAAAATTTGGCAGTAAGCCACGAGGCAACCTTTGATAACCGGTAACTGCTACGACCAACCAAAAAAAATCTCCACTCCACTATGTTTTCCTCTCAAGAACGCCATATTTACACCGAGCGTGGTGGGTGAGCAGTTAACGTTCTGGCCTCGCATTCGGGAGGACGCCGGTTCGAATCCTCGTCCGGGCATCTATATTTGGGTTTTACATGGTTTCCCCAAATCACTCCAGGCGAATGCCGGGATGCTTTCTTCAAAAGGCCATTGTCGAATTCCTTCCCGTTCCTTGCCCCAGTTCCATCCCACCCCTAATGACCTCGACGTCGTTTTTTTTTTTTTAACTGCTTTACGTCTCTCAACAGCAAGGTCTTTAGAGACGGGAAAGGTTGGAGGGCACGGATGGGGGGCAAGGAATGGGAAGGAATTCGGCCATGGCCTTTTGAAGGAAGCATCCCGGCATTTGCCTGGAGTGATTTGGGAAACCCTGGAAAACCCAAATCTGGATGCCCTGACGGGGATTCGAACCGCCGTCCTCCTGAATGCAAGGCGAGAACGCTAACCGTTACACCGCCACGCTCGGTGACATAAACGCATTGTATCATGCAGTGACATTCTTTATTCGTCACTACAGACGTAAATACGTCAGAAAGGCACCACACAAAAGATCAGGACTAGGTACTACCACGTTTGAGCTTTTGTAGACATTCCCACCGACAAAAAAAAAAAAAAAAAAAAAAAAAAAAAAAAAAAAAAATGTATAAAATTTTTCATTTATGTCACCTGACTACTCAGCAACAGCTGAAGTTCCCGGTGACTCATCACCAATCTGGAAGGTACGGAGGACACTGAACCGCATTAAGACAGATGTGGCACCAGTAAAAACTAACCTATAAAGGTGGGGTCTCGAAGACGATATAGAATGAAACTGTGGAACAACATAGACTATGGGACACCTGCTGGTCTGTCCAAATTGTCCTGCCACCTGTACCCACGACGACCTATGGACTCACAAGAAAGAAGCATTCGACATAGCTCAATACTGCGCTGGAAAACTAGTTCCGCACACAAAAAAATAAAACTAACAGAAAAAAGTAAAGTGCACGGATAAAACTGATTCCCTTCCTCCCCTCCCCCTAAGGTAGTCTGAGACACCGATATGAGTCGCCTTACGCCAGACATTCATTTATCATAGTCAATTCCTTTCACCTGTATGTATGTGTAAGGATCAAAAGAAGGTTATTATGGCCTACACTTCCGAAACTGTTTTGGCCGCACAGTTCAGCGTCCCCATCCTACAGAAAAATCACTACTAAAGTTGTCGCATGCCTTCACTCCAGACGCAAAGTATAGTGGTATCAGATTTAATCAAAAACTTCGGTGCACAATATCTGTTGTCAAAATTCACGCATTACCCACATTCCTACCACGATGGCGAAGTAGTAAAAGATGAACATTTGTACAGAGACAGAATTTGAAGCGAATAAGCAGATATTTTCAGTTTAAACTACAGGTAAGTGAGCCCTCCACACGAAATCCCCTGAGAACACAAACACTTTGATGATGCAGTAAAAGGCATGGTAAAATAGAGCATAAAACATCGACATCTTACAAATTGAAGACCTAATAACTATTACCATGGAAACGAGAGAAGAAATACTTTTTGTGTTTAATGAATTTATTATCCGTTCAGCAAATATTGCTATACAGGACGATGTTGAATTTTACAAAAAACATAACTTACATATTGTCATGGTTGAGGTCAACACACAGGGCCCCTCAGTGACTACAATACAGTCATACAATAAATTTTTATAACAATGTTAGCAACATGAATGTCAGTATTAAAAACAGTTATCAGAATTAGAACAGTAATCCAAACAGTTAAAATGAAATTGGTTTAAAATAATTACACTTTTTATATATATACATTTTATATCGAGCGCTGACGAAACTCTGATCTATACTCAACAAACGAGATGTCAAATAGAAGGTGACAGGCCACACGGTATTTAATTTATTAGCTGGTTCACTTCTTCTTCGGAATCGCTGCCTGATAGAAAAATATCTTGAGGAAGGCGTTTTTTAGCCGAACGTGATGGAGGAAAACTTCAACAACAATTACGATTCGAAAAAAATATTTCTAGCAAAGGCGATTTTATACAATAGGTAGATTGAAAGAAGCCAAAGTAGTAGATAAACCACGGGTTCAAACATCAGTAAAACTATATACTAGAGACATAAGATGTCCTGAACTAACACAATTAAACTAGTCAAAAATGTCTTAACGCCAAGAAAATTTATTTACTTCTTAATGAATCAGCTTATCCATTGTGAAGATACTTATGAAGATCTATATCTGGAGCGTCGGGTTGTGAGACATAGTCCGAGGAGAAAAGAAGGCTTGAAGTATTTGAAAACTGGTGGTATTGTGGGATGCTAACGATCATCTGGGAGGAAAAATGACGATTGAAGAGATTAAATACAGAGCTTTTGGCGTTACATTTAGATGAAGATAGACTGTTTGATTGGCCAAATAATTCTTCATTACTACGACGGCTGCCACCCAATCCCAAAACCGATGAGAAAATACACGTTTAATATATGTGAATCAGATTTGATAAGGTATGTATTACGCTACAGTGGACTGATACAAAATCCTGGATGACAATGAACCATATAAGAACGGGCCACGATAGAAGCAACTACTGGATGCAGAAGTGAGAAATAACAGGGAATCCTTCTTATGATTGTGGAAAATAAATTGGGTTACAAAACTTTGTTCCGACCATTGCTCGAATATGGTAGTGTAGTATGGGAACCACATTTTGCGTATCAAATACAGGAGTTGGAGAGGGTGCAAAAAAGGGCTGCTATATTTGTTTCTGGAAATTATAGCAGAATGCAATCAGTAACAGAAATGATAAAAGAGCTGGAAGTGGATTCATTCTCTTTGACGTTTTGTTATTCCAAGTCAGATGTGTTTTTGTTATACCACGTTTTATAGTGACTTGTATTCTCTTTGACGTTTTATGTCACGTCACACGGGAACGCGGTCGAACGGGATAAAAAGTATCCTATGTCCGTCTCCTGCTTCTAAGCTACCTCCGTATCAATTTTCAGCCAAATCGGTACAACCGTTCTTGAGTTGTAAATAGTGTAATTAACACGACTTTCTTTTATATATATAGATGTTAATCACAGGAAAAGTATCAGCACTTCACCATTGAATTCCTTATTAGGTGATTCAGCGGAACGGTCCAGCAGCTTCACGAAGCAGCAGCAGAGGCAGACTTGAATGTCTGCTATCTCTCAACATTAATCTATAGAAACAGCTATGTCTCATTTCATCTGTGATAATTCAATGTAATTACTATTTCTGTATCCTTGTACTATACGAAATAAGTAAATTCTTGAACCATATGAAATAAATAAATATTTAGAAGAAATGGGGAGAAAGAGATGAACGGAAAGTCGATACAAACCAACGTTTGAGTTGATAACTTTCTTCTTCTTCTGTAGTCATTCCTTGGATTGGTCTGCGGTGGTTCTCCAGTCATCTCTATGCTCTGACCTCCTCTTAATATCAACATATCTCCCGCAGCCAACACCTTCCATTATCTGCTGGGTATATTTTAACTGTGGTCTTCCTTGATAACTCTTTCCATCTACCGTTTCCTCCAGTATTGTTTTCAGTAAGCTCTCGTGTCTTAAGATACGTCCAATTAATATTGTCCTGTAGAAGAGCTAAAATACGTAAACTTAATCTCGTATGTCATCTTCAGTTTTTGGTCGAATCGTTTTAGGTACCTGTCGTAGTAAATCATACACAGTACTCCATCACAATTCGTGGGAATTGTATAATTCAAAGCCGGTTGCTGTATGTTAATGAGTCGCTGGTGTCGTTACGATTCTCGCAGTTTGCTCTCGACTGATTTATTAAGCAGTCGACGGAGGCTGCAATAAGAGCCGGCTCCAGAGGGGGCGCCCGATTGGCCCCCCCGAGCCGTCAAAACACTTGTCCTCACAGTAGGGCAGCGCGTGAGAGACCCGGCTAAAACAAAAGAGTGCGCGTAGGAAAAAAAGGCCCCGCTCCCAGCGGGGGAGGAACCGATCCATCACGGCAAGGAGACGATAATATTATTACTGCCGGGGAACAACTGTTAATGACTCCGGCGGCCGAAACTTAATATGCTAATGCGAGCGCGCAAGAACTAGCCGCGCTTCGGCAGCGGAGAGAAAAAATAAATAGGAGGACACGTAGGAAGAAGAGGTCCGTGGGCCGGGGGGGGGCGTATCTCGGCCACAAATCAAAGGGGGCGGCTCCACCCCCAAGCAGACCGGGTACGCCCCCAAACTTCACTAAAACTACACGCGGACTCGTCTACAACATCCGCTTGATCACTATCTGCAGCTTCCATCGCTCTGCTGGCGTGACCAGCTGAGCTCTTTCTGGACATATCCACTTTAATAAAATGAGGTGTGCCTGGAGACTGCACTCACCTCAATGGCTCGGCAACCATCGGAAAGTCTCGTTAATGTCCGAAGTGTTACACTGGCTGCCAGCCTTGCTTGGCTAACCCGGAAATTTCAAAAGAATAACTGCATTGGATTTATTTGCGCTTATATTGTTAACAGGAGTAAATTTGAAATAAATAATCTAATTTGATTTTATGTGCATTTACCTTTTTTAAAAGAAGATATAACTGTGATAATGCAATTGTCTATTGTGAAGTAGAGAAAAAAATGTTTTATTTGAGATTCATTTAAATTTATATATTGCTCTTTGTTTATTTACGATGGTGAGATGTAGAAATTCATGTATGGAGAAGAGCATCCCATTTTTTCGTGTTATTCTCTGTAAATTGGAACCAAAAGACAACATAACCTAAAAAAACTTTTTTAACAGATGATAACAAACAGGGGAGTTTATTAAAACTCAGAGAAAGTTTAGATGAAACGTAGGTATTCATGAAATATATAAATCAAATAAATAGTATCTATTTGTTTTTGAAATTATACTTTAATTAGAAACTATTTCATTACAACAACAAATTTCCATCATTCAAATCAAATGTAGTTATTTAAAAACATCTTAACCAAATACTCCGCGAATCTAACCGCAGAAAGTTTACTCTCATTAATTATTAATAAAAAAGATTATGATTAATCGTTATTAGTTTTTTCTTAGAAACTTTAAGAAAACAAATTCCTATTACCACCACAGTTGTATCCGTTATTTTCGACGGGAGTTTAAACTAGTAAAAAATAAACAAAGTGCTATTTTCGAAAAAAAAAAAACATTTTAAACATCTATGTATTAACTTTTTGGAATTATTTCCGAGTGAACTATACCAGCGTTTCTCAATCTGTGGTCCGAGAAGAGGTGACACAAGATCCGCAGGTAGAATATTAGATATTTAATTCTAACTTAGCCTATTCACTAAATACGTCGCCAGTCGGTACCAGAGAGAGTGGTGTTCCTTACAGGATTAAGTTAATGGCCATTCTATGAGGTCCGTATTGTAGGTGTAGCTCTAAAGCCCCAAAGTGGTCGATATCGACCCTTTTGGTAGATAAGGGTTTTCCAGTGGTCGACTAATAAACCCGGGTCGAAAGGGGATCGATTAATATTAAAGAGAATCAGTTAAATTTATGTAAAATTTTTAAAGACAATTTTCTATTTTACGTTTTATGACAGGTACAGTTTGAGAACTATAGGCAAATTTCCATCTAACTATAATTGTATACCTGTTTTTGTTTAATTTATTTAAAAAAATAATCTTGGGTGTGGATAAGAAAGTGCCGTTAACAATTGGTAGCATTGTTTAATAATATAAATATAGGTAAAAATTTAGGCACATGTAAGTAAGGGGTCGGTGGAATTATTTTTAGATTTTAGTAACCATTCCATTGAAAAGATTACGAAACGTTGTACTATACTTGGTTATTCTGTTTAGTATTATTACCACATTTTCAATTCTGAAATTATAACGTAAATAAACAATACTACTAAAAGAAAAGCTAAGACTCCTACAGATATAACAATACCCATACTAGCTAATTGTGAAGAAGCCATTCTGATGAAATTAAAAGAAGATTATGGCTCCAAAAAATTGAAAGTCTTATGACGAATAAAAACAAGTTGCAATATGTCTTCGAGAAATAAACCAACTGTGGAAAGAAATAACAAATTATTGCAATGAATATTTACAATAGTTGATTTACCAAGGACCAGAAAAAAAACAGAGATAAAAGAAAATATTAAAAGACAATGCCTTTACAGATAGGAAGAAATGCTGCCTTAAAATATCTGAAGATATACGGAAAAGGAGAAATGAAAAAGACAACAAAATGTTGCGCTTGAATAAAATGAACAAGTTTGGAAGAATGCCTTCATAAATAAAGTAATGAGTCTCAACTGTTTAACAAAATACAGACTTAACATTTGTTTTTATTCTAGATTTTTTTATAACATGAATACGTTATTTTTCCACCTTTACTATTACAGATAGTTACAGTATATATTTTCATCCCTCTGTTATTGATTTACGTCTCAAAGCATAACTGGGCCGGACACATTGGACAGGTAGTAAGAAAACGATTCAAAAATCTGCAGTTGTTGGAGAGAGTGACGAGGGGATGTACGGGAGAAATGAAGTAAATGGGTTACAAACTTTGGTCAGATCATTGCTTGAATACGGTAGTGTAGTATGGAATCCACATTTTGAGTATCAAATACAGAGGGTGCAAGAAAGAGCTGCTAGATTTGTTTTTGTAAATTACAGCAGAACGCAATCAATAACAGATATGATACAAAAGTTAGAATGGGATTTATTGGAAGACAAGGGGGAGTGTAAAGAGGGTCTTCGGAGTTTACAAGGCGTATATTGGTGATGAGAGGTGGAAAGATATTGGTGTAAGAATGAAAAATAATGCATGGAAGGGAAAAGATGACCATGACTACAAGCTGGAACTCGTTTTCAGTTACAAGGGTGTAGGTAGGTTCTTTTTCTTATGTAATGGTGTCAGGGATTAGAATAAGTTACTAAGAGAAATGATGAATACTTTACCAAAAATTTTGAAAGAAGTAAAAATTTGTTGAGGGCAAATGTACGTGGGTGCAGGAAAGGGGGAAGATGTGTCAGTAGACTGAAATTTCCACCGGAGCGCGTGTTAAATTGCAATTTTTATTAAATATTAAAGTCGACGTCATGATAGTTGGAAGAAGATGAGGGGAAGGAAGTTTGCAGTGGCTTTTTGAAGGAAACATCTTGGAAATCACCGGGAGTGATTTTGGGAAATCCGCATCCTACCGAATGCCAAAATAAGAGTTGAGTCTCTAGAATCGGTATTATTTAATTTAAGTCGGAACTAACAACAGAATCTTCGGTTAATGAGGATTAAAACTTGTCTTCATCAACGTTGAACAACTATCCCTGATTTCAGTTACTTCAGAAACCTTCGGAAAAGCGAAATCTGGGTTGCCCTACAAAATAAGATTTGTACTATGGGGTTCCTGAAAGCTAGCTCAACACTCGTGACAGGAATCATGCTACACTTGGTCATTACCATAGTTAAAACCTGAACCTCTGTACAATACTTTTAAAAAACGGAAAGCTAAAGTTCAAAATTCTTAACTCAAAACCGATTTCGGAGAACAAGTTTTGACGTACATACCAGAACCAACTCCTCTTATTGTGAATAGTATGGAGTAATTACTAAAGCGTTAGATGCTAAAGAGATAGCTTTACGCCGATAAATTTGTTGAAAGGAGTTCAGTATCATCTACACAGTGAGGGGATAATCCTAGCATTAAGAACATCTGGCAGGTTAGCACTTGTTTCTGCTTGCTTTAAAATTTATGCTAGAAGAATATGTCTCACTGTTTCTAGTCGCGGTTATGATTATTTTAATTAAAAAGCAGCGAGGTTGCTTAGCACAAAAAGAAGCCTTTTATTCCACAGACATTTATTTCGTTTGATCAAAATAATTACTTAGTTGCAGTAGTGAAACATGTTTTGAGAAAAAAAAAACCAGAAATTCTCAGTTACAAAATTTCTTAACAGCAATTTAAAATAAAGATTTGTAGCTGTTGGCACCACGACGAGAGGTAAAACGCGTCTGACATTAAATGGTTTTTTAAAAATGTGATATTAGCGTTATTAATAACTTTTAGTTTCATTTAAAGATAATTACTATAAAATACTCCATAAACATTTTGTGTTCAGAATCAAATAATAATAATAATAACAATAGATATTCAGTTTCTTAAAAAACTTCTGTTTCATTCAGTTAGCTTCTTAAACATTTATTTATTTCTTGATTAGTGGTTGAGCGTGTATACACAGAAAAAGCAGTGCGCTAATTTGTCGATTAAAATTTAGTGTGTAGTAAAAGTATATGAGTTGTTTAAACAGAAAACAATATTCTAACTGTAAAGTCTCCATACAACCTGTGCCTTGTATTAAGCTGCTAGAAAAAGAATAAATATAACTTAATTTAGTTTTTTATCACTGTTTATTTTCATCTTGGAAATTTATTCGGATTGTTCCAGGCTTTAAAACTTTAATTTTTTTAAATGAAAAAAACTCTTGATTTTGATCAATAAAGCACTTCTTATCCACACTCACATTGGGGAATACCTGACAAAATAAATTAAAAAGAAATAAACATAACAGATTTCCTTAGCTGTAAAATCAGCATGCGAGGTATTTAAAAAAAACATTTAATTCTTTTCAACAAACACGAAAAGTAGAACCCATGCTGTAATAATAGTAGCGTAGCACCAACAGTAATCAAAGAAAGCAATTAAAATATACCCCGTCGCTTTGGTTATCATAACAAACAGACAAATTACTCATTAGATGAAACTGTCTCTCAAACCAACATAAATTTAAAAAGAACCTTTCATGTGTAATGCTGTTACATTTTCTTCTGACGTCTGACATAACTAAGTTACTTACTCGACCCAACAGACTAACGCTATATTTATTGACTTAATTGAGAGTTTCATTCAATACTACATCCTTGACAAGAACATACTGATTATCCCTACTGGTAATTACTTTTCTTTAAAAAAAGTCTAAAAGCACATTATGTCACTAAAGACATCAAGTCTTCTGGACATACTACTGAAATCGTGCGACTAAATGAATACACGTAATGCAGAAAAAACACATTGCATTCGAGTTTAAAGTTATCTATTTTAAAAGAAAAAAAACAAATATTTGGATTATTATTTTTTTAAATTTATTAGAGACTGAAGAGAATTATGTTCAAGGAACGGCAACGAATTCACACAAAGTCTTCTGAATGAACTATCTCGGCGTTCTCCTGGAGAGATTTGGGTAATTCGAACCGAGGAAGAAACTCTTAAGCATTGACTATTCATCCACCAAACTTGCTGTTAATAACACACACAAACGAGACATAGAAGTTTCCTATTATAGAGAAGATTAATGGTACACCATTTACTAGTAGGCTGACTATAAATAAGGTGGAGAATGAAATCTAGTAAAAAGTATGAATCCAGTTTGGAGTTTGAGTGAAGTGCGTGCGTTGAGTGTTCGAAGAAATTGATTTAAGGTTTATTTATTGCTAACCTACCTGTTACAATTCCTATTAACCACAGATTTAATGCTTCTGTTGCGTTGAAACAAACTAAAAAAAGTAGGCTTAATTTTTGCGTGACGTCATTGTAGAAAACATGATCGTCTATATCAACTTGGGATCGTAATGCTTCGGATGTGTGCTTCAGGAGAAACACGGTACGTTACTTCATTCAACAATACCGTTTCTCTTCTTTCACCACTTTCTGTTTTGAATAGTGAAAGATAAACTATAGGTCCTCGTAAAAGTTTCCCTTCCCTGACGAAATATTTTTGTAGCCCAGATTACCACTGCAGATCACATCCGCATATAGCAGATCTGTCCCAAATGTCTGCGAACATCTTAAACAAAAATTATTTAGTGTCAGATTTAAGAAATATATTTATGTATTTCTCTCGGGTTCAAAATAGTCGCATTTAGAATTACTGTGCGGAAAAGAGCGTTTCTATATTGAAAGAAGACTTTCCTGTAACACTTTGTTTGGTTTCCTGCGCATTTGAACTACCGAAGTTTTGATAATAATGTCAAAAAATTTAAAACGGTAACCTTTAAATGCAAAATTTAGATTTTTGGATTGTAATCATACCTGCTGCGCCTAAAACAGTGCATACGGGGGTTGGAGATCAGGCGACTTGAAGTTTCGGCGAAAAACAATCTGATGGGATGGTATGAAATCTAAATGCTCAAGGACAACCGCTCACACAAACAGTCAAAACACAAAATCAAAAGCTAGTGAAGCATATAGTAACTGAGATTTTCCATGCATTGAAGCACAAACGGCATCTACAATAAATAGTTCTTAACATGTGATTAAAATTTAAAAGTTCCTGTATATTCTAGCCATTACTTTAAATTAGAAAATAATTTAAAAAACAAAAGGAATTACACAGGGAGAAACAATGTAGGATTATGGATAAAATGGATAACAAGGAATTTTTCAAATGACCAAGTAATTATCCAAGTGAAATAATATAATATTACTCGATAAATAAACTTACGCTCTAATATGCATTTAAACATTCAATTTCAAACACTGAAATAACTTTTTTTTGAAAAAATATAAAAAAATAGGAGAGTTGCCAACATAATATAAATAGTTTTAAGTGGACTAGGAACAGAGAAAATAATTAGCTTTCGGTATTTAGGGTTACAAATCAGCTTACAATATTAGAACGAAAGTTGTATGTAGTAGTTACAGTATGTTGCACAGTACAAGAATTAGATAAAAAAACAGATAAATATAAAAAATGAATTCAGTCATCAAAAATGAAATTTTTGGGTTGCATAGGACACACTTGCGAAGATACAACAGGGATTAAAAACATTAGAAATATCCTCATTGTACTCCATGAAAAACATAAGGATATCGAAAAGCAGAAAAAATGGCACATAACAGACAGCAAAATCTCTTCTAAAAGACGAGCTTGATGGAACAGCAGTTCACGTATGTCATTCGGAAGACATTAGTTCTAACAGGAAATCGTCTTTACAGTACGAATCTCCAGCTATAAAATTTTATTTTACTTGGGTCTTAAATTAACCGTTCGGCGTTGCCTCAATGGTAAACGACTTCACCAGCCTCATATTGTCTGACAGTAAGGCGTGCGAGTTTTGTCAGCTCCATCCGAAATGGCTAAAAAGACTCTGCCAACTCTCACAACACATAAGGTGTACCTGGCGAACATTACACTGTTCGTTATTAAAATACTGATACTGTTTCTACCCGAACACTAGCGTCTCACTACAACACATGCCTAACTAGAGGCGAATAATATATGAAGCTTGAAGTAAAGCTCTGAGACAATACAGTTCGCCAAATTCTGCCAACAGAGACTGCTGGAAATTATTAGGATGCCCAAGGAATTTTATATGAAAGACTCGTAAAAGATTCTTGAAAATCGTTCAGCGGAAAAGGCGTAAAAGTTACGTGGTTGTCCAAAAGAGAAGTGGAAGAGTTTTAAAGTCAATAATTTTTTTTTTTTAAATTTATTTAGCACACATTTTTACAGCCTAGTATCTAGAAACTAAAATAGGCCTTAATTTAACACAACAGTTTTACATTTGATATTTCAACAGATAATTTCACAATGAATAATTTCAATTTTTGTTATGTATGGCTTTGGCAATATCTGTACAGTCTTTTCTTGTTGGCACGATACATACGATTGTTCCGCTGTTAACATATATTATAACTTTCTAAACTTGCTGCATTTTGTCATAATTGATTTATTATAGTGTTCTAGTTTTGTATGGTGTCTGCAGTTTCCTGTCCACTTTATGGTTAGAATTTTTAATATTTCACTTTGTCACTTCGTACGTCTACCACTACTACTATTACTAAACTATTACTACTATCTACTACTCTACCATCTAAGAAAGCATTTTCCAGCTTTGGTATCGGTGCGGTAATCCGAATTCCAAATCTCCCGGAATAGCGCACGTTCTCAGTCTCTCTGGCAGCCAAAGTGACCGAGAAGGCCGCCCATCGGGAGACTGGCCACCTCCAACACTGGTTGTGAGAACTAATTTTCAATGATATATATGTAATTGCAGAAGTAAGGAGTCTTTAATATCCGGCTAGTAGGTTGTTCTTTTCACAGGTGAACTAGATTAGTTTAACATCTACTGCCGGTATTTGTTATTTTCAATATTTGAACAAATTCCTATTTTAAGATTATTGGCTACATAATTTACAACTTTTACTCTTAACTAACTATTAACATTTTTACATATTTTAAGAGATAACAATGTTTTACTTCAGAAGCGGCTCGAGACTGCAACTATTATCTATTATTTGTGTTATTGCAATGTCAGACCAACACTTTATGCATCGGACTATAGTTCATGTGAGCACTAGTAAAGAACTTATACATACACTATATACTTTTATACGTGTTGCTTCAGCAAGTTCTTGTTTGTAGGTAGAATCTCCAGTGGTGTTGCTGCGAAATGGTCCATTTAAAGTCTTTAATATGGTTTAAACACTCCTCTCCGCAGACCAGCTGGTTGCGTTTTCAGCACGATATATGATTCGCTGATTGAGTGCTTAGACACGCATTCGCTTGTGGCAGCTCTCGGGTGTTACTCTGTGACTTGGCCTTCCTCTTGCTGTCGCTAAACTTTGCATGAATCTCTCCTTTTGCAGTTTGGATATATTCTGCGTCACTTCGTCTAGTTTGCGCCAAAGTTGCTCATTTTTTAGTATGTCTTCCGTTTTCATGTTTCTTAGTTCATGAAATCCTTCGTTTCTGGCTTCTGCCATTTGTGTGCAATCCCAGACGATGTGTTCGGGTGTACCCTCTTCCCCGCACTCACACAAGCTTGTGTCTTTTAGTCCTCTTTTATGTAGTAGGCTGGGATATGGCCCGTGTCCAGTGATGTAATGAACAAGTCCGGTTGACGGATCTAGGTGGCGAAGGTTTAATCTCTCTTAAATTGTTGGCCAAATATTGTAGGTTCTCCTGCCAGTTGTACTACGCGACCACTGTTGTTGCCATTCTTCCATCAAGACTGTTTTTATCTCCCGTGCTTCTGTAACCGGTCTTCCTAAAATTGGTTCTACTTTGTCGGCGTCACCGGTTCGTAGCCAATAGTGTGCCCCTCTCTTTCTAATTTCTAGGTCAAGTGGCCAAACGCCCAACGCAACCAGCAGAGAGTCGGTCGCTGTTGTGCTATATGCACCACTTAATCTTATCAGTATGCTTCTTTGTACACTCCTTAGTGCCTGGCGAGGATTAACTTGTCGTAACTTATGCGCCCAACTGCTAGCAGCATATCCCACAATCGAGGATAATATACTGTCGTGATACCTCCTTATTATGGACGTAGGAAGATGAAATCTTCTTTGCCCAATACTGATCAGTTTGTTCATCACTATTTTGGCACGACTGCACACCTCCGTTATATGGTCAGTAAAATTTAGTCGCTCGTCTAGCGTGACTCCCGGGTATTTACAAGTTCTAACTCTTTTTATGGAGACGTCGTTAACTTTTATTATTGGATTTCGATTGGGGCGGCCACTGAGAACCATGAATTGAGTCTTGTGTGGTGCAAGGGTTAATTTCACTTTGGAGCACCAGTTTTGTAAATGTCTTAATGCCATTCTGCTTCTAGTCTCTACTTCGTCCCTTGTTCCGCCTTGTATCATCAGTAGAAGGTCATCCGCGAAGGCAACAAGCCCCAGGAGTCCTTCTTGCCCAATCATGCTTTCTATGGCCATTTCGAATGTTACGTCCCAGAACACTGGTCCACACACCGATCCTTGCGGACAGCCTTTAGTTAATTTTTTCTCTATAGTCACTCGTTGACATCTCAGTTTGGCAAATCGGTTTTTACAGTAGTCGCGTAACGTTCCATAGAGGTTACTAGGAATTCCTATTTCTCGCAGGCGGCTAAAAAGAGCCGGCCACCATAAGTTATCGAATGCTCCAGCAATGTCGACGGCGATAGCTATTACATACTTGCTCTTACTACTTTTCACTAGAAGCACGGCCTTATTTATGGCATCGTCGGTCGACCTACCCGCTCTGAAACCAAACTGATGTACACTCATACCATACTTTTTCCTGTGTTCCTGTAGTTTCCATACTAAAATTTTTTCCTGCACTTTTCCAAGCACATTTAGCAGACAGATCGGCCGATAGGATTTAGGATTTAATGGATCCTTGTCGTTCCCCTTCTTTAGGATCACCACTTCACTCTGCTTCCAGATATTTGGAACCCTGCCTTGCTGAAGGCATTTATTAAACAGTATGCAGAGTGGTGAAGTCAACTGGACCACTAATGCCTGGAGCACTTCAGCAGCGATTCCGTCCGGTCCAGGTGTCTTTTTCCGCGACATGGCGTTAATCGCTTTAATTACTTCGTCTGGTGTCACATCATCCGATAAAGTAGCTGAGGTATAAATTTCATTGTGACCTTTACGGAGATTTTCGTGCTCTAAACTTTCACCTACTACCTCATCGTCGGGTAATAGTACTTTTAACAGTTCCTCAGCTGTTGCGCTCCAATTGGCCGTCATGGTCCCATCTGCCCTTCTTACGGTTGATAGTGTAGTCGGTGGTCTCAATTTGCTAGCTGCGATCTTGTAGGGGACGCCCCAGGGATCTGACTTTAAATTAGCGTTTACATAAGCCTCCCAACTCTGCTGCTTTGTTTTTATTAGCAGCTCTTTAAAGGCAGTCTTCCTTTCCCTGTATCTATCGAGAAGCAAGCACCTATCGGCAGCAATCATGCACCGTTGGTACTCTTTTCTCGCCTTCCTCATCTCCGATCGTAGTTTTTGCAGTCGGTCGCTCCACGGTATGTCTGTAGTATTCGCTGGTCTTTTGAGGGGAATGGCCATTTTCATTACGCGCTGAATTTCACGCGTGATCCCTCTTGCTATGACATCTACATCATTACCTTCCAATAGATCCACTGGTAGACGGAATTCATCTCTTAGTTTTGTCCAATCTGCCCTACGTAAGTTATATTTTTTCCTTGTGTCGTTAATTTCATTGATTTGCAACCTACCTTTGGCCAGATCAAACAGAATCAAGTTGTGGTCACTTGTAGTTTCGTTTTCAACCACCCTCCAGTTTTTGGCTAGGTTTCCTGCCAGCTGATTGGTCAGCGTTACATCGATATTCGATTTTGCACCGGCTCTATTACTAAACGTTGGAGCATTATTAGGGCAGTTCCTGACTTCCAGGCATAACTCATTTAACAGTTCCTCTACCATTAAGCCTCGTTCATCTGTTGTATCACTGTACCAGAGCGGGGAGTGTGCATTTATATCTGCTGTTATAATTATCCTTTGATCTTGTAACTAAGTGCAAATTTTTCTTATTTTATTTAGATAAGCATCTATAGGGTCCTTATATTGGCAGTACATCGATACCAAAGTAACGCTACACCACCCGGTATCGATCTCTGCACATGCTGTGTGCTCATCACAGTATTGCGATATTTTGGTTACAGTTAGTTCTTTGTTTAGTACAATGATTCCTGCCATAGGTTTAGGTCCACTTACTATGGTTTGTGAGGATACTGGCATGTGTGGCATTTGTCCGCCCTTAGAGTAAGGCTCTTGCACACAGATAACATCCCAGTCATGTTGCGCAGCAAGATTCCTTAGCTCATGCAGGACCATATTTGTCCGTCTTGCATTAATTTGTGCAACTTTGATTGTACCTTTCATCTATGGGTGTTTAGTGTAAACATTACTCTGAGGCCATGGCAGTTTCGCGTCGAAAACTATCCTTCCATGAGTCATCACAAATTGTTTATATATTTGGTCCGTCTCATTTCTGTTGCTGAATAATTTTTTAACTAGCGTCAACAACTGGGCTGGATCCGTGGGTAAGTTGCTGGCCTTGAGTTGTATTCTGTCCACTGCTTCAAGTTGGGGAAAGGTGACTGTTTTTCCTGCTGGGTGCAGCATCCTAGTGAGGTGCCTAAGCGCCATTGCCAACACATGCTCTTGTTCTAATCTGCTAATTTTTACCGTGATCTCAAGGTCTATGTATATTTTTGTGGGATCTAACGCAGCTCTTTTCTCAAACTTTGTTTGCAGTGATATTTTAGGGTGTGTAGATTGCGCTGCCGTCGGGCTTGCATCGACCAAGTTAGGCCCTTCACACCAACCAAGTCCTGCCCTTCTTCCTGGGTAAGGAGGGGTGGTAACAGTTTGTGTGATTGTATCCTTCAGTCTGGTTTTTATTTTTGCGTATTCTTCGATCTGAACTGCAGTGTCTTTCGCTATGTGTTTCGTCTCTACGTATTCTTCAGTCTGAACTGTAGCATCTTTCGTTGTGTTTTGTGTCTCTGCGAATTCTTCCGTCTGTACTGCTGAGTCTATCATTTTTGGTGCTAAGTCTCGGCCTTGTTTTTTACTTCTAAAGTTTGCCGCTCGTTCTGCATCCCTGCGCTTCCGTGACGGATTTTTATTTTTCTCTTGTTTGTTATTAATATCCCATGTTTATCATTCATAAGGGTTTTTTCAATCCCTTTTGCTGTTTTAACTGGCTTATCCATAATCTATTCGGCTGATCATACGCTGAAGGAGCATCTGATAGGTTAGACACTCCTTCCCTTTCTTTTTGCACGTTTTACCTCTCTTCGCACATGGGATGCATACAGGAGCAATGTTTTTCTTTTCGCATTGGTCTTTCTTGTGTCCAGTCGCACCGCAGTGGCCGCATGTTGAGTCAGCCTGCTGACAGTGCTTGCTAACATGACCCCAATCACAGCACCTTACACAGTTAGGTACTGTAATGTAATCCTTAGCCGTCACAGCTGAAAATTCAATGAATATTTTTTTCTGTTCCAACAACATATTTCTAACTTTTCCACTAACTTCCACTAAAGTCAATAGGTCGATGACATGGTAAAGTATAGCTGAATGGTTCCTCACGTGGATGACTTACATTGGATCAAATCAAGGGAAACTCAGCCGGGGCGACTACGCACCGTGTGTGTTGTGACCAGTTGTCACATTTGTAAGAGACGCATTTTTACTATATCAAAATCTTGTATTTTACTTTGTCAAGTCTCAGCGAAGGCATACGTGCCGTAAAACGCTGAACGGAAACACTGCCATTAGCTAAGTAGAAATCTTCCGCGCGTGTCAGAATCACACACGTAGCTAAGATCACCTTGCAGCAAACAACTTGTAACTATTCGCATTCGTGTCTGATCTGTGAGAGCGACAAGCCCGGCCTCCGATCGATCGAACCGCGAGCACCCGTCAAAATTCTCGTTTATCAACATGTCGTAGAATATTTACTACAAGGGGTGATCAAATGAAAAGGTACGAAACGACACGATGGGTACAAATGTAGACTTTATTCAAAATATACACCATAGGCCTGAGTACAACGATCCCACGGATGAACAAGCCGCAGGATTCCTTGTTCCCAGAATTCCTGTGGCCTTTCAGGTGTTTCTTCAGTAGACCAAACACAAGGAAATCTCAGGGCGACTGTAGGGTGGATGGTCCAACGTCTCCCACTTGAACTTGGCCAGTTCCATGTGTGTGACTCTGGAGACGTGTGGACGCGCGTTATCATGGAGCAGAACCACACCCTCCGTGAGCAGCCCAGGTCTTTTGATCTTGATGGACCTGCGTAGGCGTCGGAGTGTCTCACAGTACACATCCCCCACCTGTACGCCATCTTGTCCTCATAAGCACTGCAGCATCATTTGGACGCCGCTTTTGATAAGAGTCTCTGCTGTCTACTGCGCATGCGGGCGCCCGCGCATGCTCTGATCCCATTCAGAGACTCCAATCGCATCCCGAGATGTCTCGCTACGTTCTCCCATGGCGAAATATGGAAATATTTAACTGTTACGTTTTTACGTCGTTTCGTACCTTTTCATTTGATCACCCCTTGTACAACATACCCTAGCATTGCTGACATTACGTCGCGTTAAGTTCGCGGATGTATTATTCTTGTGACAAAATTACTGAAATCTTGCAATAAACATGGAATACAGCGACTTCAGTATTTTATTTGACTAGTGTAAAGCCCGTATCATTCTCCGCGTTCCCATCGAAGCCCACATTAATTTATTTAGGTGTCAGACAAGTTCAGAAGACTAACAGTCTGTCGCAAGAAGAAATACGTCGCAATTCTTAGCCAATATGACGAGACTAATTTAACCAAGTATAGACTATACACAACAGCCATCCGACAAAACAGTCATCACACATACTATCGGGCCACACCGAGCGTGGTGGTGTAACGGCTAGCGTTCTGGCCTCGCATTCGGGAGGACGGTGGTTAGAAACCCCGTCCGGGCATCCAGATTTGGGTTTTCCATGGTTTCCCAAATTACTCCAGGCAAATGCCGGGATGCTTCCTTCAAAAGGCCATGGCCGAATTCCTTCCCATTCCTTGTCCCCCATCCTTTCCCATCTCTAAAGACCTTGCTGTTAAGAGACGTTAAGCAGTTAAAAAAAATATCAGTCTACCCCCAGGTAGATAATTAGGTTAAATTTAATTTCGTCCTATTTAAACTAAATTTTTGCTTTAATAGACTGTTTCCCACAATATTAAACATGACGTATCGCTTACTTCGTGGGAAGCCCATAGTTAAGAACAGCGCGTGACGTAAGAATTCACGGACAGACTTGCTGAGTGAGCGTCAGCGATCGCTAATTTAGAAGTCGTAGGATAGAATGATTGCTCTGAGGCGAAAAGCCTTAGCTAGTATGAATGGACTAGATAAATGAAATAATAATTTATCAGTTTTTTCAAGGAAGTTGACTAATTATGAAAGAACTTTGTGAAGATTGTGGCCAATTGATAGCAATACCACCTCAGCCCTCAAACCTAGACTTTGAATGGAATTGTATTTTGTGAAGCATTTGTAGCAAGCTAGAAGTTGAGTGAATTTGATGTTGTTTGTTACGTTTGTCTTGCTGTAAATCAGTGTAAATGGACTTTGTTTTATGAAAAGAAATCATGTAAATATTATTTAACATGTTTAAGAACAGAGCTATGCAAGAGAATTGCTTAAATCTTTGTATTAAGATGAGCTACGATGTTTAAAGGACGATTTACTACAGTTTAAAATGATTTATGTGGATAATTTTGTGTTTAAATATCTTTAATTTACATTTCTGAACATTTCGTAATGATTGTAAATGATTATGTATTAATTTTGATTGTTTTTAATATTTTTAAAGCTCGAGAACTATCTGTCGGAAGCCTTTGTAATATACTAGTACTTTCAATGAAACTTATACAAAGCGAGCGGTAGAGACTCAGTTAACACAGTTTTTTACTTCGGCAAGGACACACAATTGGAGTGTATGGCAGTATTGTCTTTGGAAGCAGTATTGAATGTAATAGCTGGAACTTGTGTTTAGACGCGACAAGTATCTTTCATGTGCGATGCTTTACGAGAAATTAAAACAAGTTAAAATTTGAAAGTTTGTCTTGAACTAATTATTTTATCTTCTATATAATTTCGTAAGGTCATTCACTCATCTCGATAGCTATTGGCTGAAAATGATGACGTCGTGGGCCAGACTTCGCTCGCAAAACAGCGACCAGAGAAACCATTATAAGAAATTCGTGGTTATGTTCACAATTTAATAGCTAAGCAATTAATAGCCATAATACAGTCATTAAATTTGCTTCAGTTGAAAAAAAGTGGATCTGCTATTCAGTAACATGATGCTAATGAAAGCAACATAAAAAACTTTAAAAAAATTACTCATGGTCTCTGCTGTAACCATGAATGACAATTGTTACTCCGGCTTGGAAAAATTTTCACTAATGTTGTTGCTTGACCAAAGTTTATGCATTATGGTTTATTTGCTTTTTAGGGATTTTACTGACCACTTTCGTTAATGGATTTTGTTCATGTTTGCTGTATGTGAGTTATTAGGTTATTTTAAGTGTACATCAGACCAAATATGTTACCGAATCGAGTATTATGGAAATTCATTTCTTCGGAGTTGCTCAACTGTTTAGTAATATTTAACGTGTATTAAGTTCTCTGGCTTTTACAGATACCATGACCAATGATTACATTATGAGAGTTTGCCCAGACTCAGTAAAAGACAACGTGATGCTTTCGAAGCAAACATTAATTTTTTTAAAAAAATTTGCAGAGTGAACTTTAAGGGTCACAAACAAGTAAGTTTCTATTTAAGCAATTATACGATTGCGTTATCGTCCCCGTTCGTGTTTAATACCTACCTCTATTAATGCTTCTCAGTTCTTCAATCTCAACAGATTTTATTCACCCTGAAACACTGGTCAAGTTTACATTTGGTCAAATCAGGTCAACCTGTTATAATCTTTCATCCTAGAAACCGGAACTATTCTAGACCCGTGGCGACACGCAAAAAACTGTCACGGGCTTACACTAGTATATAATAAACTACGAGACATCTAATAATTGGAAATAAGAAAGGTAAAAGTAATTAAGTTTGTTTGGAAGAGTAGGAGTGAAGGAAGGTAACGTACCATTTGTGTGTTCGAGACACGGCGACAACTGCTGAAAACACCGGTAATGCTGCAGTGTGTCGCGCGCTATTGGTGGTAATGCGCGCTGCACTGGTCGCTGTGCCTGATGGACGGGCCTCCGCTCATTAACATGTGCCGAGCAGATTTAGTGGCCCGGGGCGCATCTGCCGACCGCCGTTACTGCTTCCATATTCATTGCGACAGGCGACGCTGATTTACTACTGCCGCAGTCGACAGCAAGTGCGACACGCACTTTTTGAGCAGCGCTGTCTGAATTACAGTGCGCTCTACCGGAACCGGAGCTACCGCCATTTTGTGATTGCGCCAGCGGATAGATGAATGTGTTTCGTCGGGAGTTGTCACAGCGAGTACAATCCTGGCTTTCACAAAATGCCGCATTGACCATAATGACTAACTAGGCAAGGATACAGGATGCCAACTTGTGACGATATCACACCCCACCAACCATTATTATGTTCCTTTACTTAACTGTTTATGCCTATAAATAATCATACAAATAGAAATTAATTTGCTATATCGTAGGATTCCACAAGCCGTGGTATGTATAATCTTTGGGGACAAAAAAAGCTAATATCGATGTCTTAAAATCTTTGGCGGCAGCGATTGTAGACAGGTGAAAGATCAGAGTGGGTTGGGCGCCAATAGTCGTAATGCACGGGAGCGTTTCAGAAGCTCCAAGTCGGGAGACATTAGTATGTTTGTTATTTATACCACAAATGTAATCAAGGAGTGATGTTACACATATGTAAATATTGGTTAATTTCTTAACAGATGCAGTTGCTGGTAAAACGTTGATACGTCTGAACCTACAAAAATTGTCTTATCAGTCGTTCCTCAAGCGCTAATACTTGACTGAAAGTGTAGAAATTAAGCTCCGGATATGTCGAAAAGAAGTAAAATCATGCGAAATGTAGGTAGATGCATACATGCTACTACGCAACAAATTGACGTTATTACCTGTTGATATTTATTCCACGTGTTTCTTATTATTAATTCTTGGTCCAGGCTGCATTTCAATCTAACCACAACTGCTGGTATCAAAAACTTAAACTAATTTAAATGCTTTGTGCCAATCACCGGTTACATTAAATACCATCTTTCACCATGGAAGGAAGGCGCTGCCATGCGATATATGTTAACACGAAATCCAATTGTCAGTGTTACTGATTTTCCATTTTTTAAGTTCCCTTAATTTGGATGTGGAAATTAGCTTTTATCCAACAACGAAGACCTAAAAACACGTGCGATAAAAATCAACAGATATTAGCGTGTATTTATTGCGTGGAAAATTTATAAATCTACCTACATTTTGAGTGATATTTCTTCATTTCCACATATTCGAAGCTTACTTTATACACTTTTAGTCAAATATTATCGCGAAGGAACGTGTGTACTAAAGTTTAGACCCATAGGACAATTTTTTATCTTCCGCGTATTTTAATTTCTTCATAGCAGTAATTCCCACCACTTTTGGCTGATTAAAGTAAACATCAGTGTTCCGAAATTAAAATTAATCCAGCAGCAGCTTAAATGGTTCTGGATGAGATGGGTTTTGTCATCTATAACACGCTGCAATTTCCTATAGAACGTAAATGTTAGTACATCATCTGAGTAATTGTGAGTTGCTCTGGTTGTTGAAGTCCGCTAATTAACCACTTTCATCAACTTCGATGTACAACTCATCAGTGTATAATTTGTACATCATCTTTTCAAACACTTAAAAAGTAACCAATATTCGGGACACAAATTTTTGTATGCTTCTCTGTAACAGTAATTACTTTTTTTTTTTTTACTTATGGCTTTACACCTCGTCGACGTCAAGTCATTAGAGGCGGGATGGGATTTGGGACAAGGAACGGGAAGGAATTCAGCCATGGTCTTTTTGAAGGAAGCATCCCGGCATTCGCCTGGAGTGATATGGGGAAACCATGGAAATCCTAAATCTGGATGCCCGAACGTGGATTCAAATCGGCGTTCTCCTGAATGCGAGGCCAGTGCGTTAACCGCTCACCCACCACGCTCGGTGATTATTTTTTTGTTGATTTTTATTTATTACCTATTTTCTATTCTTCAAACGACGTATCTAGATCTGTGGAAAGACTGACTGAGGTTTGGACGACCGTAGTTTATAAAGTATCAACGTGCAAAGACACCTCTTAACAAAATAATGTGATTGCTGGAATAGCGCTTCACTAGGAAGGGGGTCTTACAAACTTCTCTCCTCTGAAAGTTCACCACTAATCGCTACTTAATTTGCTAATTAAAATTACGCAATTCATAACTAAAAAACTATTGGTCTCTGTTAGGTTCTATTTTCTCTTACATTCGCTTTATTCCGTATAACATTTCATGCGGAAAAGGAACATAAAAAATCTTTTTTTTCGGCCAAATATCTTTCCCAAGAGACTCGAGGAAAAATGGCTATAAACAAAATCAAAAACGTATTTTCCAACCATTCTTATTTTTCACCACTCTTTATCGAAAACTACTGTACAACATGTAAATCAACGGAATATTTTATTAAAATTGTTTGACCGTAATGTCAGCATCATTTTTTTTTTTTTTTTTTTTTTTTATTTTTTTTTAAGTTTAAGAATGGGTTTCCAGTAAATTTCGTGTTCCAATGCTCTCAATATTAGAATGGTTTATTAACAGCACTAATTCAAATCGTGTAATTTACCAAGTGAAACAAAGAAGTCATATGGTTACATATCTTTGTCTCGCTAATTGTTGGAGAGTTCTTTTCCGTTGGGGTTTAAGTCATTTTGAAATCAAAGATGATTATAACACTGTATCTTTAAATTTGATGCGATTTAACCCTTACACTAGTGTCTGACGAGTTTCTCTATTAGTGAATCGGACACTGTAAAAGGTTAGAATCCGCATAAATGATAGCAGATATTGACAAAATATATCCCAAACGCCATGGCAGTTGCGGCGATAGCCAGACCCATTCACCGAGGTTGATGGGTGAGCGGTAACGCTCTGGCCTCTTATCCGGGAGGGTATGGATTTGACCCCGGAACGGCCATCCAGATTTGGGTTTTCCATGGTTCTCCCCAAATCAGGTGAACTGGATGACTGGATGGTTTTTCCAAAAAGCCATGGATGAATTTCTTCCCATTGCCCGCCTCTAATCTCTAATAACCTCGACGTATACAAGAAGCAAAGCCAGAAAAAAGATACAAGACAAAAAACAACAAAAACAAAAAAAAAAAACAAAAAACATCAAAAACAAAAAACATAAAAAAAACAACAAAAAACATAAAAAAACAACAGAAAACATTTAAAAACGCAACAAAAACATAAAAAACAAAAGAAAAACAAAAATGTCCTTTATATCTTTCCAAACTTAATATTCGATTTAGTACTGAATCTCATGTACATTTGGCACTCTTAATTTTGTATTTGGAATGTTATGTGTTCACTGTTGCCTCGGCTAGAGTTTTTATCCATCATCGACTACGGATATTCAGTCGCGTCTTGTTGCCAGTTTGGGCGAGACTGTTGCTCATCAGGACTAGTGCTCTCCAGCGTCAGTAGTGACGTCTCTGCTCTGCTGTTGTGTACGCCGTCACCCTGCTGTGTATCGCACTCTAACTTGGCCGCACCCTCGGTCGCACAAAGCCATTCACGCTGCAAATTATCAGTCGGGCAGGTCGCTGCAAACACTTTGCAGAGGGCGCACGGCCGACTGCGTCTCCTTTCAGTCGCTTCTCCACTGACATTTCCTGGGTCTTATCTGCCCTCACCAACAACTTGCTCCACGTGACGGCCACCTCGATCTGTAGCGAAAGGAAGCAACAAAACTGGGCAAGAGGCCGGTGGTTCAGGCAATTAAAAATCAATGGATAAACGCCCGACACACCATAAAAAATAATGCAATTTTTCGGTTCAACAGTCCTTGCCTTTTTATACATAGCTCTTTCTCTTCTAGAATTAGGCTAACCTCTTCAAGTTTAATTAAAAATTAATACTTATACTGTCATATTTCACATACAATAATATAATATTCGTCTTTTTATAAATTACTGGTTCCCACTGTATAGCTGTTACCAAACTAAACAGACTGTTATGTCGAAGTATAACCCACTAATGTATCGCTTTCTTGTAGGAATATAAGAGATGTATCCAAAAAATAGCAGGAATTTTCATTTTTATGGAAAGAATTTTATTTATTTGTCTATTTCGATGCTATCCACTTCAAAAAAGTACCAATTAGATATTATACACTTATGCCAGCTTTTCCTCAAATCCCCAAAATATTTCAGGAAGTCGATCTTTGTGATAGCTTTGAGTTCGTTCAGCGATGCACTTTTAATCTCATCTATGATTCTAAAATGACGGCCCTTAAGGTTCTATTTATTTTAGTAGGGAACAAAAAGTCACACGGGGCCATTTCTGGCAAATTTGGAGGCTGAGGCATCAATACAGTTTTTTTTTTTTTTTTTTTTTTTTTTTTTTTTTTACAAAAGTTCACGAATAAGCAACGATGTGTGAGCAGGTGCATTATTGTGATGCAAAAACCATTAATTATTTTGCCACAAATCCGGGAATTTTTTTATAACTGCTTCACCCAAACGGTGTTGAATTTCAAGGTAGTATTCCTTACTGATCGTTTGACAAAAAGATCTTGTCGAGCTTTTTTCGGTTTCGGTTATCCAAAATGCCTCACTGGTCATAAACCCATGTTTCGTCACCTCTTATGATAAGTTTCAGTAGTTCTGCATCGTTGATAACGTTATTTAGCGATTTCTGAGTACTCCCATTCGTCACTGTTTTGGTTTGAAACATTTCTGGAACAAATTTTGCAACAACACGTTTCATACCCAAAACATATTTAGAAATTTCATGTCATGAGCAAATTTGTATGCCAACATCATCAGCAACTTCTGTAATTGTGATTTGGCGATCGTTCATAATCATTTCTTTCACTTTTTTCACGTTTTCATCGGTTATAGATGTGTTAGGACTACCCGTACGTTCGTCATCTTCAACCTCTCCACGGTCATCTTGAAAACGCTTATACCATTCGTAACCCTTGTTTTACTCATAGTAGATTCGTAGATTCACAAAAATCAATATTTAACATTTCTAAAAATTTGTTGCACTTAATTCCATTTTTATAGCAAAATTTATTGCAGATTCTCTGATCCACGATTTATAAAAAATAAAAACCACCAACTGTGTCAAAACACGTGATATTCTTTTAACAGCTGACAAGAGACTAAACATCCAATGTAGCTCGAAATTTATAGGTTTTTCTAAAGACATGATTGCCAACACAAAACGAAAAAATCGTGCCAATCGGATTAAAATAATCCACAAAATTTTAAAATTACCGTTACTTTTTGAACACACCTCGTACACTAAACTTTTTTATTCGTTCAGTATGTCGAGCAGATTATTATTTCGGAAGTTATCTCTATAGTTTACATAATTTTCCACTTTGGTGACAGCGATAATTACGAATGCGGCCTTGCGGTTGAGAGATTAAGGCTGTTAATTTCAGTAGTTCGGGGTCTAGTCACGGGTTCAAATCCCGGTGCACCCAGGAATTCTTGAGTTGTGTTTGATCATATGAGCCACTCTAGGATTCCACCGAGCGTGATGGTGTAACAGATAGCGTTGTGGCCTCGCATTCGGGAGGACGGCGGTTCGAATCCCCGTCCGGGCATCCAGATTTGGGTTTTCCATGGTTTCCCAAATCACTACAGGTAAATGCCGGGATGCTTCCTTAAAAAGGCCATGGTCGAATTCCTTCCCATTCCTTGCCCCCATCCTTTCCCGTCTCTAAAGACCTCGCTGTTGAGAGACGTAAAGCAGTTAACAAAAAAAAAAAAAAAACTAGGATTCCACGTTAAACTGGAGGTCCAACTGCGACAGAAGCAGAATGCGCGGCAATTTTAAACTTTGCCACAAAGGCGGCCGAACAATCCTTGGGAATCCCCCAGCCATCATTTCCATCGGCGTTTACTTTTTTAATATTCTTCTTAGCATAACAACATTTGAATTCTTGACTATGTTAACAGTGTAGAAGTCGGTATTAAAAGCTTGAAAAAGTATGGATATCAAACAGAAAATCAAGGTCAGTTATACTTTTGACTCGACTCTTTTTCCAGAACAACGTAAAAGATAATTTTCATCTAGGTAACGCCATATTTAAAATTGATTTTTGCCTCTCAAAGGAGGACATACATATGAAAGTAATTTTTCCAGTGTAGTTATTGATGATTCAGATAAACGCTAGTCAGTAACCTATATCCAAAAGACAGTACCTCCTCTGGTTCAAAAATAATTCGTTCTGATGAATAATGTTGATAAGCGTGACTTCAACTTTGCGGGAATATTTCTATCTAAACTAAGAAATCAAGGAACTAAAGTAAAGTAACAAGAGAGTTAAAAATAACTATCGGCCGTGTTCAAAATGAGTTAATGGAAGATTTTTTTTTCCTGTTGGTTAATCGGCTTTTGTTGTATCCGGCAAGCCCTAGTAGGGAGCAATTCCAAGGACGAAAGAGGACCTATGGTGGAATCCGAACCACGTATGGTCTTAGACGTTTTCATATTAACGAACCAAAGATTTTCCAAAAGTGAAGATATCTCCAAAAGTTAGTAAAAATCAACATTCAAACGTGGTGCCCACGCTCATCGGCTGCTGTCCTAAACAATTGATTCAATTCTATCAATTGAGCCTTTGAACGTTTTGTCTTTAATAGTTAAAGAATTTGGAGTAAAAATTACATTAAAATTGCATTAATGGGTAGGCCTATGTAGATAAACCGCCGTTAGCTGTAATTTCCATAGCAAGTCATACAGATAAAAACCTCCTGGTCATATCGTACTTTCATTTAGTCTTTTATAGTAAATATAGTCTTGATGGATAACTCTGTTGCTGATTTCGGTTCGGATGTTATACATCTAATCACACATTTCTGCTGCCGAAACTACGCATCTATTACTACGGCGTAATTTTCTTGAATTAATTCGAATGGGTATTTTTTTAGAACAAAATTGCGAATAATATAATGATAAAGAATAATCTTATATAAACCTATAAATGTCAATTCTGAAAATATGATAAGTTAAAAGCAAAATAGCAGAAACGAAATTTTAAGAACAACGGGACCTAGCGTGATGGATGAGCGGTTGACGCTCTGGCATCGCATTCGGGAGGACGCGGGTTCGAATCCCGGTCCGGGCATCCAGATTTGGGTTATCCATGGTTTCCGCAAATCACTCCATGCAAATGCCGGGATGCTTCCTTTAAAAGGCCATGCCCGAATTCCATCCCGTTCCTTGTCCCCAATCCCATCCCGCCTCTAATGACCTCGACGTCGACAAGGCGTGAAGTCTTAAGTTAAAAAAAAAAAAATTAAAAAAATATGTTTTTCCGAAATTACAAGCTTTGAAAATGGATCCTGTAAAGGTTCACGTTTGGAAGAATTTACTGTGTGTGTTGTAACATTCTGACCTCATTACCTGATTTAAAATTATAATTAATTTTATTATTTTATTATCATGAAAGGTAGAACTTGCGTGAATACTTTATACAAGATATCACAAATGGTTTTATTTCAATTAATCACGTGACATATATAACAAATTAGTTAAAAATAATCAGTTGTCCTTTTGTGGGCGCCAGGGTATTTTATATAAAATACACAAAAATTAAACAGTAAACGAAGCCAACATTTTGACTTCACTTCTGAAAGAGATGTTTGCTCCGGGCTATGAGAGTTCTTATCTGCAGGGTCGTAGCTGGGCAATGCTATGAACTTGAAAGTCTAGCTAGCACAGTGTCCTTCATTGGCGATGTATAATTACCGAATGTACATGTCTGCCGCCACACATTGGATGACGGTCTTCTCTGCTATGGACCAGTGTAGCACAGTTCCTCAGATGTCGTCCTTTGCCTGAGCTCATCTGCTCAAACAAAATAGCGGGTGTCCGGATCCAGGCAGCAGCAACAGTCCCACTCACGAATAGACAGTCCAGAAATCACCTCGTCCGAACGTGCTGGCCGGCCGGCATAGAATATCCCTTCACTCGTTCGTCGTGCCACATGCAAAACAGAAAAAACTTTCGCCGATCACCCTGTTTGTCTACCTGGCAAGCACAAATCTCCCCTCCATTAGGCACTCACTATTCTCCCCTCGCTAATTCTAGGAACCGGCCTGCTGGCATTCCTCAGATCTGCCGCTCCACACTTGTACAATGTACACTGCGCCCAAACGCCCACTAAAATATTCCACATTTTAAATAATAAACATATAGTTTATTAATGTAACTAGCGGTAACAAGACGCGTTCGTTACATATGTAACGTTCTGACCTCATTACCTGATTTAAAATTATAATTAATTTTATTATTTTATTTTATTATCATGAAAGGTAGAACTTGCGTGAATACTTTATACGAGAAATCACAAATGGTTTTATTTCAATTAATCACGTGACATATATAACCAAATTAGTTAAAAATAATCAGTTGTCCTTTTGTGGGCGCCAGGGTATTTTATATAAAATACACAAAAATTAAACAGTAAACGAAGTCAACATTTTGACTTCACTTCTGAAAGAGATATTTGCTCCGGGCTATGAGAGTTCTTATCTGCAGGGTCGTAGCTGGGCAATACTATGAACTTGAAAGTCTAGCTAGCACAGTGTCCTTCATGGCGATGTATAATTACCAAATGTACATGTCTGCCGCCACACATTGGATGACGGTCTTCTCTGCTATGGACCAGTGTAGCACAGTTCCTCAGATGTCGTCCTTTGCCTGAGCTCATCTGCTCAAACAAAATAGCGGGTGTCCGGATCCAGGCAGCAGCAACAGTCCCACTCACGAATAGACAGTCCAGAAATCACCTCGTCCGAACGTGCTGGCCGGCCGGCATAGAATATCTCTTCCCTCGTTCGTCGTGCCACATACAAAACAGAAAACTTTCGCCGATCACCCTGTTTGTCTACCTGGCACGCACAAATCTCCCCTCCATTAGGCACACACTATTCTCCCCTCGCTAATTCTAGGAACCGGCCTGCTGGAATTCCTCAGATCTGCCGCTCCACACTTGTATGCTGCGCCCAAATGCCCACTAAAATATTCCACATTTTAAATAATAAACCTATAGTTTATTAATGTAACTAGCGGTCACAAGACGCGTTCGTTACATATTCCCCCTGGTTCGGCAAATTTAAATAAACTAGTTTTATTATATTTTCACAATAAGAAATATACAAATTTTCCTTCCTCGTCCATTAATTTAACAGTAATTATAAATCTGGTAACCTATTCCATCACAAGTTCCACCGACATGAATATTCAACCGAACATATGTCCCTTGGCTACTTTGTACATAGACTTTTCTTACTCCCATCCCTGATTGTGGGTAGATTTGTGCAAGCCTTAAATACATAATATAACCATTTCAAATGTAACCTTATAAGTAACAAATTATTGTAGTGATATAGATGTTCTAACACAATAACATTTTATATCAAATTGAAAATTTAACTTACACACCATTCTTAATAAATATAGCGCAATACATCATAAGTTGTGATCATCATAGATATTCAACACATAGGATAACACAATCTTAACATATAATGAATGAATAAAACTGGTAGAGAACATATCCTATCTGAATAATAATAATAAAAACTTTTAAGCAGTGAAGTCATCTATGAAGTGCAGGGTTGTCCAAAGCAATACAAGATTGTTCCAAACATTTTGTTACTATGTCACCGCGAAGCAAAGTATTTGTAATGGATTTCCGCCACCATCCTTTGAATATAAAAAACAATTACATCCCCTTTTATCTCCGCTTGTTACAGACCTCGCGTGATTGTGTAAAATTTTGTGATCACTATTGATCTTTCGGATCATGATACTCTTTCAAGTTCCGTGAATTATGAGGGCCGAAGTCATTAGTTCCATCAGTGAGCAAATAACTATTAACTGAGACTATTCTTTTCACCGTGTATGGACCATTGTATATTACAAAGAATTTTGCAATAAGCTTCTTATTGGCGTCTGATTGTGGATTGGTGCGTAATAGTACCCGTTGCCCTACTGTAAAAGTTTGGTTATGCCTTTTGTCTTGCATTCTCTTTCTCTTTGATGCCCTTTCCAACAGAAATTCGTGTGCCTTCTTTATATCATTTACTCTGTCATGTATTATACCCTGACTCAGGATAATTGATAATCTTTTCCGCGAGTGGCTTCGTTCGTGCGGCGAATTGCAAATCCACCGGCCGGTATGCAGTAGAACAATTGACAGTTGTATTAAAGTATTCCTCGATTTGAGGGAGAAGTTTCACCCATGAGGAGTGCTTCTTTCCAATTAAGGTACGAATATATACGCTTAACTGCCTCATAAATCTTTCGGCATTATTTGTCTCTGGAGATCTTATCGATGAGTAAGTGACTTTTATTCCCTTTTCCTCAAGAGTTCTCTTCCACTTCGGAGTGGAGAACACAGTTCCATGGTCTGTCAACAGAGCCTTCGGCAATCCACACAACGGTATATATTTATTTAGTAATATCCTCAATGACCCGATAGTATTCAGCCTTGCTACTGGGTATACCTTTACATATTTAGTGAAGGCGTCTACAATCAGAAGAATGTGTTTATAACCATACTGTCCTGCCGGGAGTGGGCCATAGTGGTCAAGGCAGATTAATTCATTCGGCCCCGACGGAATGATAGGCATGTATGGACCTGCTGTCCTCTTATTAGAATGTTTGACCCTTTGGCACATGTCACACGCTCTGGTATGCTGGGCGACCACTTTTCGTAATGCCTTGGCATAATAGTCAAGTTGCAGTGTCCGATACAACCTATTTGTACCCGGGTGTCCACATTCCAAATGATATAAATTTATCACCTGTTTGTACAGTTCCGTTGGCAACCAGATTTTCCAACGCGAACTCGCATTTTCTCGGCGAAAACATACTTCTCCCTCAAGAGTGCATAACATTGCGGTGTTCCTTATATGAGGTTCTTCTGCGTACGAGCCACGGATTAGGAATTCACGTACTTTATGTATGTCTTCTTGGTTTTCCTGCGCCGCTATTAACGTTTCCTTGAATTGCCGCGATGTGGTGCCATCGGCTAATGTCAGCGCTGCGATGAGCACTTCGTCAGGCTTATTTCTCTCCTTGCTTCCTGATTCGACGTTTCCTGCGTTTCTGCTCAACCAGTCAGCCAATACATTCTCAGAACCTTTACAATATTCAATGTGGATTGTATACTGCTGAATATGCATAGCCCAGCGCGCTATTCTATTACTCGTAAATTTGGCGTTTCTAAGAAAAGTGAGCGCCTGGTGGTCCGTACGTAAGTAAGTGACGTTTCCCCACAGGTACGCTTTAAATTTTTGGACAGCATAATAAATCCCAAGCATTTCAAGTTCACTTGCATAATACTTGGTTTCAGCGGACTTTAGAGTACGGCTTGCAGTTGCCACTATTCTAAGATTGCCTTCATCATCCTCCTGATTCAAACATGCGCCTAGGCCAAAAATCGACGCGTCTGTGTAAAGATAGAAAGGGCGATCAAAGTTTGGATGAGCCAAGCATACATTCGTTTCAAAAACCTTTTTTACATGATCAAATGCAGCCTGGTGCTCCGCCTGCCAATTCCACTTGCTCCCACGCTTTAGCAGTGCGTAAAGGGGATGCAAGATTTTCGCGAAATTGGGAACACTGTCTTTATAGTATGCGCATATCCCTAGGAAACTCCTCAGTTCTCTCAGTTTCGAGGGGGCAGGCATCTTTGTGATTTCACCAATTTTCTCCGGGGAAGGTGAGATACCTTCCGGCGTGATTAAGAAACCGAGATATTCCACTCTATGCGTACACAAGGTCGCTTTATCAGGTCTGAGCGTCAGCCCGCACTCAACGATTACTTGGAGCAGCCTATTCAACTGACTCAAATGTTGCGAGAACGTTTCGGACGCAATCAAGAGATCGTCTATGTAGACACTGCAAAATTCTCTGACATCAGGCGGTAACACATGATTCATCGCCCTGATGAAGCCACTGGACGCGTCTTTTAATCCGAATGGAAGGCGCCTGAAACACCACTGCCTTCCTTCAAATACAAATGCTGTGTATTGTTGGCAGTCCTTGTCCAGCATTACCTGATTGAAGCCGGATGTGACGTCGAGGGTGGATAAATATCGTTTCCCATGAAATCGGCTCATTAGCTCAGGTATCCGTTCTGTTCTTTCGCCATCAGCTTCAATTCTTAAATTCAGCATTCTCGCGTCGAGACATACCCGAATTGACTTATCCCGCTTCTCGACGAAAGTTACGGAGTTGAGGTGTTTAGATGCACGCGGAACGATAATCCCGTGCTGCTCCAATTGTGCAATTGCCTCCCTCGCTGCCAACCTTAACTTTTGCGGGACGCCATAGCTATGCCCTTTTAGTGGCGCTGTATCAGTCACGCGAAATTTATGAACAAATCCTTTAATCAATCCGGGGCGATAAGAAAAAGCTTCCAAGTTGTTGCGCAGAACTTCACATAGTTCCGCCTTCTGGTAATCGTCGAGGCTGTCATTCTCCCTGGCTTTTGAAAATAGACTGTCCAAGATTATCTCCCTCTCATCAGCCAAGGCATTAATACTCATTACTTCGTCCTCGCGAGGTTCATCAACATCCACTGTTTGTTCCCTTGTTCGTGCAATCAGACAAATACTGTCTGCCGCTGGATGCTTTTCTAGCTCCCACCGCAGGGTAACAGGGACTAAGTGTTTGACGGTTTTTTCCCCCCAATCAATGATTACTCGCTGTCTTTCCAATAGGTCGCAACCTAGAATGACATCGCGAAACAATCCAGGGATAATCAACACTGTTAGTGTTAAGGTATGGTTTGCGATCTTAATGGGTAAGAATGCCTCCAAGTTAACTGTTTTTTCACGTTTTCCGAACGCCGGTACCACTGTGGGTCCTTGAGCAGGAATAACATCCACCTGAGGGTAATGGTGCTTCAGTTTAAGAAGGAAATCCTGTGAGATTGCCGAAATTTCTGAGCCAGAATCGAGAAGTATATCTGTCTCGACTCCGTGTATTTTTGCAGTGATTTGGGGACACCGCGCTCTTTGGGTGGGTGCGCAGGGAGATGCTATATCCGCATCATTTTCCACATCCTCCACACCGCCACTTCGCCAGTATGTTAAATTACTAAGGCAAAATTGTGGAGAGCCCTCAGCATCCCCGGCGCAATGTCATTGTTTTAATTGGTCACCCCGCGATGTTTCACGTACGGAACCAACTCTCAATTCGTTTTCAGTTTCGTTTCTGAATGTCTTTGCTAGGCTCGACGTTTAGAATCGCATTCACTTCCGGCGACCTGTGGCGTGTTTGCCCGTGACCATCCCGCTGACCTTCAATTTTCCACGGCTTCTTATCGCCAGATTGGGCTTGTTTCCAATTTTTACCTCCCTTGGATTTGTTATTGTTATTGAATCTTTGTCCGTTATTCTCATTATTTGGCCCAAAGTGTCTCTGAGAATCAGAGCGATTATATTGCACATTTTCCGTGTTCTGTTCACAGCTCGCTCGTTGTCCTATAGCATCCAGATTCCGCACTGTTTCTAACAAATCCGTGATGGACTTTACATATACAGGCGAGATGTGTTCTTGAACCCTCAGGGCTGAAATGTGAGCTTATTACATCAATGAACTCCGCGTCCGGCATCACTGTGTCAAAATAACGACTTTTTACGACTAACCGTTCCACATACCTTTCCATGGAATCACCAGGCTTAGGCACGTACTTTCCTTGATAAAATCGTATCCTAGCTTGGTTTTGTATTTTTGCTGACCAGAAAGTATTCAAAAACAACTCCTTAAACTGTGCATACGACATGTCTGGAGTACATGCTACTTGTAACCATGAACGATCTTGTTCAAAAAATGACTGGCTAATGATTAAAAGTTTTGCCGACTCCGGAATAGCTTTAATTTGAAAGTATCTTTCAAGTCTTCGAGGTAAGCTTTCGGGTGTATTCCCCCCTTGGAACCAAATCTAGGCAGCTTTAACTCGATGTCTCCCGAAAACAGTTGAGCACAATTAGCTTGACATTGTCCATTGTTGTTAGCAGTGTTATTCATTTCGATTAGTTTACTTTCCAAATTACGTAATTTTACTTCCGTTTCGGCAGCAAGGTTACGCTGTGATGTTTCTAGATTCTTTTGACTTTCCTCCATTTTTCCCACGTAATTCTTAAGGTCTTCAACTTCGGATCTTATTTTACCTAAATTTTCATCAACACCATCTTTTATTGAATGAGCAAACTCAGAAATCTGACCTAAATTTTCACTGTTTTCTGTGCGCATTTGTTCAATTGAACTTTTATTCGCTTCTACTTTACGGCAAATTTCATCGTTGGTTGTCTCAAGGGCATTGCAGGATGACTTTAATTCCGTCTGGACTTTGCTTAAAAGAGTGATCTCAGAGCTAATTTCCTTTTTAAAATCATTTATTTCTCGGCCAATTTCTCCGCGAAAAGTAGCAAACTGCTCTTCAATTCTTTTGTGAGCCATTTCTTGTTTTCTTTCAAGACTCTCTATTTTACTAGACATTTGCACTGAGAGTTCAGACAATTTTTCATTGGATTCTTGAAATTGTGTTGTAAATTGAGCAGATAATTGTGAAAATTTCTCCATTAATAAAGCCGCTATATCGTTCATCTGGTGTTGCTGAGTCTGCAATGCAGGAATCACCGAGACGTTTTTCGCACTGTTGGAGGTAGTATGAAAATTATCCAAATTCTCCTGCCCTAATTCAACGGGTGATTGAGTGGAATAAACTATTTCTGCAGGATTATTGTCTTCCCCGATATGATCCCTATTTGAATTAGTAGGTGCAGGCTCATGTGATAAATTTGACCCTTCCATGATTTCTTTCGACATGTTAATAATGGTACTGGATCTCAAGCGCATTACTATAAACTTCACGCTAATTTCAACTATTTCGTTGACACACAAAGAATATTCCAATACACAATAACAAAGAAAAGAAATAAGGATTGCAAAACACACCATCAGAAAGACTTTATACTAATCTGCAAACAAAATGCCTCAATAAAATCCGCGATTGCACAATAAAATCAAACCCAAAGAACATTCCACAACACACTCTATAATTTCAATGAAAAATTAGAAGAAGAATTTACTCATCAAATACCTTCCCGGAAAAATGGTTTAAATATGGAAGATATCGTTACCCTGGACATATGGCTCGAAATCCACACAAATAATTCGACAACAACTTAAAATTGCCATAAAGAAAGCATCACAACAATTATCAACGCCGTAGTACAATAGAATTTCAGTGCCTTTCGACAAAACCCATTGCACATTCCCATGTCACACAAGATAATTATTATTTAACACACGCAATTCGCACAAAATAAATTTATCTGATCTTATTGCAGAACCAACTTGCATCTAAGATCAACAAGTACAACCTGAATTTATACATGTATTAACTACGCAAACAAATACAAACCACTTTCTATCTACAAAATAAGAAAGTTGCCAAGGACATAGTGCTGTCTTTCGTTCATAGCATAATTAATTTTTGCAATTAGTAATCGAAAAGCCCCACTTGGTTCGCCATTGTAACATTCTGACCTCATTACCTGATTTAAAATTATAATTAATTTTATTATTTTATTTTATTATCATGAAAGGTAGAACTTGCGTGAATGCTTTATACAAGATATCACAAATGGTTTTATTTCAATTAATCACGTGACATATATAACAAATTAGTTAAAAATAATCAGTTGTCCTTTTGTGGGCGCCAGGGTATTTTATATAAAATACACAAAAATTAAACAGTAAACGAAGCCAACATTTTGACTTCACTTCTGAAAGAGATGTTTGCTCCGGGCTATGAGAGTTCTTATCTGCAGGGTCGTAGCTGGGCAATGCTATGAACTTGAAAGTCTAGCTAGCACAGTGTCCTTCATTGGCGATGTATAATTACCGAATGTACATGTCTGCCGCCACACATTGGATGACGGTCTTCTCTGCTATGGACCAGTGTAGCACAGTTCCTCAGATGTCGTCCTTTGCCTGAGCTCATCTGCTCAAACAAAATAGCGGGTGTCCGGATCCAGGCAGCAGCAACAGTCCCACTCACGAATAGACAGTCCAGAAATCACCTCGTCCGAACGTGCTGGCCGGCCGGCATAGAATATCCCTTCACTCGTTCGTCGTGCCACATGCAAAACAGAAAACTTTCGCCGATCACCCTGTTTGTCTACCTGGCAAGCACAAATCTCCCCTCCATTAGGCACTCACTATTCTCCCCTCGCTAATTCTAGGAACCGGCCTGCTGGCATTCCTCAGATCTGCCGCTCCACACTTGTACAATGTACACTGCGCCCAAACGCCCACTAAAATATTCCACATTTTAAATAATAAACATATAGTTTATTAATGTAACTAGCGGTCACAAGACGCGTTCGTTACAGTGTGTAAGGTATGAAGTTGCTCGCAGGTGTTTTTAGTAAATTTTGTTTTAAATTAAACGAAAAATCGTTTTCATATAAAGGAAAATTCGATATCTGATGTACATTTGTTGTAACCTTAAATTTTTACTAAGCAGTTCTTTGAGTTATTATTAATTAGAAGAAATAATAATTAGAATTGGAATTACTAATTAGGTTTTATTAATTTTAAGTAATTTGCAATAATTCTTTGAAGTAAATAATAGTGAAATAGTGACAGATTCTACTTTAATAATAAATCAAATTTAAATTGATACTTACTAATTTTCTGGGGACAGGTATGAAAATTTACCAAACCCCCAAAAGCAGCTTATGATCTTATAAGTTGTCTACCACAAATAATAACATTAAAAGTGAGCAACAGAGCCTGGAAGGAATGTAATCACGGTGAGAAATGTTGGGCGGTACCGAATAAGTATTTGAACCCGTAACAAGTTTGTTGTCCGGTTAACTCGTCAGAAAAGTGAGATCTCCAGTCTTTTACCGGTTATTGAAAATTGTGCTCTACTGTTCGTTAAGAATATTGTAACAAAACCTAATTATTCCGTTCGAAACTTATATTTCACTTACTAGCGAGCAAGTCCCTGAGCACTTAATATCGTCTTTGACCGACCGTGTTAGTGGTGGACGAAACATTGCTTTTGCATTTTATCAGTCTGTCCGTGATGAGTTCCCCTTCTTCTCGTCCATCATTCGACGGATACACGGGAATAAACAATAACATTCCGTTTGTTTAACTGCAGCTATGCTTATGAACGACTGTCGTCTGAGCAAACCACTCCAGCAGGAGTTCGATCCGCCATTGGCTGAATTCTATCTAAAGGCACGGGCACACAGACCGCGACAAGCGACAGCGACACGCGATATTGTGTCGCTGCGCGACGTCGCTATTGTTGTAATTCACAGTTTTGAATCGGGACGGTCACACACAAAGCGATCCGTCGCCGGGCAGCAGTCTTTGTCGCGGCGACGAGCGACACAGTTGCACAAAATTACAGAATTGTCGCGCGACACAGCGGATGAAGAAAAATTGATTTCCACCGCATCCGACGGCCACTACTTCCGGTGTACTAAGAGATGCATATGAAAAGATTTCCAGCTCATAAAAATTATTTTTCGCATTCAGAATTTTATTTTTTCTTGTTAGTTTCTCACTTTATGTTTGTTTGTTTATACTGTAATTATTGAAAATTAATAATACTTGTATTTGAGCTTATCTTTTGATTGTGAAATACATTGTCAATAATAAATTGTATTTTTTATTGTGAATATTTCACTTAGTGATGATACGCCTGGTTTTAGGGGTATTTCTTAATATTGATCACCACGCAAAGGACACAGCTGCCTCCAAGGGGGAAGAGCTGGGAAGTGATAAGATTGAAAATCACTTAGAGGTCAGGGGTTTTGGCCAGGGCACTAAGATTTTCGGGCCCCTGGTAAGGATTCTTAGCACCCCCCCCCCCCAACAGAATTTTTTATATTAAACTTTTAAAGACATTTAAATTTTAAGTCAAAAAATCAAATTACACCTTTTTAAGAAAGATTTTTAAAGTTTTATTTCTATTTAGTTAGACACCTTGGAAGAGGGGCCCCCTTCGGGGGCACAGGCCCGGGACACTTTTGCCTCGCTTAACCCCCCCTAGCGCCGGTCCTGGTTTTGGCAGTGTCGTTTTTGTTTTGTTTTTAAGAATATATATTAAATGAATAGAACATACCTCATACAAATGGCTAATCTTTCTATTGTACCAATTACTTTTCTTCAGTTCGTGGTGCAATTCGGTATAGTTGACTTTAACAGATTGTGTATTTTCTCGATGCATTCTCGAGACATACGAAAATATGTGTAAAATCTATCTTCTTGTGAGACCAGTCCCCGGCAAAGGCGGTGGTATTCACCAAGCCATTCTCTCTTCTTATTGATGTCAGGAACCCAGACCGTTTTTAGTGGGAACAAAATAAGTAGTCTCCTCATCACTTGACATGTTTTTAAGAATTTACTAGCCCAAGAAAACTTATTTAGAAAGAAATAGAGAAGTACAGATCTCTTCGCGAGCGAGGGTCTCACTGGCATTTGTCGCTTTGGAGTTGTCGCGTCCTGTGTGACGTACCAAAATCGCGTGTCGCCGCGACGAGGGAACGACCACTTGCTTATCGCGTTCGGTGTGCCAGGGCCTTGAACGTCATTTTCTTCGTCGTGTAACCATAGACTTAAATACATGGGGTATAACTAAGACGCTGCTATTTGTACAGGTTGATTCTGTGAGAGACTTAAGTGGTTTGGCCATGTCAAGAGAATGACTAGTACAAGACTACCAAAAACTTATTTGGAAAAAAAGGATAGTGGGCAAAAGACCAGTGGTAAGACCAAGAAGAAGATGGACAGACCAACTGAAGGAGGACATAGAGTGTAGAGGCTGGAACTGGGAGTATATCGCGGACAGAGAAACTTTACTGGATAGGAGACAGTGGAAAACGATCTTTTAAAACATGCAAGGCTCGTAAACCACACCCGGGAAACTGGAGATGGTCCCCAACGATAATGATGATCATTCTGTGATAATATTAAAAACTTTCAGAGATGTTGGAGAAGGACATATGTATCAATTAATCATGAGGGACCCTGGTCCGAAAATGACAGATTCGAAAGTAATAAGCGAAAATAGTGTAATACCTCGGATAGTGGCATAGATGCACCGGAACTGTAGTTGCTAAGATTCCGGGGTAATTAGACACAGATGTGGCTACAACATGGTGCAGCCCTACGTCACTTAGGACTGGAAGATCAATCCGACATTTCCTGAAAGCGGAAAGTCCTGTTCCGTGGCCATTTCGTTCACCTGATCTCACCCTACTTGATTTCTTCTTGTGGGGCCATGCGAAAAGTCGAATGTACGATTCGCCTGTCTAGACTGAAGAGGATTGCCCTACAAGAATTCTCGCTATCTGTGACATGGTTCAAACGACGTCGGGGATATAAGAACGTGTTCGACGGAACTTTGTGCGACGATTGGGAACGCCAATTTGAAAAACAGTTATAAATATAGCAACTGTTGTAAATGTAGCCGAAACTTGTGCAGGTAAATGGAATTCGTTATTACTGTAGTGCAAACTTAGGATTTTTGGTCTTTCTGAAATCAAGTTACGTGCGCTTTTACTAGTTCAACAGCAGTGTAATTTATCCGAGGGCGTTGGGAAGTATTAAGCAGGTAATCGGTACGTTATGGTCAGGGTACAGAAGTTGAGGACCTTAATTTGAGCACTGATCGAAGCTGAGGCACAACTCGAATAAACTTTCCCTTAAAACTTTCGAGTCGGTTGTTTCCGAACCTGGGTCACTTACCTCATATTTATAAATTTACGCATCTACATCATCTCTGAAAGTTTGTAACATCATCACGGAATCACCCTGTATAGTACGTCACGGGCAGGTGTCTGATGATGTGTTGTCTCTCACGTGGTATCCTCTATTCTAGCGCTTAACTGTTCATCAAAGGGACGCCGGTGTGGATCTTACCATCGCTTTTCTGTCGATCTCAGACCATTGGCTGCAGAACTTAAAAACCCAGGTGCATCATGGTAAATAACTGCACCTCTTGCATATGTATCACTCGAATATCTCGATATATCGTTCAGTGTTTCTACAAAAAAGGAATATACGAGTATATAGGCCTATAATCATCGTGTGGACACGCGTGATTATTATACTGTTCCAATCTATTGATTGAATACATACGTTGTTGCCCTACACAAAAACAGTTTTAGGACGATTCTAGCTGCAAGTTAATATTTCACACTAAAAAATATTCAGCTTTTCCCTTTGAAGCAGAATAATTGGCAAATGTTTACGTAGCACACTGTTCTGTATCAATGATACACTTCCGAAGCAGTAAACAAATGTAGAGCAGTAGGTAGAAAAACAAAAGTAGACTAAACAAGTAGAGAGAATAATCCCGAATATCCTCGTTATGGTATTACTCTGTACGTGCGGCATTTTGCTAGTATATGCCAGCCGGATTGTCGAAAGTCGATGTCTAAGTGGCGAAGTCTGGTCGCCTGTTTGTGAACTATGCTAATTATGTGCGGTGTGACAACTGCTATTTTTGTTTATCAAATGTGTACGTACTGAGGCGAAAATTGGGAACAGTAAAATTTAACTATATTATTACCCAAAAAAAATCTACAAACCGTATTTAGGACTGCCAGTATTTCAATGACGAGGTTTGAATCTGGGTCCATTGTAGCTCCCCGATACATGAAGGCAAATTACTTTTCAAACTAGTGGTACAAAATCTGTACAAGTGTCTTCCATTGTAAGACCACCGAAGTTGTATGTAAACCATAGAAAATCCAAACCTGGATGCGTAGACAGGGGTTCGAACCCGCGTGTTCCAGAATGCGAGACCCCAGCATTACAACTCACCCGCCACGCACAAAGGGAATGATTCAAATCGCATTTTTACGTATAAAAATATTACAAAAATTGATTCAGAGGAAAAGTTATTTATTCCGTAGACACCGTTTTGTAAGCTGTTATGTGGTATTAGCGATTCCGTGTTTAATAGCACGTGGCAGCAACACGTCTAAAGTGTCCCCAGAGCTGTCACTAGCCTCCTAATTTAGCCGAAATGGTATTTTTACTCGCAGTCAGGTAATAGAAGTACCGTGCCAAGAATTTCCGGATCCGTTCGCTCAAATAACCCTCTTTCGTCCCTTTTAGCCTAATTGTTCAGCTGTCTATCGGCTGCGTGGCGGGCGAAAACAAGCAGAAGCGATTACCAGCGCCCTTTGTTTTCGTCTCTTGTGCCACGTTTTCCACCGGAATTAGGCCGACACACATCCGGCGCAGGTGCGGACAATGCGCGAGTCACGTGCCACCCCCCCACCCCCTTCACCGACGCCCCCGGGGGTGGGGAGGCGCCGCCCGGTAACTCCACAGACCGGCCGTCCTCTGCCGACGCTAACTTTATTTGCACTTCATTTTCTGCTGAAATGGGAAGCGTGCCCCACACCACCACCCCCGCTGGCTGCGACAGCACAAAGGGGTGGCCGACCGGGGCGCAGCAGTTTCTATTATTATCGACCTCACCCCACTGGCCAGAGCCCCATCTAGTGTAATCGCTTAAAAAGGGACCAAAATGTGTCTCTGGAGCAGCATTCGATGACAAATAACCTGATCGTTCTCTGTTCCGTAACGTTTACAGTCAACTGCCTTAAGACAGCAGGTATCTTATATATATCGGAAACGGCTGTGACGATTTGGATGAAATTTGATATTTAGATAACGTTTTGACTTTTAAGATTACCTAAATAGCTGTCTTCCCTACAAAAAGGCGAGTTTACAAAATACGAACAATTTTTTCATTCGGTATCTCGTAAACGGCACTAGCAACATCTCGTAGACAATTCAGGTACCAGAAAGCCTACAACTAGCTTCTCTTTGATTTCAAAGAATGAACGAACAGTTCTTGTATACTGGTTGAACCGCGGCAATATTAGCACTGCAAGTTTAATTGTAAAACATTTAAAAAGGAAGATAATTAAAAATTTATCATTGGTTTCGTCAGAGGTGATACTTTACAGAAACTTCTTTGAAAATAATATCATCGTATACTATTTGACAGTAAAAGTGGTTGTTAGTTTGTTATTAAATACTACCATGAGCATAGTTTTATCGGAGCGAATGAATTTAGCACTGATGACCGTGACGTCACAATCTGATGATGAATTCTTATAGAACTCGACGAAACATATCTAAAATAAGGAACAAATGTTCTTGATATCTCGCTTGGTTTTCGAGATATAGCATGTCAAAAATCAGTTATAGGTATAGTTCCTTGTGCTTTTGGCAACGTTTCTTCTGTTCCAGGCCATATTTCAACCTAATAACAACCATTAGGAACAAAATAAAACATTGAAAGTGCATTTCCACCGTATAGTCATAGTGTTTTTGGTGGATTTTTTTTTTTTTTCTAGTTCAGGCCGGATCTAATCCTAACCTCTTCACTTGATATATCAGAAAAATAAATTCTTTATTTTCGATTTGTCTCGACGAGTTTCATACGAATTCATTATCAAACTTGGCTATGCCGTAATTTATATTCTGGTCCAGGTCGCATTTCAACTAACCACGTCAATTTTTAGATACCATATCTCCATAACTAGGCGATTTATATATATATATATATATATATATAAAACTACTCAATTTTTCTCGTCGAGTTACGTAAGAATCCATCATTAAGGGTTATCGTAGAATCCAGAATCCCCTTAATTACCACAAATCTCTCACCATTAATTAATCCCTGACTGGCAATAAGATTTCTATTTAGCACAATAATATCGTTTTTCTTTGAAATCAATTTATGAGACGGTCTCGCAAATGGATCTAGCGATTTGGATGAAATTTCATATGTAGATAACATTTTACTTTTCAAGTTTTTAACACGATTTAAAAAAAAAAAAAAAAATTAAGGAGCAATTTTTGTATTTGGTTTGTCTAAAACGGCTCTAACCTCATTACGTAGAAGGTTCAGGTACCAGTAGGCGTACTGATGTTAGTTAAACTTCTCTTTGGTTAACTGTGCACCTCACAAGCCTATGAAGCCTTCAAGCCTTTTACTTTAATCAAACTTTTCTCGAAATCTTGGATATTGAACAGAAATCGAAAGATGCCGAGTGAAAATCGGTCACCCAGGTATATGAATAAAATCTTCTCGAGCAACTAGTCGAGTTAGTCCATCGATAAAACACGACAAGTCACGACAGAGGTTATGACCACCGAAACGTTGTGTTTTATCGCTGAAATAACTCGTCTAGTTACCCCAGAACATTTTATTCACGTCCTACAAAATATTTATACTATAAAACGAATCTTAAATATCGCTAAGCAATCCTGTATAATTATTAGTTTAATAACATTATGCGGTTGACGTACTCTAAGTAATTTCTGGCGAGAGCTGCCAGCTACTTGAGAATTCGTGTGTAGACTACCAATTAGAAAATAGAGAAGAAATTATCAAAAAATATAGTTTACAGTATTAGGTAACGTAATTAAATCACATTCTGGTAGTGCTCAAACCAAGCTCCCTATTAATTTCAATCTTATGAATTAAGTACAGTCGTGTTAGTGTGAGATGAAAGTAATTAATTCTAAATTTGCATAGTTTTCGTATGAATGAGTACTGTTTTGATGGATGCAAATTGTTTAGATGAAGCGTAATATGTTTATAAGCAGTATAATGATTGAAATGTTGATTAACAGACCATACAAGCCATAGTATTTTAAGTATGATTTCGGGTATACGAAATTGTTTAAATTTGTCAGTTTTATGTTTAAACGGTTGTATATATTTTTTATTTTCATTTAAAAATGTTTCTTCATTATCATAAGAAATTTTGTATATTTATGAAATGCTCTCGGGTAACTAGCTGAGTTAAGGAAGTGACATTATCACACGATATTTCGGCGGTGACAATCACTGTCGCCATCTCCAGGTGAGGTTTATTTAAGCTTTCGTTATTGCGAGCAGTCAAATTCGCTTGTAACTCTGCAAGCAGAACGCTGTGTCTATTGTGTTAGTAATGTTCTTTAGAATCTTTGGCAGAAGTTGACGCATTTTCGTGAATGTGTTAATGGGGATTTCAGCGGAAATTAAAAGAAAGTTAAATAAAATCTGTATCGACGATGTTGTTATTCCAGCAACCATCTTATCATTGAGAAGTTATACAAGTTAAGCGTCATGCTTTGGTGAAAGTTATATATCATCTGACAGAAACCTGTAAATTTACGAACGGAATACATAAATTAACAGCGATCATCTATCTGCAACAACTGAGCATCTAGTGGCTTCATAAATTTTTTTGACAAATAAGATCGACGAGAGACCGTGACCCATAATGCACTCACCCCTCCCCCCCCCCCCCCCCCGCGCCACTTATGGTGAGGTGCTGATGATATCGTAGGCTCCCCTGCCTACCCCTTAGACGAGATTTCAAAAGTGTAATGCAGAATAATAATTCTTAAATTATTAATTGATGTTCCTTATTACAGATGAGTTTAGTTACCTCATTAAGGAGTAGGGTTTACAAATAAAATAAAATATGTACTGTACAATTTACGTAACTGTGACAATATCCAGTTTTATTTATTGTGTATAAACTTGAATGGTTGATAAAATCAATTAAATTCCAGACAAGAGCACTGCGATAACCATAACCAAATTCAATTAGAGATCGAGGAGTGATTTGTAGTTTATTGTGGTTAATTAATATAATTTAATACTACGGAGTGAAGTATGGTGATGACAGCTGTCGGCTAAAGGTGTCTTAGTGATCCAGGTGCACTTAGGTAACTTAGAAAAACGTTCAGTATGAATATAGGAGTTTAGAATGATACGTGTTTGTCTGACCCAACGGTAAAACAATAGGAACAAGAAAACACAGGCAATTAAACTCCCCTCTCTCCCTATCGCTATGCTACACAAAATAAATTCCAAACATGTTAAAATGCATAACGTGCATCAAACTCCATGCATGAAAATAATCAGTGTATTAGATGGGTTTTACAAAGTAGATTTTAATAATCGCAACGAGAGAAAAGAAAGCGGTAGCACATGTATACAAAGATCTGCAGCTTGTGTTTGGAATCACCCTGAAAAAATCTCAAAGAAGGTACAGAATTAATTCCAATCAGGTAATCATCCGCAGCCAGTTGATCGTAAAACGGTCACGAAGTTTACGTGTTTAATAACTCAATATTGGTAGACAAACTAATGGTCAGAGTGGTAAATTAACTTTTACATAAAATTCTCATTAATTTTGTATAACATTGATTTCGTTTTCATATACGAAAACGACCACAAGATAAATAAAATACAAAATGCTAGTTGATTAATCATATTTATTTACTGTCATTCTGAGTCAGAAACATGAAAGAATTGTCCTTTCAGAGTACTTGTTGATTCACAAAAGAAATGTACACATGGGAGTGTTAAATTAAAATGCAGTTAGCAATTTAATGGACATGAAAACTAAAATTAAGATAACTATATTTATACAAAGTCGTAATCAAAAATACAATATAGCATGGTATCGAAAATAACAATTTTTAACCATTACAATTATGAAATAATCAACAATAAGTGCAAAGTATTTCTTAATGATCATTTCTGTAAAGGCGGAGAATAAAGGAGAAACCTGTGTGGTAATATTCCGATATGATTCACGATATTAATTCGTCCTTCTCATTCAAAGAAACCAAGTTAGAAGAATGAAAGGAAATTTTCACACAAAAAAAACTAATTGTATGCTCATGTATGCAACAAACATGAACAGGAAAAGAGCAAAAAATAAATAAAAATTAAATTTACTGATTTACTCTGAAATACGAATTTCAAAAAGTGTTTGTAATTCTAATAAATAAATAATGACTGAGTTAAATTAACTTAATTTTTAACTATTAGTTATAACATTTCATTAGAGGAAACTCTTACGATGTTTCCATATTTCTTGAAATTTTTCACTGGCTTAGTTTGATCCAACCAATGAGTTGGTATGACGGACTATGAATGTACCTCCTTCCAATAGAGGTACTTTGAAAACACTATATTTCTTGCACCTTGTTGGTTCTTTTAAATTGTGACAATATTTCCTACTCTTTTACTGTACATCTGCTACAAGTTTGCAATGTCTTTACAACTAATTATTACTGTAAAATTTATGTTTTAACCTTTTTATTGGAAAGATACTGGTACGCATTTCCACAAACATAGGAAAAAGAATAGTTTTATCATTGTCAATGTGGGAAATTAGTTAACAGAAACTTTTCGCCATATCCTCGCTATTTTGACAGATATAATTTTAGGAGTGATAAATATATCCAGAAAACGTTTAAGAAGTTCTGAAACATTTCAAACAGACCAATTTCTGCCTTCTTCATTCGCAAAACAGGGGAGTTAATTTATCTTTAGCAGTTTTACCAATTATTCAAATTCATAAAAGATTTTAAGTATCAAAATTTTTTCTTCTTGGTGAATTTTCAGTTATCAGTTGTAAATGATGCAGGCATTCATTATACACTCACCCTAGTGTTTTATAACAGATTGGTCAGAACACTTAACTTTCTTGTTACATCATACATGGCCACAATACTGAGAAAAGTGTAACATGCCCAAAGATAATGCGTTATCTTAAAGTGTCATGTAACTTCAATATTTATTGTCCTTTCTAAATTCAAATTAGGAAATTAGTTAATCGTAGAGATCTTACTTCCTGTACAAATAAGATACATTTATTTGGAAAACTGAGGGGGGGATACTTAGCACGTAAAAGTAGATTTAGTTGTTGTCATTGATACTGTACCGTTTTGTAATGACGTAGTGATTAACGCCAACAGTTTGTAGTACAGATGTAAGCAAATTAATGCTAATAAGAATCATTTAAAAAATTTGATGCCTCATTTACTACTTTCTATAAAGTTGGTGGGTAAATACGAGTCAAATAAAACTCAGGAAACGCACATTGTAATTAGTTGTTTCGTTACAATCCAATTATAATTAGTTCTTCAGAACAAAATAAATTTGCAATGAGGTGATTGTTAGTGCGGGCAGATGACGAGTGAACACGCACCGATGGAGGTCGAGCAGCGGGTTGCTATAGCAACGGTGATGAGCCGGTGTTTACCTTCCATCTGGCGGTTGGATCGAACACAAACACCACGGCGCGTGCGGTTCCTGACTGCGGAACAATTAGAGGAGCCCGCAACACAGGCTCACCTTCACGTTTCAGACTTCTTTAGGTCGAATGGTCGCGCGTAGATATCTTTTCCAACACATCTCAGACTTCTCTAGTAAAAATTAATAATTTTTTGTACTGTTTGGAGGAAAATCTTTGGTACGTAATAGTCAACATTTGTTTTGTCACAGAAGTTCACGGTTGGTGTTTTATTTTTGTATTTTTTTTGTGGGCGGGAGATGTTCGTGTCGTCTGAATGAAATCATAATTTCTGAACTATTAGAAAGTTTTAATTGTGCACTATTTTGGTTCTTACTAACTGTAACATACAACACACAAACTTGCGAATGTATATGTATTTTATTATGTGTATGAATTGTCGAAAATACCAACAATAATCGTACTGAATAAGGAACTCTCTTTACAGCAAGTAATAAAGTGGACCACAGCAGTCCCAGCAGTTATATAAAACAACAGAAGAGACGAACAAAAGGAAGAGAGAGAGATATAATGGAGGTGGCAAGCGATCAGCTGGAAACGTTGTTACGTTGAACAGTTGGTCTTTACGTTGTCATGGAGACGAACTGTACAAAGGCTGATACGGCTGCAACCAAAAAGATAGAAATAGTTGTATAAAAAATATGTTGAGTGCAGTATAGGGGTCTAATGTATGTGAGGCTGCGGATTACGAAATAAATGTTCATTAATTAAGCTCGAAGTGATTAATATTGGTCAAAAGGTTGAAGAACTTCTTCATGGGAATGAGAGGTAAAGTGAATTATTTTATTTGAAACAAGAGACTGTTTGGTGTAGTAATTTATGTGTAATGTACCAGCTAAGCAAAACATGAGAAAGGTAAGACAAAAACCTAACATTTGTAAAAATCGTGGGCTCGAAAAAAGTAAGTTAGTAAGGGATTGAAGGATTTTTTTCTTTAGATAATACTCAAGGGGCTCTCTATATGTTGGAATTTTTCTCTTCATTCAATTTTTGTACGATTTTTAAGAGAAAAAAAAAACCCAACCCGCCCTACGCAACTGAATCGAAAATTCTAACTTTTTTTTGGTATACCTTTACGTCTTGTCAACGTCGAGGTCATTAGAGCCGGGAAAGGGTGGGAGGCCAAGGAACGGGAAGGAATTCGGCAATATCCTTTTGAAGGAAGCATCCCGACATTCGCCTGAAGTGATTTGAGGAAACCATGGAAAACCCAAATCTGGATTCCCGGAGGGGGATTCGAACCCACGTCCTCCCGAACTCGAGGTCAGAACGTTACCACTCACCCACCACGCTCAGTCAAATTCTTTCGTAAATTAATAGTGAAATGTAGCCTCCTAAAGATTAGAATAACACTGTAACAATATTTCTGGAGTTTATAATTTTTGCAAAAATAGCTAAATGAGTTATTTTAACAAATGTGAAAAATCATCAGATAATTCGGCATGATTTGATAGTGGTTTTATTGACTCTGGTAGTTAATACGTCTGCAAATACCTTTTTAAAAATTTTAAAATTATCGAAATTTTGAAAATTTTCATTTTAGTGTTTAATTTACATATAATTTAATTGAAAGACAGTTTCGTAAAACCAGCAGTGAACACCAGTTAAAAATTAGTTCTTACTAATTTTTTTTTTTTAAAAAGTTTACAATATTATATAAAAAGTTTGAATTCTATTTAATGCACTATGTGTGTACCTTTACCGGGTGACAATAATCCCCATTTAAAGGGATTTTTTTTTTCACTAGTATCATGCTGCGAAAAATTCAATAACCCATCTGGACTAGTGAAACTAATCTGCCTTCATCATTATAATCATACACTTCTACTATCGAGGAGATCGTGTTTAGAATCATTTCAGGAAATCTGTTTTCCGTCATCACGTTCAAACTTTAATAACATTACTTCTTAACATCTTTGGGTAGCAACTAAAATTCTGTTGAAGGTATTTTGGGAAACGATTTTGCATATAGAGCAGTGTCTTTAAATAAAAATCCTACTTTTGTTAGAAACCATTGACGGAAATTTCTTTGGACAGTAAAACAATTAGTCACGCCCAAAATCTTTCAGTATACTTTCCTGTAAAAATACACTTCATTTTGTAAGGCATGGGAAAATTTATTGTCTGCTCCAGATAGATAGACCTTTCTCATATCGCGGAGACTGCACTAACGTGATTCAAAATTCTCACACGTGAATGGGATATAAATGTTACTAATCAAAATCACTGTATGAATAATAATCTTTGTTTGTTTATAAGTACTGTTGTAATAAAAACGTAAGTAAGTAGTAAGTGCGTGATAATAAACACTTACATGGTAATCTCGACTGGACGAGTTAAAACATTGTTCTAGAAAATTGGAACGGAGAAGAGATACCAAAAGAAATTACCAAGTCTGTCAATATTCTGGAACAAAGTTAGACAGTGTTAAGGGGATAGTTTAGTTTTCAAATTAAAAAGATCCCTTTTTTCAATTTTGATTTTCAATAGTATGGACCATCAACATTGCTAGAAAAGAAAAAAAGCTTCCGAGCAATATTCCTCGCGAAATATGCTTGAAAGATTTCACTGAGTGGGCCGTGCTGTACTGTAGATTTTACATGAACTGGGTTGGATTCTTGTGGACCTTGTCCTGAAATCAAGAATGCGGGAGATATTACAAAAACAAAAAATTCAAGAAAATTGATTGTTATAACCTGGAAAAGTGTTAAAAATATGTGGGCGCAAGACTTCACGAGAGAAGTAACGTATTAAATCAATCGTAAAACTGACAAAAATTTTCATTTACTTTGCTCTGAAAACTGGTGCTACAGCAAATTTATTTATATTATATCTTTTTGTGAGAAAAATAAGTTGGAAAAAAACTTTTGGGCCATTAGTTCAGGCACAGGCAAGTTTTCCAAACGCCCTTGAATTTTTTTTCTCTTATTATATTGATAACTCTATCTAGGAATATAATCAGGAATAAGGAAAACAATGTTTATTGCAGCTATTCTACGCAGAGAGTCTTGAAGCGGCTGACAACAGATTGTTATATTCGAGGACATCTTAAATGATGCCTCCGCCACTTTGCGCCAAATAAAATAAAAATCTCTTTGTAGTTTCTAATTAATAATACGTTTCTAAATAGAACTATATACCGTTCATATAACAATTTATATTATTTACTAGAAAAAACCGAGATCAAATATAATTTCTCTTTCTTATAGACAATCCGGTGGACGTTGAAGGGACCATAGGAGGCGTTTCTTAGCACAAGGCAAACGTAAAGGGTGTTCAGGACAAACCACCGCCACCTGCTTTCTAGTATTATATTCAATTTTAAGGGCTGTGTAATAAAACATGATTTTTTTATGTAACAAAATTATTTTGATATATGGAAAGGGTGTTTAAATTTATCATTCTAGAGATTGAAAAACCCACGAATTTATACACAAATATTAACATCTTTATTTTGTCATTATAATAAATTACAGTAAATTAACTTCATTTCTTCCAACAAAACAAATGATACACGTTATTGAGATTAAATATTATTTACAGAAATTATCTTAACAATTCCTGTTTGGTCTAGCTCTGTGGAGGATATGAAATATCTCATAGGCGTTACTGTGCGTTTGAAAACTGAATTCTGGTGAAAACCTATTATACCGAGCGTGGTGGGTGAACGGTTAACGTTCTGGCCTCGCATTCGGAAGGACGCGGGTTCGAATCCCCGTCCGGGCATCCAGATACGGGTTTTCCATGGTTTCCCCAAATCACTCCAGTCGAATGCCGGGATGCTTCCTTCCAAAAAGGCCATGAGCGAATTCCTTCCCATTCCTTGTCCCCAGTCCCCTCCCGCCTCTAATGACCTTAGCCGTCAACGAGGCGTAAAGCAATAATAATAATAAAAAATTGTTGCGGCACAAACTATGTTCATTACAGTTCATAGGTAGTAGCGATGAGTTGTTGCATGGTACAACGTCAATTTTTCATTGTATGATCTCTTCGCTAATGTAGGCTGCGACAGGTGGAGTGGTGTTGTGGTGTTGTGGCCTACGACAGCCTATGCGGAGTCAGGAGCTGAACACGAGGTGTTGGCGAATTCTAATAAATAATTGTGTTGATTGTTTACTATATGAAATTAGGTTGTTTGCAGATGACATAATGCTGTATAAAAGGATCAAAACGATAGAGGACTGTTAACAGTTGCAGGGTGATCTGGACAGGATATCTAATTGGGTTGGTAAACATGGGATGAAGATAAATGCAAAGAAGAGTCAGCTAATTAGATACACAAATAAAAAACAAAAGGTTAATTATGAATATAAGGTGGGGAAAGAATTGCTTGCTGAAGACTTGAAATGTAAATATCTTGGCATTACATTTGATAACAAGCTTAACTGGGCAGGACACATTGGACAGGTGGTAGGAAAAGGTTTCAAAATTCTGCACTTGTTGGAGAGAGTGATGAGGGAATGCACGAGAGAAGTAAAGGAATTGTGTTACAAAACTTTGGTAAGACCATTGCTCGAATATGGTAGTGTAGTATGGGACCCACATTTTGAGTATCAAATACAGGAGTTGGAAAAGGTGCAAAGAAGGGCTGCTAGATTTGTTTCTGGAAATTATCGCAGAATGCAATCCGTGACAGATATGATAAAGGAGCTGGAATGGGATTCATTGCAAGACAGGAGGAGGATGAGGAGGGTAATGGGAGTGTACAGGGCGTATACTGGTGATGAGGCATGGAAAGATATTGCGGTAGGTATGAAAAGTAGTTCATGGAAGGGAAAAGATGACCATGACCACAAGCTGGCACTCGATTTCAGGCTCAAGGGTGTGGGAAGATTTTCTTTTTTAGGTAAGGGTGTCAGAGATTGGAATGAGTTACCAAGAGGAATGATGAATAACCTACCGAAAACGTTAAAGAATTTAAAGTTAAAATTTGTAGAGGGCAAATGTAGGTGAGTGTTGGATAGGGAGAAATTGAGTGTGTAGGGAAATTGCCACCGGAGCGTGTGCTCCATTGCAATTAAAATTAAATTAATAAAAAAAGATGGCTGATGACAAACTAACCGTTTTAAAAGTAAACAAAGTGAAGTAAAAAGTTCTTTTGACGTTTATGATCACTAAGAACTGTAACAATATCTTCACGAGTTATTTATACGCCGGGAAAAACTGAATTCTCATACTAAGAACTGTGTTTTCTAAGGGAAGGATTTGGGATACTTCACCTTGCCTGCAGCCAAATAACGTTTTCTGATATAGCCTTTTTGTGTTAATCTGTTTGCGAAACGAGTATTTGTGAGGTAGTAGATTGTTACAGCATTATCCAAGACGATAACAGAAAACTAGCAATTTGTTTCGTGTTTGGCTTCCTTTTTTGTATTTAAATTTATGAATTGTTTGTTATTATCTTATTCGTTAATGAAACAGAAAATTTTCGTATCATGTTAGAATTCCCTGCTGTCAATGTGTGTCCTCAGGAGATGACAGGCATGCAGTAATAGGTTTCTGTTGTTATATATTTTCATTCTGTCGGGCAGCAGTAGTGAGTGGAAAAAGTGCGATTGCCACCTTCGGGTGTGGTGTTTCGTGTGGGTTCTGTTTTTACTAAGAAGCTCCAAGTAAAATGTAATGTGTGAATTGCTTTACAGAAATCTTTTGATAAAGGGAGTAGTAAGGATTTTCAGAGTGTATTGAATTACAAATCATTTTGCTGACGTAAAGAGGGAGAGAGAAAGAGAGAGAGGGATCAGGAAGGGAGACAGCGATTATTAAGGAGAATTTTAATGAACAGACCAACGATATACTGGTGCGTCTTGTGGCTCAGCTGGTTCAGCCGCAGAAGGTCCCAGGTTCAATTCCCGCACTCGACTAGAATTTTTACGGTTCATTCTCTTTTGGCAAAGCTTTGATTTGTTCACGCATGGTCCATGGTTTTGATTACCCTTGATGGTAGCTGTAGGTCAGTCATGACATAGGTGCAATTTTGGCAAATAGAAACATTCTACCAAGCTGCGGTTGAAAATTCCTTCGGGGCCTTCCGGTCAATAGAATTTACAGTGGAATAGTGAGAGCATAGTCCGAAGGTACTGCTAAAAATGTTTCTTAACTGACGTAAATATAAAGGAAGACAGAAGCATTTTATTTCTAACTAGATGTTGGTCGTAATTTCGCTCACTCGTTTTCTTCTTAATATTAGTAGTTATACTTTGCAATGGGCTGCAACTTTACACTTTACAGATATCGGATAGGCTGAAATATGGAAAATGATTGCAAAAGAAATAATCGATCTAGCACCAGATAAAAATTGAAACGTTGGTAATACCATTTAATAATGTGTATTTTTTTTTTTTTAACCATTTCATTCCTCCCAGCAGAAGGCTGGGAGGCGGGCTGCTGGAGAGTCATAGGGGACTCTTTTCAGCCAATCTACTACTACGGGAAGGGAAGGGGGATGGAAGGTCGGACGTGGCCTTCTAGGGAACCATCCCAGCATTCGCCTAATTGTCTGAGGGAAACCACGGAAAACCTCAGACAGGATGGCCGAACCGAGTTTAACCCCGGTCCTCCCGAATGATAAGTAGGAGGCCAATTCCAAATTCCAAAATTCCAAATAATATAACGCCGTTTTTATATTTTGACTGCGAGAAATAAGATACCTTTAAACGGATATTAATTAATGGGCACTTAAATCTTTTCGACGTCATACATAAATGAAACATACCATATTGTACTCTCGGGAGCATAGGCAGTTCAGAATTCGAAACCTTATCGATATGTAACAAGTGTTTCAGTAAATCACGTTCGACGAAGCAGACGAACAGACACGTTTTTGTTTATTTCTTTTCCTCAACTTCCCGATGCCGCATCAAGGTAAAATATATCTCGTCTTAGTTCTTCTACCCTGGGATGGATAAAGTTTAAATCCCTATTAAAGACTGTCCTGTTGTTTTAGCTTGAAAGCCGTTCAACGAATTGCAAACTGCTACATGAAGCAGTATAACGCTCCATACTACTGACAAATTTTTATCAACTATGTCTACGTGTTTGGGTTTCATGTTCATTTTACGTAGAACTCTTTCAAGTATCTGAGGTATATCCCACCTCCCGACGAGTTGAACTTTACAATGTTATAAATGACAAAGTTTGGGTGGATGTTTGAACGTACTCCTTGCCTCAATCACGTCTTAATTGCTCAACAGAATTAAACGAAATTTGTAACGGAGATAGTATCTTCTCTGTGTAGTGACATAGGACAACTTTATACCAAAGAAACGAATAGTTCCTTTTGAAATTGTCATCAACAATTCGCATTTGGCCAATATCAAAGAGTTTCCTACTTCGATAATAGTACTGCCACGTTTACTCTTTACTTCTTACGCAAATCGCAAAAACTGCTTTTCAATGATCAAAGCTAAAATGTCATTACATATTCAATGGTGTGATCAGTTTAAAAGTGCGAAAATGGATGCACCTGAAAAATTATATTTCCTGAGCGGGAAATATAAATCAGTTTCTAAACCTAAAATTTTTCAACCCGTACTTACTTTCTGGTAATTTGCGCGTAGACATGGAGTTCTGCTGGTAGTTTGTGGACCTCAAAACATAAAATTATATTTATTTTTCCAAAGAATGTCTTAAAATTATTAATTTTGAAAAAAAATAATCGTAATGCCATCTCTTAACAGATTGCAGTATTACAAATATGAATAACACAGAGATTTACGGGTTAAAGTAGAAAGTGGTTGCTGTTTTTAATTAAAATGTATTTAAATTACTGCTTTCTATTGTTTTGTATAATTTCGTTTTTCATTACGACATTGAGAACCATTTCTAACACAAGTTATTGTGATTATGGTTCAGTAAATCAACTCCAACCTAACCAATGCCTACAGACATTTAATTCCTCTGGCAGACTGAGAAACTAAAAGAAACCTATCGTAAAATTATCATGCAAATTTCTATTTTAAAGTTGATTTAATTGATCTTAGCGATATACTGACAAAACAAAACCAACATCCAAGAATAAAATGGAAGATCTTTAAAACAAAAATTAGTAATTTTTTGATGGGCAAACGTAAGTCAAATATTTCATTGAAATGTAGTAAAGTTAGGACTAAGAGAAATTAATCAAAGATCGTAGTGAAGAAAGAATTAATTGTACTTTAACATGTACATTTCTATTTTAAAGCAGATTTGATTGATCTAATAGAGATTAAATATTATTTTATAGGCCGTAAATATTCTTTATTATTACATGTATTATTTATTACTATTATCATTGAAGAAAACTCTTATCCTATAACACACCTCCAAGCGGAAGAAGTCGTGGGTAACTGCTAAGTGAACTTATAAGGTTCCAATATCCAGTATAGCTTCGATGAAGTATTCGCTCACTCGAGATTCGAAGTATCAGACACTTAAGTTTCGGGTTGTTCTTACTAAGCTGTACTTCTGGGAAACATTCTCGTAGTAGGGAAAGCTTGCTGCTTATTCTGGGGACGTTTTCAGAACTGGTCTATTCCTCGTTTAGTCGTGAGTGGAATTCTCCGGCTCTTTTTAGTCGACGATCGATAGGTCGATTCGGGGCGGTGGACGAGCTGTCGGCGCTCTGGTCGATAGCTGCGGTCTGCTTAACATTTGCGTGCCTGGCGGTCCCTCCTATTTGGGCTGTCAATAACCCAGCACGCGCTAGCCCACCTGCCCGATCCACATCGCTGCTCTCCTACTCAGCCGTCACCACAAACGAGACCTCTCCCACCTGCGCGATAGTACAACTACAGAGGTGTGACTTTATCGTACTTCAAAAAATACCAATCAAACAATAATAATAGTTTCGTATGGCATTATTAATCGGGTCATTACTGAAAGGTTCGGCCGACGATTGAAAGTGTTTGGATTTGCTGTGCATACGAATTGGTAGCTGCTATCTACACCTAATCAGGTAATCCTACCTGATTTAGGGTACCTACAACTCAAGGTTGAATACGAAACAGCGAAGGGTTGCCCAACACAGATTTCATGACAATCATTAAGAAAGAGTTCCTTATCAGATGATCAGATTAATGGACATACACTCAATCTCGTAAAGTATTTCTCATTAATTCAACACCACAACATCTGCGAAGTCTGATTTTGAAGATTCAAAACAAGGCGGAAGTCGTAAAAACTGCATCATACATCTTAGAATTAGACACAGGTGCTACCCAAGCCACCTCTTCAAATTTCTCCGTTATGCCCGGCAGACCTAGACGAGATAGAAGATATCAGTGATATCATACTCGCATGCAGCCTCCCCCTGGTACCCTAAAACAAGACATAGCACTTCCAGCACCTGTTATTTGCTTCCGAGGACAGAAGGACATGATGTGATAGTGGCGATAGTCCGTTACTTAAATGAAGTGAAGATTACCTTTTCAGAACATTCCTTTTAAAAAATTTCTTTCCATATAAAATTTGTATTTTAACTCAATTTTGCATCTACTATAAAGCTCTATTGTTTGTCATGAGCAACCAGTGACATATGTATTTTGTTGGGTAAAAGAGAACTCTTAGGAAAACTATAATTGAAATTGATTTTAATGTATTATTTTTATAGTTTTATAATCAGGCTTTAATAAATATTAACAAAAGCTCAAGAAATTGATTTAAGATATATATAGCTTCGAAGTTGGATGTGTGTTCATAATGACCCGAAGGCAGTTAAAATAAAATTTAATAAAAAAAATCAATTTTGGCTTAATTCACGTTGCACAAGCAGTGCAATAGGTGGAGTCGGGTTAAGGGTCGTGGAAATTCCCCTCCGAGACAGGGATTCGAACCGGCTACCTGTCGATCTCCAGTCAATCGCCTTATCCAATGGGTCTCCAAATCGCTCACAAATCAAATAATCATAAACATAGAAGAAGATAAAGGTATTAATATTGTATGTTAGTGCACCTCATTGTCTATGAAATGTATTCGCAATGAACTCTTATACAGGACTTTTCCTTCTTAAAACTATTTGGTTTTAATCTCTGACTTATGTTTAACATAACACAGATGTCTTAGATAAGAAAAGAAAATTGTTTCTGATAATACTTTCGCTGCTCAGCCAGAAAATTCGAAAGTAAGTACTAATTATTCTTGAAGTTGATGACTAAAGTACTCACGATTCATTTTGCCTCTTAATGGTAATGAAATATTGTTTGGCCCTTGCAGAAAAAACAAGAATGTGCTGTTGTAGATACGTCCATCACGATATTCCAGATGTGTTCCAGATATTTATTGAGCATTTGATGGAGGAAGACTGATTTCAATTGCAAACAAAGGAAAAGGCCGTTAGTAATAGTAATTTTAGATTTCTGAGTATGATCCTTGTATCGGGAGATAAGTTGACAACAGAGGTTGTGCAAAATAGACAGAAAGTCTCACAATAAAGTGTATCTGGAATATATGTTTACAATAAAGGTAGAAAATCAGGGGCTCAAAACATAGTCTTCATCAAGACATTGTAAGTTGAGGTCGACGGTCTGTGGATATTTTGAAGAACTAGGTGGCCTGTTCGAAAAATTAGCGAATAGTATGTAATGAATAGCGATGTTGGAGGTGTGTAGCAAGATGAAAGAAGAACCGTCTCATTTGTTTCAATTGTTTTTCAACTTAAATAGGTACGAGAAAAAAAAAAAAAAAAAACATTTACAACATATTACTATATAATTAGAAAACATGAAATAGTTCCCGAACAGAAACAAAAAAAAAATCAAGAAAGCTCCTTACTCTAGAAATGACACACAGTTTATCAATATCTCTGTGATACTTGGTGCTGCTATCTAGTGATATGTGATCACTCCTTGTCGACGCCAGATAAGCCTAGCAGCGTGACTGAGAACTATCGTATACGCGCGACTAAAATAGTTAATTTTTGTTGAATTTAGAAAAACTCCTTTATTAATTAATCATGTTAACAAAGAAGAGAATTTAACATTTAAAATAAAACCTCACAGATGAATTTGGTTAAGTATGAAGGGAGAAAAATGGCTTGTCAGAAGAAAACACGATTTAAAAAAATAATATATGTCATGAGCTTGTATTCTCTGCAGAAGTGTTGTTATTATTTCTTTCAACTCACTTAAAATTCATTATTTTCATATACAGGGTGATTAAAATTAAAGTTTAAGTTTCAAAACGAACCACTGATTAGAATGACGTCAAAATTGAACGGCGTATTATTGAAGAAGGGGGAAAGGACATGAATGCAAGATGGCGCTCCTCCGCACATTGCAAATCGAGTGAAGTAGTTGTTGAGGCGGCATTTCGGAAATGCTAGAATTATCAGTCGTCATTTCCCTACATCCTTCCCGGCCCGATCACCTGATCTTAATCCATGTGATTTCTGGCTGTGGAATTATCTGAAAGATGTTGTGTTCAGTACTCCAATTGCCAATAGCTGATTAGAAGACACGCATTGCGCAGCACATTCTGAACTTGACCGCGGTGACACTTCGATCGGCTGTGGAACATGCTGTTTCCCGATTTAATCTTGTTGCACACAACAGTGGACAGCATATTGAACATGTTTTGCGCCAGTCTCGCGAAACTTAAAAACCGATTTGATGGATGCTTTTTTTGTTTTACGTTCGTTCCCCCCTTCTTAAGTAATACGCCATTCAATTTTGACGTCATTCTAATCAGTGGTTCGTTTTTTAGAGCGTTTTGAAACTTAAACTTTAATTAAAATCACCCTGTATATTTGAGTTTTTTCCTTTAAAATCCAAACTGTATCTACTCTTCATGACATGTCTATTAACGGTGGGAGGAGAGGGAGGAAGGAAAATTGAAGAAACTACTAACCGCAAAGAAAAATTACGTTTTGTCTCTCTGCATATAAATTTATATATACCACCTTTTTATGTTTGTATGAGATGTGTTGTTAGTCTTCTAACTGTTACTATATGTACAATGCCCCACTGTAACATAGCTTAGATACCAATAAATCAACTTGATTGCCCATAGATCGGGAGTCGTAAATAGTCTAGTACAGTGTATGTCTCTTCCGAACTATCACCTGCTTGGATAGGTGCAATGCACCCTCCGCCACACACTTTTAGTGAATTGCGGAGTAATAATAATAAAGCGGGGTACGCGAACCCCTAGTCGTTGATCGTAGGGGGTTGGCGGCAAGATTTTTGTAATGGCGGACTGGTTATCTCGTCCGTAAAGCATGCACAATGGTAAATATCAGGGCCAGATTAAAACAGCGCAGGGCCCGTAGCAAATGTCAAGAAGGGCCCTTGATTTTCGCCGTCCGGGGCAGTAGGTACATAGTACAAAAAGGTCGCAGTTTTTTCCCAAGGGTTTGCGCCTGGGAAATTTAACAGGGGCTTAAAAATGAACAAAATTCTATATAGCAGATGTGTATTACTGGTCACTTAAAATGTTAAAATAAACATCAACGGAAAATATCTCGTATTCGATGATGGAGTGTGGGTGTATGCAGTAAACAAGTCGATTACTGAGGGCTGTGCGGCTTGACTGGCGATCAGACGACGCCGTGGCCTTTGTGCGGCGGTCGCGTGATGGAGTGGTGTGCGTGGGCGTCACAAATCACCAGGCCAGCGCAGCCGACGGTTCGCACATCCGTCACCGCGGCGCACGTCATTAGCCCGTGACAAACACGGGGCGCGCGGTCGTCACAAACAGTCGGCCAGCTAGCCACTATGACGTACACGAGGCGGTGCGCGCGGTCACTGGGGCGAGGGAACCGCAAGGAAAGAGGCATATAAGATTTGACGCTTCAGCACGCGACATGTTTGAAAAATTCCACTTAGTTTACGGGTTAGTACTGCATTGATAATGTTGCTACTGCCACGTTTCGACACCAAATATTGGGCCTTCTTCAGGGCTATTTCAAGCTGGTGTATCCCCCGCTGACGATTGGTTACATGATCTCTTCGTTCGACTTCACACTAGGCAGATTCTTTTGGGTTTTCGCCAGCGAGATTGTTACATTTCCGACAGAGAGTTTCAGCTGTTCCAGAGATGTTGTTGCAGATATAGGACTGCGTTACTCTGCTGGCGCACATTTCATTTAAACCAAAGCTACCGTCTTTATTGAAGTTTCTTGGAGTGTTGGGCAAACAACTAAATCAACAGTGACAGAGCAGGCATAAAATTCAGTGGGAGGTGATAAAAATCATTCCACAATTAAAAGGTTTCCTAGAACGAAATTTTAAAAACTCTAAGAACTTAAAAAGACGGTGGCTATGGCTTAAATCAAATGCAGAAGTTTTGCGGTCGCTGACAAATACAATCCTACATCTACAAAAACATCTTTGGAATAGCTAACACTCGCCGCCGAAAATGCAACATTCTTTCTGGCAGAAAACAAAAACAATCCGCCCGGTATGAAGGTGAACGTCGAGGTGGTATACCCAACAATCAGCTGGGGATACATTAGCCCGAAATAGCTCTGAGGAAGGCGTCGGGTTTGGCAGTAATATCACTGAACCAGCACTAAACCAGAAAAGTAGAGAGGCGTAGTTACATTATATTTGGATCAATAAGCGATCATTTCTATTGGTTTTCTTTCTCCACGCAAAAACTACCGAAACGAATTGGATGGGGTTTTCACGGCTTAACTTAAGATTTTAGGTATGTCGTATGGCAGTAAGTGACCGGAGGACGGAGCAATAAATGATAATCTTTTAGTGAATTCAACAGATAGGCACTGTAGTATAACTGGCTACCATAATAATTACTCTGTGAAATGGATAACTAGGGAAACGTTTATATAAACAGGAGGAAAAACATCAAGACTAGACAAGCTCGGTGAAGGCCGTGTCATGTTCGCTTTGAATTTTGAGTTACTGTGGAAAAGAACCTGTACATATTCAGATTATTAAGGATGTTATAGAATTATAGTAAAAATGGAATTAATTCACATTAGATTATTATTTATTTGGCTAAGCTGGATGATGTGGAACGGAAATTGTGTTTCTTATTTTCTCATGGCAAAAGAAATAAAACTTTAGAAGAAACTACAATAAATAATTAATTAAGATATTTTCACTACGACGACAAGGTAAAATAAATAAAAATACGAGAAGAGTAAACAGAAGTACGAGACGTTCGGAGAAGATGTAAATATAAATACGAGATACACATAGAAATACGAAATGGTGACCGTGACAGGACATGGAAAGGAGTGTTCTATCGGCCTCAGTGTCGTTGTGGAAAATTATACATGAATGGTGATTCAAAGCGAAGACATAAAGGTCCTCAGCAAGTTTACCAGAATATTTGTTACCACAAATTTATATGGCAAACTTGAGGGGGGCTTTTTTTTTAAATACGAGAACAGTAAATAGAAATACGAGATCAACGATTAGAAATACGAGAGCACCAAAGATCACACAACATCAAAGATGAGAACTATTTTGTAACGTGAATTGATAAGCACCAAAGATCTTATTAGATACATAGGATTCTATTAATATTGTAATTGAGTACGTGACTTCGGTTATGGCACTCATGACAATAATATAAATTATTAAAAACTTAATACATCGTGTTTCATACGAGCGTCACTTCCCGAAATTTTGTATATTACGGTACAGATATGTGACACCGTAGAAATAGTACCATGCTAGAACCTGAGACAGCAGTTTTATAACACAGTGGTTTGCAATTAAAAAAATATTCTCATTTTGTTTTTCTATGCTTCAAATAATTTTTTGGGTATCAGAACTTTTCAGATTAGTTTTCAACACCCTACTGCGGAAAGACGAGTTTAATGGAAGGATCTAAGCTTTTCTCTCTCTCTCTCTGTTCGTAAATTACCATGCTCGTGAGCGGACTGGTGGCTCAGTGGCTAAGGCGTCTGACTGGAGTTCGAAAGGTTCGTGGTTCGAATCCCTGTCTCGGTGAGGATTTTCAAAGGAGCTTAACCCGACCTTCACCTCTGGTATAACTTGCTGCGTAATGTGAATTACGCCAGAAAGCTTCCGTGGTCCGGATTCCACATTAAACTGTAGGTCCCCTGTACCCGGTAAGATTGCCGGGTTAAGTTAAGGTGGCTACGGCAGTGGCGGAATTCGCAGTGAATTGAAATCCTGGCTCCAGGTCATTACGACCACACGGAACTATTATTTACCATGTTCGTTTGTGAACTGGTGTGTACCAGGTTGCATTACTGACGGCTGAAGGAGCTTCTGCTTGTTTCATCTGACTCGTTAGGCGGACTATGTAAATTATAACCGAATATAATAACTCGCGTGTTTCATATTTTCAAATTACAAATTAATTTGTTACTAATGATAGACCAAAGAAAGACAAAATGGTATTTCAATCTGATGTTGATCATATTGATGTGGGCATAATTTTGGAGGGGTGTTATCAATATTCTAGTTAGTTTGTGTTGCGAGGCGCCCATAAGTTACATGCTCACCATTGTCTTTGTCCCTATGTGGAATGATCTGGTGAACGCATAACCATCTTGTTATAAAGCCAATTAAACATTTTAGATATTCACATATGCCATCAGACATTGCTCATGTAAATAAAGGTGTAAATGTGCAGTAATTTAACCTCCATTCCCATCTTAATATCTGAATTTACTGAGCAAAATAACCTGTGAGGTGTTGCAGTAAGGACCTACAACGAATATTCACATCTGAACGAAGGCCGAGTTCCACTCTCGTCCCTTGTCCATGGTTCCAGTGAAAGTTTACCCTGTCTGCTCTTATCAATCAGTTGGCAGGGTCACTACAAGAAGGGGTAAAATCCTTCCTAATGTGAGGCCAGTGTTCACCCACCACGCACAGCAAAAAATTATCAATTAATGTGTTTATAGAAATCCTGAGATATCTTAGTCGGTATGTAGGTGAAACACACTTGCGAACATTGTAAATGTGTAATCTATTCAGGTTAAAGGCCTTCATTTCAAATCATTTCAGAAGAGACGGACTGGAATTCCAAACTGCGTCAGCCGACACCTAGACCGAATACCAGCACTCACTTTCTGAGCCAGGAAGTGTTCCTGGTCCTCGGCACCTGTGTTTGCAGGCGCGCAGGTGGTGGCGACAGGAAGGCTATCAGCCGTCAGCATGTGGTCACCTCTGTCGGGGAAACACTTGTCGCTGGTCGACACACTCCACACACTTGCGACAAGTCTGCTAGGAACTAACGCCTCGGATGAGCAGGAAGTCCGCCTGTCAACAAACTACACACGTAACACGTTGTGTGTATTTAGCAACAAATTCCTCCGAAGACACGGCTACTGAGAAGAAATATGTTCCTCGGAACGAATCCATTATAAACTCCTTCTGGCTAGTTGCGGATATTTTTTAAGCCAGAAAGTATACTCAAAGAACAGGTTTGCTATTTTTTTTACCAAGCGATATTGAACATAGAAATTTTAGATAAGGTTATGTAAACCATTATGTCATTATTATTATTATTATTATTATTATTATTACTCCATAATTCACTGACAGTTGTTGGCGGAGGGTGCATAACACCGGATGCAAACAAATATAACAGATTATTATAAAATTCACTTTACAATAAATCATAATTTTCACTGTAAAAACGTGTATGTAGCCACTGTGAGTATACGTAATATTTGGCTCTTTTTTAATTTATTTTTTTTCAGAATAATTTCATGAAACAATATTTTTTTTAAATTCAGTAAAACACATGTATAGGGGAGACCGGGTCTAGTTGATACAGGGTTAAGTTGATACAGGACAAATAACTTGCTAATGCGCAGACAAGTGTGACTAGCTTGCTTGGACAACAGAATGATACTCAGTAACCACACCTGTGCTCGAGTAGAAAGTTGGTTTATGTTGTGAGTTGTGAACTAAAAACTGTTTTTGATCACCAAAGTAAATTTTCACTACACATTTTCAAGTAGTATTGCAAGTTTATTTCTTAGTGAATTCTGCTATTGTTATCATCACCTTGTTATTTGCTATAAAGGTAAGAATTTCACCTATTGAACATAGTTTTAAATGTTACTGGTTTTGCGTAATTTAGAATTTAGTGTAATGGCGACCTTTGGGTCAAGTTGATACGTTTCTTAGGGGTCAAGTTGATACGTTTCTTAGGGGTGTATCAACTTGACCCACACGGTATCAACTTGACCCACAGGTATAACCATTTGTTGTATTTATTTTCAGATGCCTAGAAACCACAAGAATAAAACTACAAGGGGTGAAATACACATTGATATTTTTGAAAGAGCATATGAAGAAATTAGGAATGGCAGGATGTCTGTTAGAGAAGCGGCCAAAACCTTTAATATAGACAAAATGACCCTTCATCGGTACAAGGTGAAAAAGAAAAAAAAATCTCGAAACACCAGAAGCTCTTGAGAAAGGTGCACAAATGGGATATGCTAAACATCGACAAATATTAAATGATGAATTAGAGGAGGAGCTTAGTAAATATATTTTAACTAGCTCTAAAATTTACTATTGTCTAACTCCTAAAAATGTTCGCGAGGTGGCATAGGAATTGGCACTAGCAAATCAAGTAAAAGTGCCAGTAATCCTGGGAAAACCGTAACAATCTATGACATCCCCAGTCTTGTGAGTAGTGCCTTTTCAATGCTATAACACCAAATAATATTATAGCAGAATTTAAAGCTACAGGAATAATGTCATATAATCCAGACATCTTTACATATGAAGATTTTTTTGTCAAGCTTTGTAACTGATCGTCAGCCTTCTACATCAGCAGAAGTCAATCAGCCTTCTACATCAGCAGATGTCAATCTGCCTTCTACATCTTCGGGAAGAGCACATGAACCTTGTACATGAAGAGTGCTTGGTGTCACTGAAAGAAGTAAAAAAGGCAGTCTGCCCTTAAAGTCTTGTATTCTTACAGATACTACAATAAAAAAAATAAAAAATAATAAAAAAAATTGAACAAGATGCGATAGAGAGAGAAAAAAAGAAATCTATCAAGACAGAAAAGCACAAGTTAAAATTATGTAAATTATTTGATGGTAAGCTAAGCAAAGAGATAGACAAACCAAGAAAAGAAGACAAAGATAAAAAACGTCAGAAACGAAGAAAACCCGAAGAAGAGTCGGACTCTGATGAAGACGGAGAGTATTTTTGTTTGGTGTGTTTTAAAACATACTCCTCATCCACACCTGGCCAGGAATGGATTCAGTGCATTTCTTGCAAGAAGTGGGCACACATCACCTGTGCAGAAGACAACCCCTTTTACACTTGGATTAACTGCCCATCAGACCCATGTTTCTCTTCAGAGTCGGAGCAATGTAATTATTCTCAATACAAGATTTTAGAAACTAATAATATTTTGTATATTTTAAACATAGTTCGCTAAGCAAAAGCTTTTGTAGCCTATATACTCAAAATATTATTCCCATAAACCATTTAAGTTTTTTTTTTTTTTAGGTCTTCAAAAACGCGGTTGTTTTTTAACTTTGTTATTAATAATATTGTTGTATTGTTTGTGGTAACAATAAATCTTATTCACGTTTCCCTTGTTATTTTTTCATTAATTCCTGTCGCAGTATCAACTTACTAAAAGGTGTACCAACTTTACCCATCACCGTATCAATTTTACCCAAGGCGGGTTAAGTTGATACATCGTGCAAAGTTTTTAAAATCTTTTTTTCGACAAAGGAGATTTAATTTTATAAATAATGGAAGTATCTTAACTTATGGCCAAATAGTTATAGTTATGAATTACATTCGATTTGTTTCAAAATAATTGCAGAAAAACAATTTAAAATTCAGAAAGTAAAAAGTGTATCAACTGTACCCGGTCTCCCCTACCCTATCAAAAATACCTCTTTTCAGTGTAAACAGAAAGCCTTGTTAATTTGCAATACACGATGCTGTAAACTAGGAATAGGTGATGTCAGAAACAATAGGCAATCCTCATACCCTAAGTCTTTCCTTTCAGATATGTGTTTCCACGATCAGAGCATTAAACTCGAAACTATTATCATCTTACACAGTCAAGAAAGCTCGTCGCATCATCTGTTTTACAAGAGTGTGCATAGTTCACAAGATTATCTCAGATGGGAAATTTTTCGAAGGCATATTTAACAATTTTTTCCCCTTTAAATTAAACTGTGATGCACCTTAATGCATACAAAGCAAGTGACTACTGTTCTTTCAAATTTAATTTCTGGTAGCAATAATATCTGCTGAGTAGGCAGGGTCAAATCTCCGTTCTGATTAAGGTTCTTATTTATCTTTCCTTACAGTATATTACAGCGCCTTTTTATTTTTTTAGAACAAAGATAGGTAGACGTAATTCTCGTCTAGGAGAGAGGAATGTCTGAAAAGCGCATTGCCCTATTAACAGCTACAGATATGAAAAAGATACCCAAGTTGATGCTTAGAAGAAACAGATAAATTTATCAAGAACTGAAAATCGAACAGGTCATAATGATGATTTAAGACCAGCAAAACAAAAGCTAATAAGGTGCAAAATCCAGAGAACAGGGGTATTCAGCCAGGAATTCGGATTGAAATTCTTTTCCTCTGTGAGTTTACTTTTTATTTTTTAAATGGCATTTGGCTTCCTTAGGCCATACAGCCAGCTCAAGTATGAGTTTAGTTCATCCAAGTGCTTTCAATTTCTACATGTGTATATTGTCTTTCAAGTAATTCCAGTCACTCCACAATCACACTCACAAACAATACTTAAACACCCATGTCCTCGGCCGGACTCGAACCGGTGACCTTCGGCACGTGGGGCCAGTATTCTAACCCTACCCTACCGAGGCTGGCCTCAGTTTACTTTAGTTGCTTATGTGTAAGGTGACGGAGTTAGCTACAGATGTTTAAAAAGATATGACAAAGAACGAGGCTATTAGTTGGTACCACCAGCTGTGGTGTATATTGCAGATAGACACCATCCGGACAACCAGGCTTAATATTTACACTCCATTACCGAAATATAGTCAACAGCGTCGCAACGTCTCACTTCGCATCACTTTGAAATTATTTGTTATCGGGAATTATGTACACACTTTGACAATAAATTTGGAAACAGTAATGCAATACTGGCATGCCAGTATTGCATTACTGTTTCTTAGGATGACATTGATGTCAGATTGTGCAAAATAAGAGTGATAGAATTTTTCATCGGCGGCCAAATTTATTGTCAAAGTGTGTACTTCACCTCCTCCACCTTCTTGATCAGTGCACGGCAAAAGTTTCTTTGACAGCCAAGACTCGAATCAGCAAACTCATATCCGACACCAAACACAATACTGTGATTTACCAAATCTCAAATAGGAGACGAGTTGAACAAGTGAGCACAGAATTATTGCGGTCTAATACAACCCCATCCGTTATCGAATCGATTAGATCAGTCTGAAGACCATCTATTGTCCGCAAAAATGGGGACCACAGGCAGAATACTGAAACATAATTCTGATTTAATTAAAGACGTCATACCAAAAAATATTACATAAAATGGGTACCTTATTAGTACTAAATATGTCTATAAACCTATGAACCAAACTTTCTAGAAGTCATGAATATTTCAATGATGAGGAAATAAATCTTGAATATGCAGGATATGAGAACATGACTGCATTGTTTCTAAACAGTATGTTCTTTGAATATGTTTCCGATTGCCGTCAAAGAATGCTCAGTTCCTTTCAGGATATAATTAATGATCGTTTTAGGAGATAGTGTAACAGCCCTCAAACCTAAAATTAAATGGAATTGTATTTTATGAAGCACTTATAGTAAGCTAGAATTTGGTTCAATATGATCTGGTAGATTTGTTTTGCAATATCCTATAAATCAATGTATATAGACTTTGTTTTATGAAAACAAATTATTTAGAGGCCATTTAATATGTTTAAGAACAGAATTATGCAAGAGAATTGCTTAAATGTTTGTAATTCCAAGTATTAATGCAAGTTACTATGTCTAAAGAAAAATTTGCTACAGATTAAAATGATGTTTTGTGAACAATTTTGTGTTTAAACATCTTTAATTTCCATTTCTGACCATTTTGTATTTATTGTAGATGATTATGTATTAATTCTGATTGTTTTTAATAAATTTCAATTGTTTAAGTATTGTTAATCTTCGAAAAATATCTGTCGGAAGCTATTGAAGTGTTCTAGAAATTTCGATGGAGTTTATATAAAGCGAACACCCGAGACAGAGAAACAGTTTTTTTAGCAGTTTTCACCGACTCAATTTACGATGGCCTAGAACTTTATTGTCTGTGGAAGAATTGTTGTATACAATCTCTGGATAGTATGCATTCATGTAAACAGTATCACTGACGTCGGCTTTATAAAAAAGTTTAAAGTTAACTTTATGGTGGACTGATTATTTATCATATTAATTAAATCACGAACAATCTTAAGGCACTAGGTACAGTACGTGACGATAACAATTGGGAGGTTTTGTTAATAATAAACACATAGATAAAAAATTATGACCATTTACTTCAGTGATCCGCAGAAGTATTTTTGACATTTTACTAATGATCCGGTTGAAAGTGGTTGAAGAAAGCTGCAACAGATAAAATCTCGAGCGAGGGACACGAAGATTTCAGAAGTAAATAAAACTCTTACTAATATTCGCAGATAAAATTATTTCTCTTCATGATCAAACAAATCGAAACACATGTTAACGCTGATTAATTAACAGAGCGAGCTCTTGTTCCGAGCACTGTGCAGCTGACAGGGTGTGTTTTGCCACCCGCCGAGCTCGCCGTTGTTTCTGCAACAGTTGAGTCTCGGTCGCCAACAAGGGCAAATTAAGGGGGAGAGGGGTGGAGGGGTAGGATCAGTTGTGTAAGAAACGACCCCAACACTTGCTGTTAACATACATTATGCACAGCGGGAGACCAAGCGCATTGTTCAAACTGCCTCGGCAGGGACCCCCTAGGGCCCCGCTGTACAACATCCCCCCTCCCCCAATGCCAAATTACAGGGACGGGGCGCCATCTCCATTGTCGGCCGCAGCGGACTCGGCTCCTATTGTTGCCCCCTCCCCAGTCGTGACCGCAGGGGGGCATGTATGCGCGGAGGAGGGGGTACGGCCAATTGGGCAATTACTCAAAAACGGGCGTGTGGGTAAGTAAGGACACGCGGCGGTGTTTTGGCGGTCGAGCCACGCGCCAGACGGCCAATTTTCGCCCCCGCCAGTCACCAATCATCGCCGGTATTAGCCCGCGTCGTCGCCGGCCTAACGTCATTAGGGTCCGCGGTCAAAATTGTGCGCTGTCAGCGAGGTTGTTATTGTGGCGGTCGCAATTGGCTCTCCTTTCCACGCGTCGCTGATTAGCTGCGCTCCGGGAAGTACGAGACGGAAATTTTTGCGGCCGCGAGGGTGCTTCCCTAAGGGCTATTGTGAATAGTTTTCTAATAGCTTATTAGATATAACTGCCAACAGCTTAAGTTCCATAATAACATAACACCCAAAGCAGCAGGCACTTAAAGTCGAACTGGAGAGTAGCACTCACCAACGGTAACAGAATTTTCGTCGAGCTGTTGTTCTCGTGCGTAAAAGTACAAAATGTTGGACGATAATGAATGAAAATTCTGATCGGAACTCTGCGATAAACTCTACTACCTGGAATTATAATACATATGGTTCAAATTGCTATTTTTGTGTAACAGTGACATCTCTAAAGTAACAACGAACACTATGATTGAGTCAACATAACGGTGACAGTGTACAACGAAATGTAACAGCTAACACATTCACGTTCAGATTTTCTCGATGGGTCACATCACGGGATGAATCAGAGCGTTTATCGTGAAATTTTTAAAAGCGAAGATTCATGAAAAATAATCCACAAAGTAGAGAGTAAATTCAACATTAAAAAAATTATTTTTAAATGAGAAAAAATTCCGTCAAAAAACTTTTTTCATTACTATATTTAATAAAGTGAAACGGTTGCTCCTTATATGTTTCTGAATTTTTATAAATAATTTCAAGAAAAGGAATTCGTATTTATTAGAAACCATAAAATTTTAATATTAAAATATTTTACCAAGCAGCAGAAACATAATCACACTCGTAAACTTAAAATTCCATACTATTAATTGGATCGATAGTGCTCTGGTGAGTTTTTTATAAATGCGTCGAAATCAAAATGCGTTGTGATGATGCCCCTTTTCCATTTCCATTTTAATAGATATACTTTCTTAGTCTGCCATAAATAACTACAAATAAAGGAATTATTATTGATTAGAAATCATAAAAATTAACATTATTCAACTGTTTCTACCAAGCAACAAAATTATAATCAAACTTGCAACCGTAAAGTTCCATAAAATTAATTAGACCAGTGGTGTTAGGATCTGTTTATTATAAATCCACCCAAATCAAAATCTGCAGTAAAGGTGTCTCTTATAGTCCATTTCCATCACTACTTTCTCAGTCTGACATATAACCGCAGCAATTCATGATTCTCAGACGTAACAATACGTAATTTAAGCAGAACTAATTACAAAATACTTAGAAGAATATGATGTTCAGAATATTTGATTGTTACATACACCTAATTGCATGTAATCTCTACTTCCTGGCTTCGTAAACTGTTAATTTTCTGTAATAGTGACATCTTGAAAGTCACAGTGAATATAACTGCAATGATTCGCACCAAAATAATAGTGCCGATGTATTCCACCAAATAGCAGCATGTACGAAATCGCTGTGATAGTGAAATGCAACTGAGAAAGTTGTTCCTTTAGTTTTGATGTTTTTCACCAGGTGGCTGAGTGAGATCTTACTATTGTTTGTAAAGCATAATGTTGTTAAAACTGCTGATCTTTGAAGCGCAAATCTGTCATTAAACGTACACTATTTTAAATGGCAATAATACATTGGTTTTAAAAAAATTGTTTCCTTTTAAGTTCGTTATTTCATACGATATAAAATTTTCTAGTTTAATAAACAGCTAAAAATTATTTCCAGAGAGATTTTTTTCTATTAATTTCAAATCAAGAATTTCACAAAACTCCTCTATTTCTCTGTTTATTCAATCAAAAAGACCTCATTCCATTCCAAATTTGTTCATTTAATGGCCTCACATTCGGGAGGATGCCGGTTCGAATCCCCGTCCGGGCATCCAGATTTGAATTTTCCATGGTTTCCCGAAATTACTCCAGGCGAATGCCGGGATGCTTCCTTCAAAAGACCATGGCAGATTTTCTTCCTGTTCCTTGTCCCAGTCCCATCCTGCCCCTAATGACATCGACGTCGACGAGGCGTAAAGCCATAAGTAAAAAAAAAATGTTCAATTAAACTAATATCCACCCATTTGAAAATGTTTATGCAAAATAAGGTTATTAGTTTTTTTTTTTACATTTTTATGAAATTATCCCTGTCTTTTTGTTTGTTCAAAAACAGTATCCTATACACTTTAACTGTTCCCAAACTTGCGCGTACCTAAATTGAGCGAACCATCAGCTGCAAACGTGAATCCAGGACTCCGAGAACTGACTGTATTTCCTTTAGCTAACAGTCAGTAGGACTACTGAAATAAATTGGGATGTAGTCTCGATCTGGATTTCCTGTCTAATAACCAGTCCCGGTTGTAGAGGGTGGAGGGGGAAACCGAGGTACTGTTCGTGCCCCAGGTGGCAATATCAGGGGGTGGCCAATTCATGTGTTTAAAAACTAATACCAAAATATAGCTTAACTAAAGCGTATAGTATATCTGTACTTGCTATATGTATGTTTGTTTGTTTTTTGTTTTGTTTTGTGTGTGTGTGTGTGTGTGTGTGTTTTTTTTTTGTTTTTGTTTTTTTTTGTTACTTATATGGAATATCAAATGCTGGAGGACAATCTAATGTTTTAGCCCCGGCTCGGAAAAATCGTAGGTCTGGGGCAGCTAAGAACCTGTGTTCCACATGCTAGTTAATTTGTTTCTACGCAAGAGATCTCAGCAATATCTCTTCTGATAGCCTGTACTTGCCTTTCTCGTAGTGATTGCAGTTTCCTTTACAGATGAATGACCAAACAGATATTGTTACCACACCAAATTACCACAGTCACCTCAGCAATGACTGAACACAATGTTTGAGCAATGACCCTACGGTTGCCGGCCTCTGTAGCGCCGGGCTAGAGAGCTGGCTTCGCGTTGAAGAGGTCACCGATTCGAGTCCAGTCCAGGGTCTGGGTGGTTTTAATTAAGTGTTGTGCTTGTACTTTGTTTGTCCTGTGTTGTCCTTTCATTTGAGGTTATCAACAACAATAGAACAAGCTTACACACACACACACACACACACACACACACACACACACACACACACACACACAAACCTTGCGGCGTGGCATTTGGGAGAACGCGGGTTTCCCGTCGAAAGAAAAAGTTAGGCATAAACAACAGATTTCATTCACTGCGGTATATTGCTTTAGAACAGTGTAACAGCCTAGAACAGGGCATATTTTCACTTGGTACAGTACTTACGCAATTATGGGATTTTCGAAGCTTCCAATCATGGTTGCTGATCGACTTCGTATCGACATTTCATGCTACAACGACCGCTTTCTCTTTTTCAAAAACGTTTACAATATAAGCAAATTAGTGTTCTGTCAGCCAAAGTGGACATTATTCCTGGAAGTCGTTAAAATATTGCTGCGAATGACAATAATCCACATTCGAGCGTACAGCCATTAATTTGGCCTTTGCGAAATTTCCATGTTTTCAGCGACCGGTAACGAAATTTGGCGAAGCGCTCTGGTGACAAGTGAAGGCAGAAAGGAAGTTATTGGCTTATGATTCAGCGCTGGCCGCCCCTGTCGTGGTATTACCCACACAAGCACGACGTGTAACTGCATTTGTCCGGCGAAATAACAGCGCCAGTAATCGCCGCAATTCCAAATACCGGAATGGAAGCGCAGCACGCCCACTACGCTGATTGAGTTTCCCACTGTCGAAAGTGCTTACTTGAAAACCCGCAACAGCAGCAGCGGTCTGACAGGATGCAAATAAATATATTACCTCCTCATCTCTATTACGTTCTGTGCAATCGAGTTTTCAAACGCAATTGTCTTCATGACCATCATTTGCTTACGTCGAAAAAGTATCATATTTGAAATTCGCTTTACATTAACAGTAGCCGATACCACACTGAAATATCAGCAGTTAAATTTATTGTTTCTGGATTTTGTAACTAGCATCACTACCTAAGTGACTTATCCAGAAATACTTTCCATCATTCAATGATTTTCCCTTTAATTAATGAACTTTTTAAACAAAAAGTTTTCTGCATCTTTAAATTTGATGAAACATTTTCGATCTCTTTCATGCAACGACCTTAAAAATGATCTCGTAGATTCCAATAAACTGATACGGTGCTACCTTGATTGTCGTGATGTAAAAGACACGTGCCTTAGAAACAAAGTATTTCGTTCACTTAGGAGCGACTAGTGCTGTCAGTATAGTGCACTGTAGAGTACTTCAACCATTCTAGAATTTATTCCAAGATAGAAAATATTTCTTTAATACTTTCTCTGGAAGTGCACATTTACTTTACATCTTGTTAATTTCAGCCTTATGAATTAAGTACATTGGTGTTGCAGAGATATAAACATTAATCAATTGTAAATTTTTACATTTTTTCTATGTATTTGCTTTGTTTTGACTGGTGGAAAATGTTCAAATAAATTATATTATGATCAAAAGCAGTATAATGTTTGTAATTTTAGTTAAAAGATTGTAATTATGAATGTTATGTAACTGTTATATCCATTGTTTAAATTTGTCGGATTTATGTTTAAATGAAATTAAATGGTCTCTATTTTCATTTTAAAATGTTTTTTCGTGATTATAAGTAATTTTGTTCTGATTGTTTTTGTACTACATTAAAAGTCCGGAAATTTTTTGAAATACGATAGGTAGCTTTTATTAAGATATGGAATATTTTTCCAACTAGAGTGTGTACGATATTAAGCGTGGTACGTTTTGGTATAGGAAAGCCTAAAAAGGATGATCTAGCTCAACAAGATGTCAATGAACTGACACAGTTAGCCAACCCACTTCCAGTCGTAAAAGAAATTAACAATGAAGATATACAAGAGTGGTTGTGGGATTACGATCAAAATCAGCTTAACGATGATGAAATGGTTAATATGGTTGTCAGCGGACAAGAAGAAGAAGACGAAGAAGATAAAAATGAAACTGTTCCAAAAATTTCTCATGCTGAAGGTTTAAAAAGAATAGAAGCAGCACTTAAGTATATTGAGCAACAGGAAGAAAGCACAGCAGTCGACATAATGATGCTACAGCGTTGGCGCTATACTTCCGCTAAGAAGAGAAACAAAATTATGACACAGAAGACAATTAAAGACTTTTTTTGCCAAGTGATCGTAATTAATGTACAAAAAACAAATATTGCTTCGAAAATTAGTTTTTCACTATAAATTGTATTATTTCAGTTTCATTACGTTTTTTGATTCATTGTAAACTCTTTCCTCGACCTCCGGTTATCCGAGTTTTTCGTTATCCGAGGTGGTCCCGGTCCCTTTTACCTCGGATAATTGGATTTATACTGTATTTCCATTGTTTTCAGCGATTGTTAGGAATCCAGATACGTCGGGCGGTGCTTGTGATGTTTTCTCGAAATTTCTGCCTGTGTATTTATACCCGCGACCAACCGAGTTTGCTTGAAACTATACTAACAGAATGCTGTGTCTGTGATATTATACCCTGTTCACTCCGAACTGGCGGCTCAAGGTTATTTTTCTCCATCCCCTCTCCTCACATCATCACCCCCTCCCATCTTACCTTTCCAAACTGAAAGTTGTTTCCAGATAAGCCAGCTGCAGATTTCCCCTTCGCATGTAGGGGTGAGGGCAGTGGAGTGGGGATAGAGCAGAATGACATTGAGCCGCCTCTCTTAACTGAACAGGCTTTAGTAATATGGTTTAGAGTCTTTGGAAGATGTGCTTACCGCTAAACAAAAAATTGAAATAAAACATGTATCGACGGTGTTGTTATTTCACCAACCACCTGATCATTCGCTAGTTATAAGAATTATCATAGTTTGCTCAATGTTATTAATCACATGGCAATCTGACTAAAAATCATATCTAAGTACTGGTTAGTTAAATTTCAACTACTTACAGAGAGTTGTTTATTAACCTGTTTCATCCGTAATGTTGATGTACAGATGTTTTTTGCTTCATTGTCATCTCCTCCATCCAGATACTACAAACTGATTCGTTAAGAAATTTTAAAAGTATAAGATAACTGGTGCTAAAGAAGTAAACTTAGGAAAAAGGAAATCATAACGCCTTACCTCCTGAAAGTTAATCATCGATCAAACTTTTATCAGGACTTCGAGGTGATTCACTATGAATTACATATGAGCAAGCCAAGAGTAGAATTCTTGATAAACTTCGTGATTATCTTGCATTAAGTTCTTTATCAATGGAGAAATTGAATGATTTTGATGGTTCCAAATTCAATACGAAGAATTTTTTTGCAATATTAACTTAGCACAGTATATGAAAAATGAGACCTGTTTCTTCGAAAATGTAAGAAATATTTTTCATCACTTTCCATTTCGTATAGGAAGTCTCAAATATTTTCCTCATGTGAACTGGTATATTTATGACGAAAAACTCTATTTACATTAAAAAATACAGTCGAATAAAAATTATGATATCGAAATTCAAAAATTAACTTTGTATGGTTAATTAATGTTTTGTATGTAGGACCACTTTAAGCATTCGTTTGAAATGAATTTTCTTTGGATGTGTACACATTCGTGTTATAACTAACGTCTTTAGCCATAGAGGTTGACTTAGTTTACGCCAATAATCAAACGGGCTATAGGAGACCTATAGTTTATGTGGAATCCGCACCATGGAAGCGTTCTAGCATACTTCACATTACCCAGCAAGCTGTGCCAGAAGTGAATGTTGGTTTAGGAGCTCATGAAAATATCCTCAAAGGCAAGTATTCCAACCGGGTCTTATCAATCTCCAACCAGACGTCTTAAACCACTGAGACAACAGGCCGCTCAAAAAGTAGTCACCCAGTTGTAAATCGAAGATTCTTTGCTGTTTAGACAATTTTGTAAAATATTTAATAGTTAAATATTTTTGAACTCACTTTTGATGAATCACTTCAGAAACTGAGAACCTGTGCTTCGTCTAACACACAAAGTTACATCAATTTCTACATAAAGCCACAGAAGTTGTTAGTGTGAAGCGAAACCAGTAATAATTTCTCATTTAGCCGCGAGGTTATTTAACTTCCCGCAGCGAAACGGATTGCTTGTTAGCACCACCGAACCCTGTCGCCTTCAACTCTTCATCCCCCTCTCACCCCACTACTCTGGTCTGTAGTCCTCCAGAACAAGTCCAATGTTCAGCTAATTTAAAATTTACTATGACAATTAAAATTTAATTTTTTTTCGGAAAATAGTCACATACGATATAGTGAAGGCGGAGAATTTCTCCAGCCTAACACAAACTTTTTGTTTGTTTGTGGCTTTATCTTTCGTCGAGCTCTTTAGAGGTGGGAAAGGAATGGAGGCAAGAAACGGGAAGGAATTCTGCCATGACCTTTTTTTTTGTTGATGGAAGCATCCCAGAATTCGGCTAGAGTGATTTGGGGAAACCATGTAGAACACCAATCCCGGACGCCATGGTGTGATATCTGTTCATTGGTTGGCGATAGTACCTCAGAAATAAATTTCTTCCACAGTTAGGCCTACATACGTAAATACCAAATGAAGATGTGGTATCCGAATTCTATTGTTCGAAGACGTTGGTTTCTAGTTTGAAAAAGTTGCAGGTGGAAGTCACCATTTCCAGCTCACTGCAAAGGTTTTTTTTTTTTTTTTAATACAGATTTCTTTGACAAATATTTCCACATTTTTAGAGATTGCAGACCAAGTTGTTTTATTTAAACCACCTCAGTTCTGCCGATTATCAGCAATTGCGTAACATGCAGCACATCTTTCGTGACAGATAATCATATGCAATTTGATTTTGACAAGGACGGTTTTAGTTCTTTGGAATTTTTATCTGTAGTATTGTCTAATGGATTAAGCTGCTCTTTAGTTTCAAATAAGTATGGCACTGCCTTTTTCTGCCAGCGGCAGACTTTACTTCTCGATGTAATTGTAGGCAGGCAGCAGAAAAACCATTTACAACTTTCTTCAGTGCAAGATAAGCAGGAGACATACATTTTGCTGTTACGAACTACTAACATCAATTTCTGATAAATCTGAAAAAGCCGGTCGATACTTGACATGAAAAAAGAAATCTATCAGTCATTAACACAATTCAAACCACTTTGAAATCATATCAAAACTGAGAAAGATAACACAGTATGATGCAGTTGGTAGTGCTTTGAATCCAGGAACATTTGGAACTTCACGCATTTATAGACAGAGCCGAATGGGTGAGTGAAGTCATTAATATGACGCTAATGAAAGCAAAGAAAATTAAAAATAAGTTTCGAAATAAAATTGTGTACTGAGTAACATTAGTTATTAATTATGGTTCCGGGAACGTAGATCGGAATACATGTGGAACTATTTCCATATGCATGAATAACAATCATAGAATCAACTTAAATTATTGATGGAAATTATCTGTTGTAAAATCAAAACTTTTACCTACCACGCATTAATACAATCTCGAATTTAAATTTATCCTGTGAACTGAACTATCATCGTAGCCAAAGGTATTACAATGCACGTAGTGGTATGACAGCATACAGTATTCACCTAGCGACCGCGTTCTCAACCAAACCGCTGTCTGAGGGATTGATAGAAGCAAAGCATTTCTGACTCGCATTGTGCGACGGACCGGAGTATGAATAGGAATGTTTTTCCCAAACCTGCGGTCACAAAAACTGCTGAGTGTCATTCCAAAAACGTCTTGGGCTAAGACGGCCAAGATAAATGGCTTTATCACACCGATGAGGCGGTTTTTGAATTCTACTACGTATCGACCTATCACAGGTTTTGATTAAATAATAAATTGATTTTATTATTTAGCTTAATAATTCTGAATTTTAATAAAAAAATACGGTAAAAATTAATAGTAATTAAATTTGTTCTGAGACTTGCCGAAATGAATGTAAAAGAGATGGAATATCTTCCACGTTTAGTATTATTATTCTATAAAGTTAATTATTTCCTAGATTATCGGAAATTAAAATTATGAAGTAAAATTGTCCGTAAGTTCGTAAAAAATTCAAGGGTCATACATTCTGTACAACAGGTTAAGCAGTCCAGGTTTATGAAACCGAGTTGTTACACTATATAAATGTCTTACAAATAATTGTAAACAAAAAACAGAAGTATTATTAAACGGACTCCACTGATAATCTATATTCCCTCGGATGGTAAGTTACGATGGTTTATTATATTGGAGACCAAAACGAATTCAGTGTTCAACGAAATATTTTCTGTACGTGCTATCTCGATATTAAGTGAGTATTCAGAGCAATGAGATTGTCTCTCTCTTTGACAAGTTGCCTCGTCCAGTCGCTTACGGACTTCGCGATACCAATTCAGTCTTGTGTGGAAAGTAACACTTTACCAGTCCATGATGTCTTCATGTGGCCGACGCGGCTAGTATCCTACAATTCCACAAATTGATTAAAAAAAAAAAAAAAAAACCCTTGTGTATACACAGCAGCATGTGAATATTTATTTCCGTCATTAAACTATGTATGTAATTTATGATAGCCTTACACCAGAAAACAGTACAAAATTCCTTCTGAAATCAATAGGAAAAAAAGCTACTTGCCAAGCGGGAGAGAGGGGGGGAGGGGAAGTAATGGAAAAAGCCACGTCAGGCTACATGGGGAAGGGGAGGGTGTTCAGAGGACGCCAAAATTGGACTAGGTAGTTATGGACGGTTTCGTAGGTGTAAAGAGTTTCAAATGAGTTCGCTGGAAACTTTGCTAACACAAAACTGTTTCCGAAATGTGCTTTAGACTCTTTGGAAGAAATTAATGCACTATCCATATAAATGATTATGAAGATTTAAATCGTGTAACAACGATCTTGTTATTGCATCATCTACTATATTATTTAGAAGTTATGAAGTCATAGAAATTATCATACCTTGGTGTAAGTTTAAATCGTCTGACAAACAAACAAATAAATAAAATTAAAAAAAAACTATTTCCAAGGAACAACATTTCAATATTGTTTCCATAAATAAGTAAATTATGATTGGTCATAGTCTCGAAGATACTTATTAGACATTCAACTAGCTTACCAACTTCATGTTGGTAGGAGCTGTTTGTATTACAGGCAGGCATATTAAAAAAAGTAAAAATAAAGTGCTTCATCCAAGCGAGAGCTAGTGAGAGGGCAGAGAATTTCTGTTAAGCGAGCGTTCTTTTCGCTGGAAACAGTGATTACGAACGTCAGCGGGGCTTCCAGTTTGGGAATTAAGTTCTTTTCGCCGAGGGTCGTTTCCACGCGTATTTACCGAGCGTGCGACTCGGCTCGTAAATCCAGACACCTCGGCTGGCCACACACTGTCCGTCGCCCTCAACAGCTGTGCCCGTCACTCACCGCATATCCCACATGCATAATTCAGAGAGGCCCGCGCGGCGCAGATAAAATCCACCACAATTCGGGCAGGATTTGCTCTCCCCATTCTCTGTCGAGTCACAGCCCTCGCGCGACACAAAAACGGGACGGAGGGAAAACTAGCCATTGTAATAGATTTTAGAAGGCGGTGATAGCATCTCATTGTCGAACGACCCACGCGAGCTAATGTGTGGTCTCTATAAAACTGGCCCATTCGTCCATGTATTCCACGATGCAAACAAGAAAATTTCTAAATTTCTTATCGCTGAGGAAATAAAATGTTTAAAATAGCAACAAATTAAAGGTGGGGTGACTACCTACTGCAATTCCTCCAGCAAATTTTTGTTTGTGGCTTAAAATTACGTCACTTTCTGGGGACATCTTAGGTGAATACCGCTTGGTATACAACACATCTGGTTTTACTGTCCTTTAATAAGGTATAGCCTTTGTGGATGGAGAACCAGTGAGCTATATACGGTACTTATAAACACGAAATAATAGTGCCGCATGAATCTACAACTATACTGTATAATACGTTATGTGATTTATAAACAGAGTAGCTCGTATCTGCGACTTCGTACGCGTGGATTAAGAATTTTTTTGCCAGAATTAAATATAGAAAGTTGTTGGTAACGAAGGATTGGTCCCAAACAATATCGAGTCGGAATAATATGACAGGAAAGCTATCACTATATCATCCTACCGTCGAACCTGTCTCTTGAAGAGAATCAATTTCCAACATATTTCTGTCACCATTCGATAAGGTCACAAATTTCGTGACTACAACTGTTAATCATACTGGAAAAAATATCCTGTGCTCTTCATACAGATTTCCTTATAAAATTCCATGACAACGATATAGCCATATAGTCGTCAAAACGTAACAAAAAGAGAGAGACTTGCTTCCGTATTTATAACAATATTACTGTGGTTCACACTCATACACTGACTGCGAACAACACCTGAGGGATCATTATAACGTAAAAAAGTGTACACCTACAACATTGCAAGACTACCTACGATTTGCCTCGCATTGCACCCCTAACTTTCTGATGTCTGCAGTTTAACATTCAATCCGAATAACCTACGGCCCAGGCCTGACTCTTACGATGAAAAACAAATTTTAAAAATATTAGCCTCCACGGAGATTTGAAGAGGAGACCACGACATTCGAAAGCAAGCGCTTTAACCACTGAGCTGGCAATCCACTACACGGAAACACGGTACGGAGACGTCCATATCCAATGTGTTTGTCTATCGCCGTATTTCGAAGATATGAGACAACATGAGCTATTTATACCGATAATTTTTCAACCAAGTGTAGACAGTGTTTTTCTCCTTGTTTCAAAGGATAAGTGTGCAAAGTTTCATCGAGATCGGATGAAAACTGTGGATTTGTATGAAGAACAAACAAACAAACATATATATGTTTATATATAAAGATTATATACAAACTGCGAGAGAAACAAAGCCTGAGCTACCGATTTAACATTAGATAGACTTACGCACGCTATCCGTCTCTGTCCCTGTTAGATCAGTTTTCAGAATATGTTATTTATGTCGAGAAGTATCCTATGTCCTTTCTGATGATACATACTACTTACGTGTTAAGTTTCATCAAGATAGGTTTAGCCGTTTAGTCGTGAGAATATAACAGAGAGACAGTAAAATTGGGATGAAAATATCTACATGGAATAGTATTTTCTACATTATCCTCATGGGTATCAAATGAAAGACTGCAGTCCATCGTCTATCAAAATGTTTCGATTTCTCTTTTCATTCCACGACTCGTACTAGTAAAAAAAAAAAAAAAAAAAAAAAAAAAAAAAAAAAAAAAAAAAAAAAAAAAAAAAAAAAAAAAAAAAATCCTGTTTTATTTTCTAAACTGCTGATACGGAAGCTCTTTCAAAATTATCAGCTATATGTAGCCTACTAAATATTAGAGGAAAACAATAACGATATTTATGGAGTTTACGGTTTTCGAAAAACAACCGATTTATTAACAAATCTTACATTTCAGCAGATAATTTAGCCAACAGATAATTTATATATATTATATAAGACAGAACTTTGTGAAAATGATAGTAAATGAGTTGTAAAAATGGATTATGGAACAAATTTTGTAGTTTTTTCGTTTTTGGACAACTATGCACCATGAAAATCACTTTTTCTCCTTTCAGTCTTTCAGGTAAGTTCCCACTCTTCAATCGTTTGTTCTCTTGTTTCTTCTGGCCACACAATCACTGTTTTATTTCTTACCTTTATCTGCAAACACTTTTATTTTCTTTTATTTTATATCGGAAAAAAGCTTCAATGTTTCATATCCTCTTCCGTTCTTTTTACTACCATTAGATCCTAAATGACTTTGTTAGCGCACATGGATTGTGTTTTGGATCACATTTTATAACAATCGGAAAAATACTTTATCACCTCTGTTCTGAAACAAATTAATATTGGACTACAATTGGGTCAAAAACTACAGCTGAGGGCAATTTGTTCCATCAGCGGAAATAAATATGGTAGCTACCTCACAGAATATTTGAATATTAATCTTCAAAAACTACACTAAAATTAGGGTTTCAGTTAAAGGCGGTAATTAATCATCTTTAATTAATTTCTATTTATTCAGGAAATTGTAACCTGCATAATATAGCGAAACGAACTTCTAACACACTCTTCGATCAAATATTTAATGAAATTGGCAGTGTGTAACATTTCAAACATTTTAAAAACTAAAAACTTGTGGAAATTGTAATTAACTACAATTTACATATTAAAGATACGTCTGTAGCCAAAGATACGAGATCTGGTCAGTTTATTGGAGGAATAGACCCAATCATAAGCTCCTAAAAAATTTGACGAAAAGTTAGTGTCAGCCTAGAGGATGATTATTGGAACTACGCTACGGTATTGTTTCCTCAAAGCACATCTGTCAACAGCTACGATGAGTGAAACGGTGCCGAAAGTAACATTCCTATTATCAGTACACACATAATTGACGATGATAAGGCAACGTTCTAGAGGAAAATAATCTAAAACACATTGCCATATGATTTTTATAGCAGTCTATATCTCAGATAGTGTAGATAAGTAAAGTAAGAAGAGAATAATGGTCTGCATCAAGGCTCAATTCTTGCCCCACTTCTTTTTAATGTATATATTTCCGACATTCCTAAAACAGAATCCAGACAATTCTCTTATGCTGACGATCTGGCACTTGTACAACAATCCCATAACATTCAGCAAATTAAAAATAGTTTAACAGCAAAACTCTGAGCGACTATTTTAAGAAATGGCGTCTCGTAACCAGTTTCAGCAAGACGGAAACTGGTGTCTTCCATCTTAACAACCGGGCGGCGAATGTCTCACTTGACGTTCTTCTTGATGGCACTCCCCTCCGACACAACCCAGTCCCCAAGTATTTGGGAGTCGTAATGGATCGCACCTTGTCGTGCAATAAACATCTAAACAACTTTGCAGCAGAATTAAGAACCAGAAATAATATTCTGTAGAAGTTAACTTGAACGTTCTAGAGAACATCCGCCTCCACACTTCGCACGTCAGCACTGAGCCTTGTATATTCTGCAGCTGAGTACTGCTCATCTGTCTGGATGAATAAAATCAACGTCAAAAACCAGACAGTGCGGATAATTAGTGAATGTATCAAGACCACTCAACTGTACTGGTTACTTGTTTTGTGTAACATCGAACCACCTACGAAAAGACGACGCAATCGCCTAATTGCTCAATATAATAAGATCTGTCATAATTTGGATCTGCCCATCCACAACGATATGGTAACCCAATTTCAGAGACTTAAATCAAGAAGTCCAAGCATAAAAACTACAAAACAGATTATATCTAATAATTTTAATGGGAAAGAAGCATGAAAATTGGAGTGGATAGCCTCAGCCCCACCAGAATGGCACTCACTGTTAGATAATCAGCAGACACTAAAGGGACTCGACCTTCCTCGCAAGACCTGGGCAGCTCTTAAAAGAGTAAGATCTGGTCATGGTAGATCTGCTTCAGTTCTGTACACATGGGGAATGAGTGATTCGCCGAATTGCGACTGTGGTCAGGAAAAACAAACCATCTGTCACTTGACCTTTGATTGCCCACTTCGAGCCTTCAGGGGATCACAAATAAACTTTATAGATATTTCAAATGAAGCTCTGCATTGGCTGCACTATGTTGACTTTGAATTTTGATTATAATTTAATGTTACATTTTTATTGGTGTGAAACAATTGTATATAATTGTATTATTGATTATTAGCCATAAGATAAACAAATACATAAATAAATAAGCTCTCCATACCTATATATTTGAGAAACGACAGAGATAATCAGTAACATATAATAAGTGGTCTTCTGAGAAGAGTGTGAACAGGCGGATTTTATTTTTCATATTCACACTTAATACCTCAGAACTGTTTCTTCATTAATACTGTTTTGCCTTGGGATACGTTCCATCATAGTACAGATGTCTTTCCCCATTTCGCTATATTCCACTAATCTCTTAATCTCAGTTTTGCCTTACATTTGCAACTTTCTTCTGCCTCTTTTCTTAATTTTCTTCACAGCCATTTCTATCAACGCTTTTAAATAACGTTCGCTTATTGTACTGTACCCAATACAGTTATCTATATATTTTTTCTCTCATCCTTGTCCTCTGGAAGGACCTGTTTGTTACCATCTATCCGAGAATGTGTAATAAAAATTTTATTGTTTGTTTATTGAGTAATTTTTGGGACTGAACTTGGGGACCAGTATTTACTAAGAGATTTGAACCTAAACCCGATTGCACCTTCCAGAATGCAAAATAGTATGCTTCAACCGCCATAGCCAAAGAGTGTACTGTGATATAATACATGATCACTATTCACTTATAAGACAAATACTCAGGGGAATAACGCGAATCAACATCTTTATCTCCACAATATTGTTAATTTCAGAGTGTCCTTTGCACCATAGTATGTTCTTTCCGTTGACGAGGATGTACATTCCGAAGACATTTATTGCCAGCCCCGTTGGCTCATTTCGTTGCGGCATCGTGATGGTGTTCAACGACTGAAACTAGGTTAGCTAGTTGGAATGCTAATTGTGGAAGAAATTGTCTTCATCAGGACTTAGCCGGCAGGGTAGGGGAGGTAGTGGTGCGCGATTCCTAATCACCAGATTGTTCATGGGTTAAATCCCCAACCTGTACGGAGAGAGGTCACATGACAGACACTGTTGATGCTGATTGGTCTGTCGGATGGGGACGTCAAGCTTGGCGCCCCACTGGAGTGTCTTTCGAAGAGTAGTCCTGAATGTGCCGGCACCGGGTTTCAGCCACAACACAAACCACACTACAGTTATCACACACACCCCCAAAGTCATCCACACTACAATAAAACGGATACTGTCACACTCTGGAAGGCAATTGGAAATCACCCGAGCTCATCTTCCCAGCCGTTCCCATATCAAACGCCTTTGTACAGACCCGGGTAAAGCGTTCGAGGAAGAAGAAGAAGACATTTATTAGCACGATTTCTCCCTTAACCGTTTTCAAACATAAGTAGGTCTTGCCGCATTTGTCCAGAATCCCGATCAAATATATAAACAGTACGTATTAACTCATGGGCGTATAGTTTTCGATTCACAACTCCCGTGGCCACAGTGCAACGTCCACACCAGACATCCATAAAACACAAAATGTCTTGTATGCTACGAATTGCACAACTAAACGCCAGGAGAAGCAAGTTGGTTCTGCATGAGGTGAGGAAGCTATCAGAGGAACATAAATGGGATGTCATATGCCTTCAGGAGACACATTCATGCTTCGGGAAGATTCCTTACATGCCGGCATCGTCACAGATAATCTCAACAGGTAGAAACCCTATGACAGCAATAGTAGTGCTATCCAGACAAGTTACTGTAACTAAGATAGTGCAGTTCTGTGATGAACATACGACATGTGTGGAGCTCATTGCTGACTGGGGTAGTGTAATTCTCGTCAACATGTATTTTCAATATAGCGATCCCATTGAACCATACATTGGGAAAATAAGAGAAGTGTGCACTGCCCTAGAAAACAGACCAATAGTGATAATGGCTGACGCCAATGCTAGATCCGAACTCTGGCACAGCGGGGAGACAAATACGAGAGGCGAGCTTTTAGTGGAAGCTATTAGTGAACTGAATCTAGAAGTAAGAAATCTACCACATAAACCCTACACATATAGCAACCGAGCAGGAGCTAGGTCAAACATCGATGTAACATTGACCAATCTGCGATGTGGGAACTTATTGAGGAATTGGAACGTTTTAGAATTTTTAACTACCAGCGATCACAATGTCATTACTTTTGAGTTGGTCAGAGGGAGGAATGATTTTGACACATCGGAGGCGCAGATTTCCAAGGTACATTACAACATCCGACGGGCAGACTGGAACAGGCTGAGGGAAAGTTTTGCACAACAGGAAATCATATTACATGATAATGATGTAGATCGAGCAGCAAGAGACCTTACCCGGGCACTCCAAATATCAATGAGGAGATCTATTCCTCTAAAGAGAATCATTGGCACAGTTGACAGACCTTGGACAGATAGACTTCAAAGACTACGACAAAGGATGCACAAAGCAAGAAAAGATTACCAACGTTGCCTCATCTCCAATTTTAGAGGACAGCTCCTGGAAAGATACAGACAAATTAAGAGTGAATTCCAAGAACTGTTAATACTAACTAAACAAAAAAGTTGGGAAACATTTGTAAAAACAAACTTGCGTACAAACCCCTGGGGTATTCCATACAAAATTGCAGCAGGAAAGGTAAAACCCCCAACTACACTGTCTACTGTGCAGAAACAAGATGGAACCATGACTACGAGCTGGAAATCTACTGCAGAAGTGTTACTCCAAGAACTCCTTCCAGATGATAAAGTGGAAGATGATGAGATGGAGCACAGAGCGCTCCGTCTGGAAATTGACCAACATAGGCAAAGTACCACCGACACTCCAGATATTAGCATCTTCGAGGTAGTACAAGCAATAAATGCCTTGTCCAGGAATAAAGCTCCGGGTCCGGATGGTATTCCAGCTGAAGTAGTACAAGAACTGGTAGTGCCAGTAGCCCCCACTCTGTGTAAGCTCTATAATGCATGCCTGCATCAGGGAAGAGTACCAAACATCTGGAAGCAGAGTGAGATATTAATCATCAAGAAGGGAGATGATAAAGATCCAAAATTGCCTAAATCATATCGACCCATCTGCTTGCTAAACGTGCTGGGAAAAATACAAGAAAAGGTGCTGTGCAAGAGGTTACAAGAACATTGGGAGAAGGAAGGGATGAACCCAAACCAATATGGATTCAGAGCGGGGAGATCTACAGAGGATGCAATCAACCAGACAATGAATCTGATACAGAACTCAAATCAGAATTACGTGATAGGGATTCTTGTCGATATATCCGGGGCATTTGATAATCTATGGTGGCCTGCACTTTTTGCAAGGCTTAAGGAACTTAATTGTCCAAAGAACTTGTATAACTCCTTTAAAGATTACTGTAAGAACAGATATGTTAAACTAAGGTGTCCTGGAGTATCCATTAATAAAAAGCTAACAAAGGGTTGCCCACAGGGATCCATTTTTGGTCCAATATTTTGGAACATTGGGCTTGAACCGGGAATGGCAAGGCTGCAAAGAATGCCGGAACTCCTGGGACTTGTTGCCTTTGCAGATGACCTGTTCTTAATTATAGAGGGTAAAACCAGAGCCGAAATTGAGGCTAAAAGCGCAAAGGTTCTGCGTGAACTCAGTCGATGGTGCAGACAAGTCAAACTAAGGTTAGCACCTCAAAAAACCTGTTATATGTTATTGAAAGGTAGATTACAGAGCAATCCAACCATTAAAATAGACGGAGTTACAATAAGAAGAAGTCCCTTCAGTCGATACCTTGGTGTGAAATTAGACGAAAGCTTAAATTTTATGGCCCATATGGAGGAAGCATGTGGGAGAGCCACCTCAGTCATGAATAAACTAATCAGTATGGGGCAAAGGCGTTTCCAACTTCCACCGCTTATTATTCGAATATACCACAACACAATATTAACATCAATTGTAGGGTATGCAGCCAGTGTCTGGGCGAAACACCTCAAAAAAGCAAAACCCAGCCAACTTTTGAGGAGGACACAGCGAACTATTCTAATCAGGCTGAGTGGTGCTTATAAAACAACAGCAACTGATGCCCTTACCGTAGCACTGGGGGTGTGGCCATTGGACTTGGAAGTTCGCAAGCGGGGAGCATTATACTGGCTCAGGAAAGGGAATGCGGAACAGGTAGAGAGAATCACGGGAGCACCAGCAACAACAGCTGCAGAAGTAAACAAATTGTTATTGGAAGAATGGCAGCAAAGGTGGAATGTTAGCACAACAGGAAGAAGGACATATGATATGTTTCCAAGTGTCTGTGAAAGACTCAAAATGTCGCATCTTCACCCATCGCCTGGGCTGGTACATTACATAACGGGTCATGGCCCTTACAACAGTGAACTGCAAAGAAGAGGAATAGTGGACAATGGTAGCTGTGATTGCGGAAACGAGGGCACTCCGGAACATGTTGTATGGGAGTGTATTTCAACAGCAGAACAAAGAACCCCGTATCAGCAAATATTACAGGGCAGGCGCATTTTTGACATATTGCGTGACCAGGAATTGTGGTACTTTCTTGATGCAGCTTGCAATCTGGCCTCACAAGCAGCCAAAGAAAGGTTCTTGGCACTTAGAAACCGTTTCAACCGACAGCGACCAGCGACTGAGCAGTGATAATTCCCGAAGAAAGAAACTCCCGATGGGTCGAAGGAGGACACCTCCACTTCCAGAAGTTATCTCCTGAGGGAGGTAAGTTACTCCGAAGTGGCTGTGCCGGGAGTAAATGTGTAAAAGTGTAGTAAATATACAAAGTGAGAAACAGTGAGACAACAGTGCAGTAAGTGATTTGTGTATGTGAATGTTTCCTCGTTTAATTATATATAATAGTATCTGTGTGTGAACGTATGTTATTCAAATTACAAATTTACAGTATATATCAAAAATAAGAACACTAACACATATCAAATATATGCTTACACATTGTTAATTTAATTATGTAACTAATTTCTGTGAAATTTGAAAGTTTATGCGTTACAAACTAGTTTTACATCCTGAATAATATTTAGCTATTATTTGCAAACTATAATTATCTTATGTACCTCTTGTAATATATTGGAAATATGGGCCCAGAATAGAAACTAGGTGCTGGGCTATTATGTACCAGGATATAAAAATAAAAAAAAAAAAAAAAAAAAAAAAATTTGTCCAGAATGAAAGTTGAGCATCGCAAGCAGGTTAATAAGTTGACAGTAAACAACATCTTCTGGTTACTCAGCTGCCTCACGTTTACCGCTGTGTTGGGTTCGTGACAGCCTCTTTGTCGTCTGTCAGTCAATGACAGAGAGTACAGTCACTTCTTTGATCATTTTATGTATTTTCAGGTGAGTCAGCCGTCTCTAAATCTCACAGGCTGCTAGTATACCGCAGCTGCAGCATCACAAGTGTTTTGTGAGCTGCTTTTTTATTTCACTAAATTCTTTGAAAAGTCGTACTACCAATATTATTTACAGATTTATCTTCCTTGTTGAGTTGCGATATGCTTTATTTGATGATTCATTTTTATCGCTATTTGAGCCAATCTGTTAGTGTACTGAACCGCTCACCTGAGATTAATTTACCCTGAAAGTCATACATATTTCTCAGCGGTATTTATAGCTGAGAATATAATTTTCTGTCTAGATTATGTGTACCTTAACTAAAGTTACATTTATTAGTAAGCAGAAATTTAATAGTTATATGACCTTTCCCTAATGTTACATTCCCAAGAGTTGTCACAACGTCATAATAGTTTAGTGTGTAAGCTGAAATATTCCACAGTTACATGACCTTCCCTGTCTTGTCAATTATGGATAAAGTAAAAATCGGACAACGAAATCATTCACTGTTTGTTTGATTTCTTCTTAACCACAATATCTACTACTTGATAAAAAAAATTATTTCGTAACTGTAATTATATGCATAGACTAGAAGTAGGAACAAACATAAATTAGATTCCAAATCGAAGTCCATTTTTTCTTTTCAATTGGTTACGACATCAAACAGCAGATATAGAATTTTCTTTTATACATATGGTAATTATTGTTAGGGAAAATGAAATTTTGAGATAACGGGTAAACATTAATAAAATTAATCAAAAAATCTCTTAACAAAATCGATTGATTTCAAACTATCCTACACCACCAACTAATTACAAAGCTGATGTAAAAAACAATATCTTGTTGAAAATCTTGAAACTTATAATTTTTTCGTACCCTGCTTTCTTTGGGTGAAGCATGATTCTTTCATTTTTTTTGGTGGTAAGTTAAACACTAGCCTCTGTCTATTTCAGTATATTGGAGTTTAATTCAGTATAGTCATTTTAATTTTCAAATTTTACGTTTCAATTTTTCTTCTAAACCGGGAAACTTTTGCAAAGAATCCTACAAAGACATCTTACTAGATCTTCTCCCGTCAGAATTAGTCAAAAGAATTGTCTACTATCAATCAATGCAATAACGGATACAACAATGGTAAAATTCAATTACATTTCATATTTAACATTTTCTTAGAAAATTCTGTATATAATTAAACTTCTTCTTTTACAGCTGTGATGAAAGCACTACATCTTTAATACGTGAACTATGTTTCAATTAGAGTTTGATATAAGCGTAATTTCTTTTCGTTACATGGATCTCCAATCGAAGAAAGGATACATTGATGTTCCTGAAATTTCTTAACTCCGTCGTTCCGAAATTTGTGATTTGTTAGAAACACATTTTTATATATTCGCCATTGAAAGTTGTTAAATGATAAACTAGTTGTTTCCTACATGCTTCAATAACAATTTTCTTCTCGAAACACTTTTATAAATAATTTGATAGTTTACTAAATATCACTTTAACGTAATCGAATAATCACTTCTAAACGGATAACAAACGTCGCTACAGTGTTCCCACATCATACTTATTTGTAGGTTGCCACTTTCGTGCTTTCTATCAACTATTTTCTTGGGCGGAATTTTGTTAAAACTTATACCTATTTTTTTATCCCCTCTACCACATTTACATGGAACACTTACTTTCATCTATAAGGCCAGATTGAACTACAATTTGCTATTTATACGAATAGATCGGAGCTCAGTACGACTATAAGTATTGTTGTCCATATCGCGGTAACGGATATGGCAAAGGTTTGGATCTTCTGTATAAGTCATACTTTTTTCCTGCCTTCTTTTTGAGCTGAAATGCTGAATTAATCACCGATTCAACGTTTCTGATTGTATTTATATTTATTTTTATAGCATAGAAATGCATATTCACACCATGTTCCTAGTTTTGGTTATATTTCGATAATATTTATGGTCATATATTGAGGAAAAATCTCGTAGATTTTTTAGTAGCACCGGGAATTCACAAGATATATATGAGAAGAAATTAAAATAAATATTCACAGACCTGTACTTCTGCTATACAGGTGGCGGAGAAAACCAAAACTAATTTTCGATGTGGTCAGAATTCACCAGTCAAGAATTAAAGTTATACATTATTGTCACTCTCTAAACGTAATGTTCCGCCAGAAAATCTCGACAATGCAGCAGAAGCATGCCTGTGTCAATCCTCGTCAATCACTATATCAATGAAATATCCTCAGTCATCGTTAAATCTGCAGTGGATCAGTGAGTAGACTCTTGCTGCCAAAAATAAAATTTTCTGAATGTGCGAAGTTACATAAGGAAATTTAGAGAGGATGGTTTTAGTACAAACGAAAGAATTCTGTTCTGTAAATTTTCTGAAATAACGTGACAAAAAGATTAAAAACTTAATTTATCGATGATGCAGCCAATGCACGGAAGCAAATTATGCTGTCTACATGAAAGCGACACAACTAGATAAAATAAGTGATGTACAATTGAGCATGTTTTATGTATAGTATATTTAAATGTTTTGTCATTTTTAGGTCATATTTACCCATTTTAAGGTAATATTTGCTTCCATATTACTCTATTTTTTTCGTCATAAAGATCCAAACCCTAAATATGGATAAAGGAAATAGAAATGTGACCATGATATCATGCCGTTGGATGTAGTTGGTTTTATTTAAGTTTCCAGCAAAAATTTTTATACTTCCTCAACTATCATCGTAATCAGATTGTGAAATTATGAATAATCATATAGGCGTAAGAAAGGTTCTTTGTTTATTTATTCATTTTTTTCACTTATTTTTTGTTTAACTTCTTATTAAAAAGTTTAAGTTAATGAGTAAAGGTAAAATTTGTCACAGAGGTTTGGACTAATTAAATTACATGTTGATGTAGTTGAATTAATTAATTAAAAGTAGTTTTTAATTCCCAGTATGTTATACGATTTTAACGTAATAGCTCGCCACACCACAACATTTTCTGCTGAAACTTCTGTTTGGCTGGAATAATTTGAAACTTACTGCTAGAGCTAAACGAAGAATACAGAAAAAAAAAATATTTCAATGGACTTTTATATGTAAAATACATATGTTTAGTGAATCACAATCGCGAAAAATATGAAATTAATTTTTTTTAGAAAAAAGCATTGCTTCAGTCTTGGGATCCAAGATATAATTGAAGTTTTAAAAATTAATAGTAATGAACTGAGTATCACATGTTCTTTGTTGATAAACATTTTATTTATCGGGGTTAATATAATAAAAATGGTTGTACTATCATTATAAAGAAAATCGTTTTATAAATTAGGTAATTCAGTTTTTGTCGAAATTAAAACTGGTACCTCAAGTTGATATTTGACAGTCTTAGAACATCATTGATTCGTTATCAGATATAGCGTTCCGGTGGCTCAGTGGTCAAGACGTCTGACTGGAGATCGAAAGGTCCCCGATTCGAACCCCTGTCTCGGCGGGGATTATCAAAGCCCTTAACCCTACTTTCACGTGTGGCACAGATGGGTGTTTAATGAGAAGTGCGCCAGAACGCTTCAGTGGTTCGGATTCCACGTTAAACTGTAGGTCCCCTGTACCCGGGAGGATTGCCTGGATAGGTTAAAGCGACTACGACAGGGTCGGGATGCGCAGTCAATAAAAATCCTGGCACCAGGTCATAACGACCACACGGATCTATTATTATCAAATAAGTAACGAAATTATAACAGTCGATGATTTTTCTTTGTTTATCTTTATAAATATGTGGCGTTATTAATTAAACGTTTCATTAGCATTTTAGAAATTTTGTACGATACGGCGTTTAAAAAATAAATACCAATTGCCCCTCTTCGAATATTTTAAAGAATTAGCGAAGCCATCGCAAAACCACAAAAATATCGAAAATGGTAGATAAGAATATTTACGAATACTACACTGTAATGATCCGTCGTAGACAGTTAGGTTAGCGTAGAGAAACAGCACCATTCATGTGGATAGTCGCTTGGTCCAGGATTACCTCAGAAAGTTGCTAAAAGTTATGAGCGTCCGTAGACTTTGCTGTATAAGGCTGCGCCAGGGACAATAAAGCCATAAAAGGCCGCAGGGAGAAGTTGCTGCCACGAGAATAGCAGGAAAGTGTTCATCGGCCATTTGTCAACACAGTGGCTTGCTGGTCTCAGAATATTTTAAGCCATGTCGTGTGATAAAATATGTTTTATTGGATTCATGTAATTAAGTGAGAACTCTACCAGAATCTATTCGCCAACCAGTTATTTTGGAAGAACTTATGAGTTTCATGCATTGGACGTGCGTGATGACTGCAGAGCAAATCTCTAGCCACCCAGAATGCGTTAGTATAAGAGTCTGTTGTCTTTTCAAGATTTTACGTGAACCGAACCAACCGGGAAAGGGGAGAACTTTGCCGAAGAACGAGATTGGTGAGCGGGTATCGGTGGACGCCTTGCTGCTTTGGTACGATCCGGTGGTAATTTCCCTACATACACATTTTTCTCCATTCCCCTACCCACGTACTTTTTCCCACTATAAATTTCAATTTTATACTATTTCAACGTTTTTCATAAATTATTAATCAATTCTCTTGGTAATTTATTCCAATCCCTGACCAACTTACCTATGAAAGAAAATCTTCCCACATCCTTGTGCCTGAAATTTAGTGCCTGCTGGTGGTAATGGTCATCTTTTCCCTTCCATGCATTACTTTTCATTCTTAAACAAATATCTTTCTACGCCTCATCACCAGTATACTCCCATGACTTTCTTCACCCTCCTTCTATCTTTCAATGAATCCAACTCCAGCTTTTTTTATCATATCGGTTACTGAGTTTGCTCTGCGCTAATTTTCAGAGACAAATCTAACATCCCTTCTTTGCACCTCCTCCAACTCCTATGGATTCATACACAAAATGTGTGTCGTATACTAAACCAACCTACTCAAGCAATAGTCTGACCAAAGTTTTGTAACCCAATTCCTTGACTTCTCTCGTACATTCCCTCATCACTCTCTCCAACAAGTGCAGAACTTTGAAACCTTTTCCTACTACCTGTCCAATGTGTCCTGCCCAGTTGAGCTTGTTATCAAATATTATGCCAAGGTATTTCCGGAGCCCGTGGTCTGCAAGCCTACTCACTACACGCCGTTGACCTGTTTTACTGACCTTGGCTAAAAAAATTAAATTCACACCATAAATTTGATTTAAATGAAATTTTTTATATAATAAATATATCAGTTACGATCGATACTGAAAATTGTAACAATCAAGGTATCGACCACGCAGCACTGGAAAGTAACTCATATTCGACAGTCTGTTTGTACGTATTGCTTTTTCAATTAAAATTTTGTGTAATGTATTAAAGTTTTTGGTGCTAATAAATTAAAAAAAGAATCCTCTGCAGTAAATAAATCTTCCACGCTTTGAATAAAGTTTGGCAACGTATAAAATGACGGAGATACGTAAAATTTATTATTACTGTGAGGTAAATCACAATGCGTGCATTGCGATTGCTATCTACATTCTTCCCTCCTATCTCTCTTGGCAACGTCCGAGTTCAACCAGTTCTAAGCACATGTATTCAGAATCAATGGACGATACACCATCACTCAAATTCTTTGTCTTAGAATTCCCAAATTCATTTGGAACTGCGAATCACTTGTAGGTTTATAATCATCTTGCATGATCGTATCAACTAATTATTTTTCTGCTGTGAAAGTCTCAGCGTTACTTGTTTTGTAACAAAATTGAGAACAGTAAAATCTACTAAAATGATCGTAGCACAGAATGAAACTAATTATTACAGTATTCAGCACACACGCAACATTAATTTGGGATTTATTTTATGACTTTATACGCAACTTAAATGAAGTTTCGCCGGATGGCGTAGTGTTAACAGTACTGTCACATTAATTAGTAACATTGAACTCTAAAATCAAATGTAATCTCTTCTTTGTGCTTATCTGCTTGTTTTAGCCGGTATCACGCAAAAATTACTGAATCAATTTGGATGAGGTATGCTCAGTTTGAAAGTTTATAGTCTAGCTTAAAATTTGCGTTACTTCTTATGTCTCTTCGTAATCAGAGAAAGGAGTAAGTAATGATAAGTTGTTTCTAACCTCTACAGATATTCACCAAAAATTGTTAATACAATAACAGTAAGAGATCGTTCACAGCATTATAGACAAAAAAATATGCTTAGGAACTTTATGTTTTGACTTAAAATGTGTTCAGCAACTTTACAGCAATATTAATTATTTATTACAGACAATTTTCGGGCACTACTTTGCGATATTTTGACAATCCTGGCCAGAAATTATACCCTCATCGCGTGTTATGTTTTGGTTATATGTTACTTGAAATAAGAAAACGCATCGTAATACCATCTCGATAGAGTGCTAACCTAAATTCGTAACAACACAAATTATTTATTGTGCTCCTATTCGTTGGTTCTGTTATTAAAAACAGAGTTGCGACTTCATAAAACTGTGATTTTTATTTACCTCTGCAAACTGTGTTGACACACCTTCACGAAATTATGGTACGTGATATTGAATAATTTAAAATATCAATTCAAGGATTTATTTATTTCGGAGATAGTATTGTAAGTTTGGTGCATTTCTATGGAGTTTTCACTGTTTCAAAGTTGTGGATTTGACATATGATCCAGTAATTTCTTAAATTTATGTTTGTGGAGATTGAAAAATTTCTGCTCCAACAGCTATGTAAGCTCAGGCAAAGATGCATGCGTTGCGGATATTGGCACACTATAAGAATAAAACCGTTCGTTCAATGTTCGCTTGATACACCTACACTAAGATACGCAAGTCTTCAGAGGCTGTTGACTTAATTATTCAGGGTTAAGTTTAAACTAAAATTTACCAAAAAATTAGAACTTTTTAAACTGGAGAATGCAGTAATCTTTATTTATCATACCGAGAACAGTAACTGAGTATGTTTTCCTGAATATTTTTGTGTGAATAAACATTACTGTACAATTCGTGATATTCTTTACTCGGTAGTTTGAAAGTGTGATTTTGTTTGTAATTAGTCTATTTTAATTGTAACCGAAAACAGGAGATAGTCAAATATAAATCCATCTTGATCTTAAAATAATGGGAAGGAATTATTTATGTCTTGTACAGTAAACCATTGATTTCACTATTAAAATTCGCTTAAAATCCTCGTTCACCGCATTAAGCCATCCTTCCATGCGCAAGCTAATCTTTTGGTTAGTTAGTTTTTTGTTTATTTCTTAATTTGGCTATCATTGTTGTATCAATCCTTCTGAAAACTTCGTGATCCCATTGACCAAAACACAAAACGCGGTGAACAGAGCCCTTTGCAAAAAGGGGCATTCTTTTGATTCCGTTCAGAAGCCCACTAGTTGATATCAAACAGTGTCCACCATTTAAACATTACTCAAAAACAGCAATTCTCAACATGTGGTCTGAGGGTGAGGCAGTTTGTTTTCAGACATAACATTGTTATTAATTTGTTTAATAAACATTAAGAGTCTGTTCAATATATAATTTGATTGTAATAGTTCACTTTCGGCTTTATAACTGTGTTTCCGCAAGAATTCAAATTATGCTTTTAAATTTATTGGTACAATACAATACTTCTCAAATGTTAATAATAAAAACATAGGTATTATAAATATAAGGCCGTATAAGTTAGTGGTAGAATTATTTTTGTCAACATGGTAGTCTTCTAGTTTAAAATGACTGAGGAACAACGTGCCAAATGCGTAACTCACACGTTTATTAGAAGACTGACGAAGAACGTAAATAATTGTAGAAATAAAACTTTAGAAAGGATTTTTGACTACAGAAAAGGTGTTTAAACCATAATAATTGTGTTTGTGTTGCTACAAGAAAAATAACTTATAACAACCCTCAAACCCAACCGATTTTATGAAACATTATTTTAAGAATTGTGTGTAGCAAGCAAGGAACTGACTAATTATGGTTTTGTATATTTTCCATCTAATTAATTGTGAATTTGTTTAAATGAACATTCTTTTATGGAGAGAAACTAAGTAAATAGTATTTAATATGGTCCAGGACACTATTATAGAGGAAACATTGATTAAAATTTCTAACTCTGAGTATTGATGTGAACTACGGTGTTTGGAGGATATTTTGCGATGGTTTGGACTGGTTTATGTAGATAATTTTGTATGTAAATACTTTTAAATATGCTTAAATTTCATTTACATGTGTTTCGTAATGGTTGTGAATAATTTTGTATTAATTCTGACCGTTTATTTATGGATTTAATTGTTGAAGCATTGTTAGAATTCGAGAAAAGTCGGTCGGAACTTTTTGAACAATTCGGGATGTTTCTAAAGTGTCTAATTAGGCGCGTAGAGATGGCGAAGTGGTAGTTGATAGTCATTATTTCTGTTAAGTATGTTGGTATAATCGTTGCAATATTTGTTTACGTTTGTACTTAATATCTTTGGATGGAATCGATGTCTTGAAAGAAAAATAAACAAAGTGTAAAGTGATTCTTCGAGTAATTATTTAATACAATCAAATACGTAAGAAACTCTTGTATGAATGTTATAAATGTAGAGTAAACATTAGACAAATTTTAAATGTTAAACTTGTAAACAAACAAGTGTTGGGAACTGATAAACACAAAAAATTTAGGATAGTCCTAGATGTCTTAGCAAAAATATATTTGGTCAACACTTGTGTATTCTCTGAAACTAGCGTCTGTTGATTGGGTCAGGTTTAAGATGTAACCTGTTTCCGCAATATTCGTTCGAAAGGATGTGACTGGTTGACAGACGTTGTTGAGGCACGTAAATCAGGGTGTTGTGATTTTTTATCACTTACCTCTGGCGACCCTCCTCGATAAGTCACGGCGACTTGACACGCTCTTCAACCAACCGCCACTGAATGGCGCCATAAATCTGGCCGCCTATCAGGGGCCATAAATAATGAGGCAATTCGTATCATTTGAATGTTCGCTGTGTCTCAGAGAGGAAGCAAGCGTAAGAATAAAAACCTTGACGTGCCAGATTTATGGCAACTAGCGTTTGATTCGGGAGTTAATAAATAGAGGTTTGACTCACTACTGCCTTTCTGTGTCTGTCCGAGTTATTTATGCTGTTTGTGATACACTCCGCAAGGAAGCGTCTTGTCTCAAAATAACGCAAGAGTCTGGAACTTTGCAGAATGTGAATCGGCCGGATATAGATGCATATTTCCCTCATCAAATTACAATTTCTAACGTATAGTTTCGTCTTTTGCCTACTGACACAGATAATGTAAAGAACTCACCTATAAATAACTTAGTGTGAAGAATGTTTATTAGACGCAAATAGTATTAATTTTCTAGATATATACAGGTAACAATCAACAGAATACCTGAAGCAAGTACAAGTTCAGAATGCAGTGCCTTATTTTAGGGATATTTAATGATTGTGGGGCTGCTGATTTTTCTGATGGAAGCGTTACTCTATTTAACATCGCTAACTAGCAGGACGATAAATGGAATTACAGGGGACTGAACTGACCCTTGAGGTGTTTGCGCTGTGCGGTTGCAACGTTGTGTTGATCGTGTTTGATTAAGACGCTCCTAGTGTTGCATTAATTCGCCATTTTTGGTCTTGTCTAAAACATTTTGGACGATTCTATCAATATTTTTTTCACGTAACAGGAAAAAAAAAATTAAAACATAGTGACGAATAAATCTTCTGAAAAATCATCATTTTCACATTTCAATGACGCCTTGCAGAAATCGATGAGACCGAAAAAAACATTAAAAAAAAACGTTACCTCACTGTTGTATCTGTGATTAAGGGCTAAAGAATTTCTTAGCTCAGAGAACAAAGATATTGAGAATTAATCTTCATGTTGAATTACCTCGAACTCTCCTAAATTTGATAATACAGCTCTTCAGTGTCATTTTTACATAGATTCTCAGATAAGATGTGAAGGAGACAAAAAATGTAGGTTTAAACCCCAGGTTTGATGTTTCTATTAGTGTTGCTGCTAAGGTTGTTTAAATTTTTCATAAATTAAAAGGTTTCTTGGAGCCAGAATCATATGCACCTGTCTGTTCCATCAAATGGTTTTTAATAAGAAAATTACTACATAAAATAATTCCCTCCGTTTCTACGTAACATTCTGATGTAAGTTTGAGTTGGCACTTCTTTCCGAACTCTGTCAAACAAATAATAAAAAAATAAAAAAAGATTGATATGCACTTATAATTTTTCTCGTTTCCGTGCAGTATAAAAATTCAGATTTATACGTTACAATATATTAGCACTTTTAATAACGAATATTGTTCAGTTCTTATTTTTTCTTCAAAAGAAGATCGGTAACAGATATTATTCCCACCTGAAGAAAATAATTTTTGCAAAAATAATTAATTTTTTATTTCAAATTCGATCACAACATATTTTAAAGTAAGAATATAAACAAATAAATCCCCGTAAATTTACTATTTTTTATACTACTGTTTCTACAAGGTGATAGTTGAAAATATTTTGGATAATCTATCACATGGCAGCAACGTATCTCTACATATATATGTTGCATGCTGTGTCTTTTTGAAGAATGTACTTAACCGATTTGAATATTTAAAATTTTGCGCTGTTTTTCCTATCAGCACTTCATGTTTCATAGCGCAGGGACATAAAAAGATAATCTGTCCTTAATCTTAAAATGTAGCCACCAAAGATATTTGATACCATATCAACCAGAGATTGCAGACTGCACCAAACATAAAAACTGAAATAAGCTTAAAAATTTGTAACAACGTTATTTTTAATGATAAATAAATTTTCTGGATATGCCGTGTTGTTTATTTGATAGTCTAGGCTTTCGGCTGTTATTCTACAACCTTCGTCAGAGATACTATTTATGTTGACATAGCATCGCAGAGAAATAGGCTGCATTCTCCGTTGAAGTAGTTGGTATTCTATAAACTTTGTGCTGCCTCTTTCATTCGTGGTGACCATAACAGATCTTTCCACAGCAGTTTCCTGTCTTCAAATTTTATTTCGTACCCGGTGTTAATGCCATGGGAAATTACCGCGGATTTGTCGTTGTTATATTTTTAGTGGCGAATGGCGGATATGTTCCGTAAGTCTCTCCTCCAGTGCAATTCGTATCGCCTATGTAAACACCGCCATAGCTGCAAGGAAAATCTAGTAATCATTAACAAGATGCTCGCGGAAGCATCAGAAATCAACATTATTTTTTCTGCCTAAATACTATTTTTCTGCTACTATGTTTGTGACAGTATAAATTTATTTTTAAGCAAACTTACCGAAACTTATTGAAAGAGATCTAACCTAAATAAATAACAATATAACGAAAATAATTTTTTGTCTCGATTTCCTTTGTTTTTGGTATTAAAACATTTTTGATTTAAAACCAGCGATTTTGTTTTACTTCTGCGGATTTTGAAATATCGACTTAAAAATTAACGTTAGGAATTCCAGTATTTTGTTATTTATTTTTTGTCGATACTATGTGAGGTTTAAGTCATTTCGACGAAATTTTTATATTTTAAAAGTTTTGAATTCAGCTTAAAATATGCTACAACAATTTCGTATATTAATGTATGGTGATGGTAAAATTTCTCCTCAAACATTTTGCGAAATGCACGGACAGTTTACGGGCGTAATTTAACGAAACTGTTATTTTTTTTACGTTGAATGTTGGGAAGATGCCGTATTACACTCCGCAGACAAAATTATTACCTAAATGCTACTCAAAAATAAATACATAAATAAACACTGTATACACCTGGGACCATGTTGACAAGCTGCAAGCAAATGTTGGTTATGCAAACGGAAATAATACCGCTGTATGGAAATTATCTAAAAAACATTTACTGCAAAGGAAAGATAATAAATAATTTCTAGATATTAATATTTTAAACTGCAAGTCTTTTATGCTATTTCATATTTCTCGATATTTACTGCATCCGTGCACTGATCCACCTATGAAATTATTGTATACCAAATCAATTCCAGTGAACATAAAAATAATAATAATTTACTGACAGTCATTCCGTGCATGATTTTGTCGTTACTGTATGTAATAATTTTGATGAAGAAAAATTCTTATAGGCTAATGAGAAACTATTTCATTTATTTATTAATTTCCTAGATAACATCCTTTAGATCTCTTTTGCTGTCTTTACATTTGAGTTGGAGATTTTAATTTTTTATTATTTTTTACTGACGATTCTTCCAAAGATGCATGTATAGTTTAAGTTATTTAACCTATCATTATGGAAAATAATTATTAACAATCAAAATTAATTGTTAAGGGCATATTTAAAGATGCACAGCAACCCAGGAGTACTAGAAACGAGATGTTTGAGTGATCATTAACATATATTTAGTATGGAAACTTGATGCACAGATAAATTTCCAGAGAAACTGAAAAGTTTGGTATAATATCACTGCTGTCGTAAATAAAATTTATTTATGATGGCAGTGATACTATATCAAACTTTAGTCAGCACGATTTGATTACGAGCAACATATTTGCAACTGAGCTTTTTTATTTTAGTTGCATTCTTTCAATATCCCAGTTTCTTTTCATTTCCCGTATTAGATACAAGTGAGTTATGAAAATACTTACCTTTATTCAAGTTTTCCTAATAAAAAGTCTTTCCATTCTAGCATTGAGAAACTGGGAGTCATTCTTCATTTAGATGTTCGGTTCTCCCTTCACCTTTTAATTCCTGTGCTTATGTATGTAGTGACACTACTAGTGGAAGTACTATAGTTTTATAAATTGCTTTTGAACAAGGATGAGTTTATTGAAGTTTCAGATAAACAAAAACGCAGTGTACATGTGGTAAGGAAATAATATTTTATTTTTCATTATCCGACATTCTGTGTGATGCTGAAATATATATTAGGACACATCAAAATGTTTCATAGACATCTGCACAAACAAACGAACGTATCAGAAATAACCACAGTGTTGCGGTCTCAATCTCTGCTGTGTGCTTTTTGTATTAGAAGAAAATTTGTTTTCATAAAGTTGTGTACACGCAAAAAAGCCATATGTATAGTTTTTAATGTGTGTGAAATAAACAAAACAGAAGTGCGTCAACCATGCATGAGGCACGATCAAAGCGTTAAAGACGCAGACATCTAAAGTAGAAAACAAAAATAAATGAAACTCTGATTGCAAACGCCATGTACAAGGGAGAATTAATTCTTCACTCTCTGAGAATAAAGACAGACAAGCGATTATACACACACAATAATATTAGTTCCACTTCAGAATAAGAACAAACTATACACGAGTTAATCTTTGACATACGTCACTCACAATAATTCACATCGTGTTTGCAATCAACTTTTCATTACTTTTCAACAACGGAAGTAGCTTTAAAGAGTCATTCATACATTTTATTCGGTCAAGAAAACGACATGTACGCGACACTATGTGAAGGCCGACTACACTCAAAGTCTACAGTATTAATGATCTCTTAACGTTCTCCAGTTTTTAACATTTTTTGATATATATAGCGAAATACAGCAGTTCTTATCTACAAAGGAGGACACTGCGAAGTACTTAATGTTATTTACATTCACTGTACAATAGGAGATGTGACACATATTGGGTCAAGTCAAGCATCATAATACTCTTCGCTAGCTACGCATATCGCAGAAAGCTTCCACAGTAAACAGTATACAACTTTCCTAAGCTTCGTGGTAGTGTTTCTATCTGGCTATTCTGTAACAAGAAACCTTGCTACTTATTAACATAAGAATTCTTAGATTAGAGAAATATCTTTAGACATTTTTCTCGTAACCATTACTGAAATATTAAAAATATTTGAAGCTAAATTTTCTTTAGTTCATTTTTCTTGATGGTCTTTTAGTGGTTCAACGATTTAAATTTATTTAAAAAATAAAAAAAACTGATTAAAAAATTCAAGTTTTCTGTTTTCTAATTCGAGCAACGTCAAAATGTTTTGGAGTAAGTTTTATGAATTTTGTGTTATAAGCTCTAGGACGCACATTTGTACCGCGTATTATGCACTTACTGCGAAAGCTTTCGCTAGCTATCACTTAAACGATAGTGATGAAACAAAATTAAACCACCACACGACTCACTCTTTGAAGAGGTTGGGGAAAAAGCTCAAACGTAACAACAAACTGCAGTTATGTTCAGAATATGAATGCTGTTCATTATGTACACATCAGGCTTAGTTTAAACAATATCACCTTACAACTCTTAGAGTAAAGCCGTGTACAAATGCGATTACTTTCCTTTGAGAAAGTGGACCACGAAACAAGAACAACAATTCCTTTTTCTTAGACGAAAAGAGTCGATAATATGTCACTCAGTTATGTACGCCTTTCTTCATCCCTTAGCACGTACTAGGTCTTCCGTAGCGTCGAATATACAGGTGAAATTCCATTTAGATGGCACCGTCTTGCACTGAAACTAAGCTGTCTTACTTTCCTTACAATTGCCAAGGGAACTAATATGTTTGGATGAATTGAGGGGAGGTTTCACTCGGCACTGCTAATAAATATTGCACTGCAGTTCCATGTCCAACTAAGAAACACTTGGCAAAAAAAAAAAGAAACAGTTATAGCACAAGCGACCAAATTCGTGACCAGCGACAAATAAGAAACCTCTTAACATCTTCACAAATCATCTGCAGGGGGTGACAGTCAAAATAAAGAAAGCGAAAATAAGAGTTCAGCGCTTTCACCGTCGTTGTCACGTCGCGTTACTCATAGAAGAATGCTATCACCTACTAGCAGATTTTGGACTGTACAGTAATCTACTTCACCCTATTATCATAGATCGATCGTTTCTTTCAAAAACTCACACGCTTCAACGTCTGTGCATTGCATCGTTACTCGCACACATCTATGATATTGCTACCAAGAAATGGTGATTACACACTCCGTGAAACTGCACTGAAAACATCGGGTTTGGCAAACACTTTGGCCGCAGCAACAACCACTGAATGGCACTTCGACAGCCTTTTACTCCATTGTCAAGTGCAGTCGCATTCGCACAGTTGAACATCTGTGCAGCACCAGTCACCACACTGTTCCGATGTCTGTGACGTCATCGACGTTTCGGCCGGTGCGCAGTGAGGCATCGTCAGGCAGAGGTTGAGCGGCTCGTCGTGAGTGGATTGTTGGGCAGTGCGGCTGGGGTGAAGTGCGACGGCGTCAGACGGAGGAGCGCGGAGTGCGGATGCAGCAGGCGGACTTGAGTGCCGCTTCTTCGTCGGGCGTGGCGGGAGTGGGCTATCACCACACCAGGGCCTCGTTCCCCATCTGCTGCGTCTCGGAGAAGCCACCTGCGGAACGGACTACGTGTCATGACACCAGTAAGGGGAGGAAAGGAACACAGAGTAATTGGATTTACAACACAGCCAGTGTTGTAACATGACATTCAGTACGTTGATCATGTGACGTATAATTTCTAGCATTCTCGATATGCTGGAATACTACGATTTCTTATCGATTATTTTTCCATTTATTCTAAACCTTAAGGGAAAATCTTCACTGAATTTTCTGAATAGCCCAGAATTTTGACTGTCACACATAATTTTTGGAGTAATAACACACTTTTATCGTAAATACCTTGAAGTGAAGAGCTCTATTCAACTATATTTTTTTATTTATTCCTTGCACACCGTATGGACTATCGCAGTGTAGTTTTTCTTTTACTTTACGTAAAAGATGAGTAATATTCCTCTACCTACACTTTTGGTGGTGATCAGAAATGGTATTATACTCTTAAAATCTAATAAAATGTTAGTATTTGACACTGGATCATTACCAACAGAAAATCATTGAAGACGACCTTCGGAAAAAGATCGAAAGGCAATTGAAATAAATATATACAATCATTAAGCATTTATTTTTAATGGAATTAATCTACATCTCTTTGAAAATAATGTTTTTTACTAATTGCGGATTATGCTGTGGTCCTCTCTGCTTAACATAAAAAAAAATTAATTTTGGCACATGCTTTTCGATTTATTCATTCATTCTCACTGACCCAAATATAATTTCTGTATTTTCTTTTCAGCTGATTGTTTTTGTTCCTTGCACACCGTATGCGAAGTGTAGTGGTGTAAACTGTGTTTTATAACTCTAATGAGTGTTAACTATAATTATTTTCAACTTACAGTTTTTAACTAAATTTACTAAAGTGAAATAATTGTTGTAAAAAGAATATTGAACCACATGAATCACATGAAACACATATTCAACGTCGTTGGAGGTGGCATTCCTGAACGATATAACGTGTAGTCTGTTTTTAGTGTGTTTGAAAGTATTCGGATGAGAGTGGAAACAGTGTCTTCAATATTTTATTTTCATAGGCTCCATTAAAAACGTTGTGAAATAAGTTATCTCATTTATATATTTACTAAGACACTGCTGTATGATTATCTCCTGTGACTATGTTAAAAATTTTGAGAGGAGTGAACTTATTTGTTCTATGCTACAGATTTACTCAAGCCTCCAGAACTATTGCCTCTATTTTAAGGCGTTATTTCACGTTTTTCAATACAATGTAGTTAAAGCAAAAGGAAAGGAAAGAGATCAAGTACTTTGTAGATATTTACGTACTGGATTATAAACAAATTTGACGAATAAAGAAATAAGTGAATGTGTCTAAAGAAGTAGTTACCGCAGAACAGGTAAGAAACCAACATGAAAGAACTGCCGCTTACAATGACAACTGCAACAGGTATTCAATACCCTCAGTATTAAAGTTAACTGATATTGTGATTGAAGCATTACAAGCGGCACTGGAAAATAGAGAATATATGAGAAATTTGTTTACAAATTCAAAACGAAATATTCCTACTAAGAGTGAGATACTCCGAAAGTCTTTTTAGTTCTGGCGAAAATTGGAAGAGTGTACATTCAGGAAGACGCAGCTCCGTCCTGCAACCTGATAGATATTACCAAAATATCAGATCTGAATAAGTGCTCTATTATTTACCATCAACGTAGACATTAAAATCTTTTATATCTAACAGTAAGTTCAATTTTTCACTCCATACTATTTTTGTCACTGTGGTAACGGCCATATGGCTCTTTGAGTCACCTGTTAACTAAATTAGTCAGTGAGAAAGAAATATTTTATTCATCAATGTGGAACAAAGTTTGGTAGCTTAAAAATCAAAGAATGCAGATGTAAAGCTGTAGCATTGCATATTCACGAAACGACAAAACACCAGAACGATTCTAAAACAGTTTACAAATTTGACATTCTTGAAAAGAATACTAGATGTCACAATGTTACACCAGGACAAGAAACAATAAAATTCAATCATTATTTAGCGAAAAATACCAAAAAGTTGGGTGTTATTGACGATGTTCTATGAACGTCATTCTGAAGGAGGAAGGAGCAGTGATTACACTAGAGAAAAGATTTCATGACCTATGGGGAATATTAATGACAAGAACATTTCGACACCTTACAACGAAGAAAACTATTCTTTGGTCAAACAGTATCCAGCTAACTTCATAAACTATTCTCATAACTCTAACCTATTAATTTGGATGATGGATCGCGACGTTTCGGAGATTAACCTGTCCACCGTCATCTTCGTGGAAAGTTGGTGTGTCTGGAGACAGATTATTTGAGTTCTCACCCTGCGAACTGATGAACTCTGGACTGGCCCGCTGCTGCGCGAGTATCTGGTCGGAGGGTGGAGGCGGCTGCGGCAGGAAGCCTGGGGGTGGCTCGGGGGTGAGTCCGCCGAACTCGCCTCCCAGGGGCAGTCCACCGGGTCCCGGGCCTCCCTGCTCCATCGGGCCGCCTGCAACACACGGCGAAAGGCCGCCCGGGTGAACGCGCAGCATATGAGGAGGTGGCACCAGACCTTCACAGACAACACACACCAAACCCTACACAGCCATCGCCTTCAAGTCGAAAAGTTGGGCAAAACATTTTGGGGGAAACCTAAGGATTCTTGCTATTGACTACGCACAAGGTAGTTTTGCAGCAAGTGCTGATAATTATGACGCGTTTTAAGCGCTGTGTCACAATATAAGATCTATAGATCTCCGTTCGGTATTAGGGTGCAAATACATGAGGCCGACCGCGCAAGATTCAACCACCATCGCAAGCGTTCTGTCAACTTACACGACGAGGAAGTCCCTGTCCTCATACAACTAACGTCGTACATTTTTCGGTATTTCTGGCATTACTACCTCTGTGTATATATAACTATTACAGTTCCTTTATACATCTTGGCAAACAAACATCTCAAGAGCTGCTTCATCCACAATCCTCTGCAAGGATCTGAAGTGCATTCCCAAAATCAATACGTTAAGGCCCGTTAAGTTTTGGCTTTTCCATGACTTCCCGAAATAACTCCAGCTGACTGTTGGGAAGGTTTCTTCAATACAGCTTGACCGAATTCCTTCCCGTTCCTTATTCCTGTCCTTTCTCGCCTGTAATCACATCAACGAGGCGTAGATCCAGTTGCACAAAAGAAAGAAAATAGAGAAAAAAGAAGCAAGGAACATAAGGTCAGTGTAGAAAATAAATGACTGGCATAAAAGAAAGAGGCGTTTAAAACCGCATTATTAAAAATTGGAACGGTCTGATGGCTCAGTGGTTAAGGTGTCTGACTGGAATCGAAAAGTTCTTGGTACGAATCCGTGTGTAGCCTTGGATATTCAAAGGGGTTTGACCCCACTTCACCTCTGGCACATGTTAGGTTGGATACGGAGGAAAGGATCATGGAGGTAGGGAAAGAGGGCAGACAACTTACAGCTAAAACTGTGAAGTCTCCTGTAAATTCTGGAGCCGACTGTTCATGCACGGCGGCCATATTGCTTTTCCAAAAACATCGGACTTTTAGCATTGTGTTTGCTGTTCTCAATATTTCATTCACTAATATTTCAAAGTTTTTCTGATACCAGCTTGTGTTGCTTACGGTTGCACAAACAGATCAGATAGGAAAACAACCTCTAGTATCATTTTATAAGTTAGTCACATTGTAATTACTGTTCTGGAATTGTTTAATACGATATCTGCAAGAGTAGGGTCTATCATTATAGAATTAGAATGCTTCTTAAAAAAGTTAATCCATAGCTCTCAGTAGGGTGACGTTATTCTCAACAATTTGTTGGAGAATTGTAGACAGTCAGCATATCTTACATTTTTTTACATTTTGCATGTAATAGACTAGACCTATTCTAAAACCGAGTGTTGAAAGACTAATTTAATCTTCCGACTTTTGTTCTATGGTAACAAGGTAAATTCACTGGTGCTGCTGCCGAATTTGTGTCGGCCTATCTACTAGTAGTACAGTATCTTCCGAACAAGCCTACAGAAATTGACAATGAGATAAGTTTCAGGTCAAGTTTACATCGCGATACAGTGAATTTATTATTGCACGTGCGTTAGTTTCATTGCAGTTCATACTGAAAGGTATATGGTGAAATTAATTGTGATAATTTATGCGACGTGGACTAGGAACCCTGATGTTGGCAATTTTGTTGTTACTCGAAATGTAGTTCGCAATTAATTTTATGCGCTGAGGTGGGGAACACTATTATAACCGTAGCGATGTAATTTGATGATTGATTCTGATATAATTCGACGAGACAAATCTAAAATCAAGAGTTAATGTTTTTGATATCTTCCTTATTTCTCGATGTAACGATTATAGTTATAGATATAGTTCTTATGCCTTTTGCGCCGTTTGTATTCTGGTCCACGCCTTATACCAACCTCACCACATCAATTTGGAGACAGTGTATCTCGAGCACTAAGCGAGATATCGAAAATGTATATTCTTTACTTTCGATTTTGCTCGTCGTATTACATAAGAATCCATCATCAAATTTTACTTGGGAAAATTTTTCTTCCGTATTTCAACACAAAACCCATCACTTTTGAGACAGTATATCTCGAGAATTAAACAGAAAAAAAATAACTCTTCATTTTTTGATTTGTCTCGTCCAGTTACATAATAATCCATCATAATTTTGCGGTGCCCCGGTTCTCGTAGAATTCCCTTGAGGTTTGTGTGCATATTCCCCATGTTTCTTGGGAAATTCAATATAGCAACCTCTCCTCACCACTTCTCTGGACCCGCGTACACTTCAGTGCGTGGTGAAAGTCCCTTTCACTGTCTCCACTCTTTGCATTGCTCCATGGAAATGTACCGGCCATCCTACCACGGAAATCAGGCTTAGTATACGTCCTTTCGGAGGATTCAACCAACGTTCGTGTCGAGGACCACTTTGTAGAAGTCGACACTGGCCAGAAACGGGGGTCTACAGGTAGGACCCGAGTAAACAAACGTTTCGAACATGTTCTGTACCTGCCTGTAGTTGTATGAGACGCAATTGTTTTGGAAGCGGATGCGGCAGCCCGTGCGTAGGCAGCCCCCGATATAATCTGCGTGCCACACGGTGGGGCGTGAAAGCGGACTGGAGTGCCGGACTAGCTGATGCTCCGATAGCTGCGAGCTGACCGCCCGGCAGCGGGCAGAGCTTTCTAACGGCTCTCCGTGCTCCGACCTCTTACGCCAGTTCGTAAACACATATTTCATACAAATAACTTTCGAAAATACCTGCCTCGCCGGTTGTGGTTAAGTCCGCTCGCCTCACGTCCGAAAGGTCGCCAGTTCGACTTCATCCAGAAATTACTAGAGGTTTTATTTGCTTTGTTCCTTATATGATACCTTTACTATAACATATATATTTTACTTGCAAAAGAGTGAAAATCTGCGTAATGAAAGTAAAATCAAATCCAGCGAGGGCATTTATAGGATCCTGTACAACTCGGAAAATGATACCTTATTACCGACGTACCGCTTAAGTCCTTCTCTCAAAGGAATGAGTTTTAGACATGAAAATTTTCACCTAATCTGTATTTCATTTGTCAAAAAATCTAATATCGATATAATTTTTGTAAAAATGTGTTCTGTAAGCTTTAATAGAAATAGAGTAAGAAGAATAAAATTATTTTTTGTCAACTCGTTAGGTAGAGAATTAATACATTCCTTAATTTTCCTACCATTTAATAAAATCACCGCGGTCATTTTGTAACTAAGTGCATTCATAAAAAGTACTACTTAAGAACTTGAAATTTTCCCCAAATGCCGATCATGTAGGTACTATACTTAAACGAAGAATGTTAAAACTACATCTCATATGGGGTTTCTATGTTCCGGGAAATACAAACACAGTTTTTAGCAACAATAGTACGGTTAGTAGCAATTTAAGATTCGCACATTACACATTCCAAGTCACCGCATAACTAAAAGAAAAATATCACCACACGAAACTCAAGCAGATTATGAAATCAATAGTGGAATTATTAAGAAAAAGTAAGTGATGAGATTCAGCGGAAAAATATCAAATGCTAGTGGAACCAAAGGGTTTTTCACAAAGTAAAATTAGGGAACCCACAGAAACTTCCAAACTCCACGATAATTTTAACAAAAGTGGGGGCTTTGGAATCTGTGATCTTATGAATAAACGCGATGCTTGAACAAATTAAGGTCGCTATATTATAGAGGTCTAAACTCTCTGGGACAGTGCACTCTCGGCTAAAAAAACAACGAATCAGGCAGAAGAAGCCCTGAAGAACTTCTCAGGTGACGATTTAAACGTCGGAAACTAAAATAAATAGTTATACAGTTAAACAAAAAACACCCGCATGACATGACAGCTTTGAAAGTTATAAAATTGATTTGTATCAATATTTACAATAATTTTAGGTCCATGTATCAGAATGTGAGTTTACGACATGGCTGTATGATATGTAAAAGAAAGCCAGTTAAATACATAGATGAATACTGGGATAGACTCCAGTATCTGCCTCAACAACTACATAAGTCACAAACAGAAATAACACTTGTCAAACAGGATTGAACTAATAAAATTCAGAGACAGCCCCTCTCCCCCTCGGTGACAGATTCTATAATAAGATAACCCTAACCCTAAGAAATAATAATAATACCACACCAAAAATGGAAAAAAAAACATCCAATACAATTCTTTGAGGTCACAATTCGTCATGTTTAAAAATCTTGCATGTTGACTTGGACATAATTGGATTATAAACTTAAACTATTTTCAACCATGAGTGATATTACCGTATCTGGAGTATCACTGCAGTTGAAGCAACCCTCTTTAAAACAAAAAAAAAAAAAATTCTATCGCTTACTTTCCCTCATGGTTTTCTCCAGACGCGCTGCCATAAAAGTTTATTTACGTGCAGTATTTCTTTCCTCTAGTAAACAGAGGAATACGTGGGAAGCAGTTTTTATCCTAGCATGACACTCCATCTTCTTTATCCAATAAATAATACTTTCTCCAAATCTCCAAATTACGAGGCGCATTTACAAGCACAACATTGTGAAGATAAACGACAGGCCATAAATATACTCCCAACAGGACAGTATTGCAATAACAAACTAGGAAATTGTGTACGAAGCTAATGTTCTGCGGCCGATCTCTGTACCGCGGGTCTCACCTCATAGCCGGCTTACGTAAGAGGCGCCTCCTCGATTGGCCACGAGTCGTTGTTCTTCTGCACACAAGACAGCAGCATTCGAGACGCTTATACATGGGCCGCCGACAGCGGAGCCCATTATTAAAAAGACAATGGCCCGCCCCCGGCCACCTAAACAACAAAACTCGCACGCCGAGATGCGCACTCCGCCTTTTTCCGTTGCTTCCCTTGTTTTTCTCTTTCTTATTTCTCGGTACGCGCCTGGCCAGTGACTCGCGCCTTCCATGTCGTCACGACGGCGCCCCGGGCAGGTGCTGCGTGAGTCGGCGGTTTCGGCCAACTCCGCCGTCCGCCCCGACACAAAAATCTGCCAACCAGTGGACATGTTCCCCACGAGAGACATGTAAACTTGCATAAAGTATGATATCGAGGTCGTTAGATGCAGGAGAGAATTGGGTTCAAGGAACGGGAAGGAATCCAGTCATGATCTTTTGAAGGAATGATTCCGGTGTTAGCCTGGAATGATTCCGCAAACCCATGGAAAACCGAATTCTGGAAGGTCAGACGGAGATTCGAACCTGCGACCTTCAAAATTCGAGGACAGTGCGTTACCGCTACCCATCATGCTCTGTGGCGGAAATTTTGCCGATATCACACCTCAAAAATCATTATTATGTATAAAATTGTATCACTTGTTATTCTGATCTTCATACATTTCGACCTATCCGCAACTTCCACTAATATTGCTGTTCAAAAATCATAGCTTCTATTATCCCTGTTCGAACACATTCAATGTATTGCGACCTAAAATTGACCCACCGGAAATATTTACATGTGTCTGATAGTCAGTAATAAAAAGCAACTAATAATTAATATGTTTATTTAACTACTATTAGTCATTGGGGGCCAAATCAGGGTTGTACGGCTGACGACTCATCAGTTCGATGTTTTGACTGGTCCAAAATTCCTTTGTTTGACAGCTCGCCTTGTCGTGATGAAGAATTATTCGATTATTCACCTCTTCTTCGACTTTTTCCGAATTTCTCCAAAGACTTCTGGTAAACAAATGGTCGTGTACCATTCGGAGTTGACCGTCCTAAGTTGCTCTAACGCCAATGTCGCCACGTGACCGGTAATGCTGAAGAAACAGACAATCATTTGCTTTGATATGCTTCTTCCGCGAACAGCTTTTGTCGGATTTGGCTCGTCTTGGAAGACCCATACAGTCGATTGCTCTTTTGTTTCGGGCTCATATGCATAGATCCATAATTCGTCACCTGTGTAGATGTTGTACACAGACTATGATGCACCTTGAACGCATTTTTTTTTTAACATTTCCTTGCACCAATCGACACGAGCTTCCTTTTGAGCGTTTGTCAGAATTCGCGGGATCCAACGCGAACAAATCTTTTTTACCGCCAAATGATCATGCAATATTTTATTGATGCTTATCATACTAATGTTCAAAGATGCCTCAATCACACGGTATGTCACATAACGATCTTGCTTTATCAGTTCACGCACAGCATCGATGTTTTCTGGCGCAACAACCGATTTTGGACAACCCTGATGGAATTCGTCCTGAAACGAACTTCGGCCACGAATGAATTGGTTTTAACAGTTTTTTACAGTGCTATATGATGGTGCTTTATCGCCGTTTAAGGAGTTAAGTTCATCGATGCTCTGTTGTCTTGATAATCCACGTCGAAAGGTGTGAAAAATAATCACACGAAAATGTTCACGAGTTAATTCCATTTTACGCCCGAGATGAATTTTTAAAGTTACTGTAAACAACAAATCGTGCTAAAATGACACATTGTTATGAATAAGGCTATTTTCAACAATGTCGATGTTTCCAATGGAAACGTCAGATGGCGCCTGACAACAGTTGTGGTTGCCAAGGACACACACTGAAGTTTTATTTATCTGTCTATTTGTTATTAATAAAAAAACAGGTAATATTTATGTATAGATAGCAGCATCAGTCCATTTCACTTCATTAAATCATTTTGTTGTTGTTTGTTTATGGCTTTATAGCTGGTCGATGTCGGGATCATGGGAGGCACAACTTAGGACATACAACAGGTAAGAATAGCGCCCTAGCCTTTTTAAAGGAACCATCCCAGCAGTCTGCACTGACTACGGGAAGCCATGGAAAGCCGAAATTTGGATGACCGGACGGGGATTCGAACCCGCATTCTCCCGAAAGCGAAGTCAGAGCGTTACCACTCATCCATCATACTCTGATTATTATAACCTACTGAATTTATGCATTTCAATTGGCGAGTGAATTGTACTGGTTTTGAAAACATTGAATGTGTATTTGTTGTATATGAATTTGGATATGTTCGGGGACGGGGGCTTGAAATCATCTAAAAAAATCTTACTGGGGGAAAACGAGAAAAAGAGGTTGCCGATGTCAGTATTTGGAACTGCACAAAATAATTTTCACTGAGTGACCAGTGTTGATTATATCCTGTTCACGCTCAAGGTCATTTCCCCTCGTCTGCTCCTCACCTCACCACCCCTTCCCGTTGCCTTACCCCCTCCCCTTTTTCCCCGAGTAGACCGCTGTGTTCAGGCAGCCGAATGGCCAATGGACACTCTTTCTCCTTCGCATGTAGGGGTAAGGGCAGCGGAGTGGGGATAGAGCAGAATGACCTTGAACCGCCTCTGTTAACTGAACGCACTATAGGACGAGACATGTCGCAGGTATCACTGAGTGTGGTACTGACCTGGCCCTGTGAAGGGCAGCGGCTGTCCCTGGTGCGGATGGTGGCCGGGGAAGAACTCGTGGTGGAAGGCGGCTGGCCCGCCGTAGCCGAACTCGAACTTGCCGTCTGCGGTGGCAGCCGTGAAGTAAGGGAAACCTGGGGGCGGCTCGTCCAGCCCGCCCCCGGGGCTCAGGTTCATCGGGAACCCCCGCATCTTGCGAGAGCTGCCGAAGAACGGGCCTCGGCCCATTGACGTCAGCTGCTTCAGGCGCCGTTCTTTGCTGCGCTTGTTCTGGAACCACACCTGTGAAACACAGCATCATCCTTCGTAACCTGCAGACAACTCAATACTACTTAAAACTAGCTAAATAACACATGGTGGTCTGTCAATTATATCCCGATTGTTGTAATGAAAACCATCTCAAAATATCTTTGCTTCCTAAAGAGCTTCAGTTGCCTGCTCCCTTGCTTCAAGACTGGGTGCGAACATGGCCTAGATATCAAAACACAGAAAACTGAAGTGCTAACAAAATCTGGTCTGTTCCTCAACTCTCCGTATTTGGACACGACTATCTTCAATACAACTTTGGAAATAATAGAGCACTTTTTCTACACTGCAATTGTACTCTCCATCCCCTGTTCCTCTGTAAAGGACTTGGAAAGAAAAAGAATCCTTCGCTGCCACATAATTTGTAACGCATTTTCTAGTGATTCTTCTTGAATAAAGATTTTCTAAAAAGCTTCCAAATTTGACCCAGAATTTTAAACCCTCATTGCGAATTTGAAACCTGAGCCGCTTACAGCTATAAATGCTTTGATCAGCAGACATCTCCTTATGAACATCAAATGTGACGATATACGTAAAGGATGTAGCAGTTTCCTGAATTAGCACAGATGTACAACACAGTAGTCTTGGTCATTGATCGCTGGCTTACTTGTAGACGGATTTGTCACGGTCAGTACCCTAAAGAAGTTCTATGAGGCCAACTCAACACTTAAAAGAGGAATCTTGTCACCCCTGTGAAGCGTTACGAAGACCTTCTAAGAAAGAAAATATAGAGCAAAAACAGAAACTCCAATCTTTGGGACACTCTTTCGTAAAACTCCTCTCTCTGACATCAAATCATCTCATCGGCTGTAACATTTTTTTGTACAGTGACGTCAAAGACATGAAATATAGGTTCATAGATGACTCAAACTTCGTCAAACACAACCTTCCATCAAACGTAACGCGTTTCACATTAAGAATGGTCCTATTACGTCATCAATAACTTTCGAACGAGTAATTGCTGACAAAGAATCTCATCCTTACTTTTCGTCACTATATTAACGGAATATGTATTTGCATCCCATTTCCAATTTCCTCTCAGCACTCTTTTGTGGATTTACTAGTACCACAGCATAACCCAATTTACGACCATCGTTAATACTTAAATGATGCGTACTTCGCGCAAAATGCCTCACATATATTTCACCAGTAAAATTTTTAGTTGGGAGAGTGTTGATAAAAGGGATATTTTGACTACCGAAGTCCAATGCAGTTAAACCAAGCTATTGGAAAATTTGTCTTATCGACTGTTGAATCACCGTGGAATACTCATCTAACTTTCGTAGTAATTGTTATTTGTTTCTAGAAACAGTGGTGAGATAGTAATTTCACTGCCCCTTCAGATCCTCGCTATGTTACTTTTGCCCCTATGTAAGGTGTCCGTTGAAAGGCTAAATGAATACCTACAAAAACGAAAAATTACTTTTTCTGTGGATTCAGTGTCGGAACAAGTTGAATTGTCGGTTGTAAGGGGAACAAGTGGTGGACAGATAGTGGAGCCCGCTTTGTCTCGCTCGTGAAACAAAGCGATGCGCAGGGCGCCTTCAAAGAAGCAGCGTCGGAGATGGCGGTGCGCCACGCCTTCCTTTGAGATGCAAAGTCGACCTCTGCCCCACCCGGCGCCGCGACGCAAGATTGATCGCGCGCGACGCCCGGCGTCTTTGAAGTGCGCCAGCTTGCACTCACAAAGGACAGCGAGAACGAGTTCAGACGACGAACCCACTCAACGGCTGACGACTATGCGTCTGTTTGTTGGAGCATGCATTGTTAGCATTGCTGGGAAATCCTTCACAAACTTTCAGGAACAGGTTGCGGAGCACTTGCAACAGCTCTCAGAACATCAGCTCTCCAGTATAATTAACTGCAGAACCATAGCTATACTAAGTAACGAATACATTGCCTGACCTGAAGTACCGAAACGTTACTCACAAATTCATTTCGTTACGCGCATTTGTCATTTAAATGTCAGATTGATTCGATAAACGAACAAATACGAACGCATCATGCTTGAAATGGAATGGTTCGCCCAGTGACTAAATGAATCCGAATCAGAGAATAAATATTTGAACATTGTGCGTCCCGCATTTCTGGGAATTTTAATTTGAACTATTTTCGTGCAAGTACAAACATGTTGCGCGTACGTTATTTTAATATAATTAATATTGTTTACTGTTAAGTCTTAATATTTTTAAAGAGTAAAATTAATTTTGACAACATAAACAGTTATTTTGTAGTTTTGCTATTGTTTAACATTAAAATTTACAGCATAATTTGTAAATAGAAACTTTGGATAGATAATTTGAGATGGTTATTACTTTTTTATTGATTTATTAATTTCAAACATTTATGAAATGCGTTAATTCTAAAATTCGATATTCTAACGTCTATTTTATTTTACAGTGCAAATTTTACATAAAATTACTTCAATAAATGAACAATTTACTTAAACTTTACAAAGTGTGAATCAAGTCATCCCGTAACTCGTAATGCATACGGTACACGATGCTTCGTAAAGTAATGAGTAACGAAGCGATACGATAGTAACTAAGTCGTTCCGTAAGCAGCGCTACTCGATACAATGATTCATGCTAGCACTCGATTGTACCAAAAGTAACGATTCGATAGTAACAAGAACTGACTGGTTTAGTAACGAATATATACGGATCAAAATTTCTCGTTACTTTTTCAGCTGTACTCAACAGTTGAAAACTGCATTCCAGTTTGGCTAAATAGCAGCCACACACACTCAGACACACACAAAAAAATCGACACTCAAATAAACAACACAATGATAACAATACCTGAAACTGTAAAATCTACACCTACAGAACGGCTACCTTTTCTAACATACCCGCAACAAGGAAAGGAAAGCTGCTTTAAAAAATGAATGGTCAAATTTTTTTAAATCCACAAATTCCAATACACCAGGCAACACGTTAAGCACAAAATGAACGAAAATAAAGGTATTCAACATGAACGTTTGGTGAGATACTGGTCTAAAATCACTTCAACGTAAGATGTATGGCGCGCTGAGTGAATAATTCCAACCCTGACAAACTAGCACTAATCCAAGATCCTACAAGGCAGCCTCGTGGATTCTAACTCCCTAGGAAAACCTGTATGACGCTGAACCGTGTGAGAGTAGGCCACGGTAGATGCAGCTACTCGATGCACAAGTGACAAATAATGGAGAATCCTTCTTGTGGCTGGGGTAACCACCAGTAAACTATCCACCACATCGCTATGGAATGTACTATAAGGAGATCCAGTGGCACAATCAAGAAGCTTCGTAAAGCAACCACAGAGGCAACTGAATGGCTGCAATCTCTGGACAACAGTCTGTAGGAACATCTATCTTTGGGTCCCTGAATTGGAATTGAATGCAGTTACTATATTTGTATCCTTGTGTCATACGAGTTAAAACCAAAGAGAAATTATTACAAAGCCTAAAGACACTGAAACCAGTTGGGTACAATCACAAGAAAAAAAAAAAAAAAAAAAAAAACGTAAATATTAGTGAATTGAAATTTGTGCAAAGGTCACAGCTAATATGCAGATTTTAGGAATTAAATGCCAGTCCAGTGAATTGCAGAAAGTGCTGTTCCGGACTAAAATGTGATAGCTACCACTGTTTGCCTACTGATGATACCCCACAGTAATAATACGAAACGTCTCTGGTGAAAACATTAATAAAATGGTTGTTAATAGACTGTTTTTAGTTTATAAACAAGTATAGCTCTATTAAGATAATTCAACCATGTGATAATTTTATCGTAGACTAATCTCGATTGATCGGTTGGTTGTGGCACTGATATTGTGCTCGGCACATGTCACGGGGTTAACTGGATCGAATTCTGGCGGTGGAAGAAATGTTGATCAACAGGACTTGGCAGGAAGGGTAGCCGTGATGGTGATGTGCTTTTTATAATCACCTGGCTGTGCACAAAGTTTTGGATTAAATCACAAACATCTAAGCAGAGCGTTTGGAGTAATGGTATATCAGATTGTTGGCGGTGATACGTCCATTGAATGGCCACATTAATCCTGGAATCATGATTGGTGTCTTTCGGAAGGGTAGACCTGAATGGGCCGGCACAGGTTTTCATGCTCTCCCTTCTTCCACCTCTCATTAATTCTCAACGCAATAAAAACAATACACTGAAAATACACCCATCACAGACACCGACACAAAATAATAAACACGAAAACGTGCCTTCATCACTGGGAAAAGCAAGGTGAAAGTACTGCAGATTTAATTTTCCTAGAATAAGTATCCATTTACCTAACGGTTGAAGAGAAAAAGAAGAAAAATGTTACCGTAGGAATACGTGTACTGAATAGAGTCAATGATCAAATTATGGTATTGATAGGTAGGACCAAACCATCTTCTTGATTAGATTATTATAAGTCATATGATTAGGAGAAACGAACCAAAATTTTCTTACTTACTTTCCAGTTTCCCTTAATTGATTTGTATTATCGGTATAATAATTTACAAGGTTTCTGAGTATCTTTTCCACAAGGAATCGTTGTTCCTCTTTGTTAGATGAAAATATATTCCAATTTAACACTCCTGCGAGAGTCCTATTTCCAGTTACTGTTTCAAATAAAATAACAGATACCAAAACATAGTATTGGCCTTAAAAACTTAACAAGAAGCGAATGCCAAGGATATCAGTGAGAGTATGGAGGAAATTAGAATTTTATACATTTTTAATAAGATTTAATAATGTCTGTTAAATTTTTCTGAACATCATAAAACATTAAAGTTTTGAATAACAGTGGTATTTAGTGCAACCAACATGAAGATATCTACACACATTATAAGCTATTTATCCGAATAGGATTAATTGGTTGACTTGAACAAAGGAAACAGCCTCTATTTTATCCATTGTTCCATAGTTGTTCTGTTTGCTTTGTTCTCTTCATAGTACTGTGAGAATTTACTTACACTGAACGTGAAGTGTAATTCTAATGAAATGAAGTATCCCTCAAATCCATCTCGTTCGGCAGCGGTGACTCATAATGGAGCACTGCTCTGAACAAGACATCAGCCTTTCGGCTGAAAGCAGAAATCCGGTGCCTGTGTGTAGATTCGAGACAGTGTTGTGTGGGAGTTTCCGCGTGATACTCATCGCCTGATGCTATCTGCCCGTGTTCTTCGCGCGGCTGCTTTAAATTGAAATTCCGTGCTACACGAGGTCGTCCACCTCTGTCAAATAACACCAACTACGATGTTTTTAACTGATGAGAATTTTTTTTAGCGGATGAAGAGTTTTTCACGTAATTAAGGCAGTTCACACTCAATGAAAACCGAGTTATTCTTACGGAACCGAGCCTTGTAAGTAAGCGTTAAACACTCGGGTTTTGGTGTTCGAGAGGATGCAAGTTCGATACCTGACCTCACAATTCTGATTTCGGTTTTCCGTAATTTCCCAATATCACTACAGGCGAATGCCAGGATGGTGCCTTCAAAAGACCATGGATGATCTCCTTCTCATTCCTTGTACCGTCTTCTTCCGACTCTTTCGATCTTGATGTTAATGCGCTATAGACCCTCAAACAAAATAAAAAATAGGTTTATGAAATTGTATCTGTAAACTATTTGAAGTTGAAATTTTGGTGACAGTTTCTAGAGCATTATTTAATTTGATTGATTCCTAATATCATTATCTTCTATGCGTGAATGAAAGTTTTATTAATTTTATGTCACGTAGTTTTTACAAGAAGGATGAAAAAGCATCACAGTTAGGAAAGATGTGTGTGTTTGTTATGATTACACAGTGTAACGTTCCTACTCTGACTGTGTGCTTTTACCTTTCTCAGTTCTTTCTTACTTAGTACATCCCACATCAATTTCCGTGGAGGCTATTAGCAGTGAGAATACATTTTTCGTCTTCTCTTATGTATTGGATATCGTTTAATATGGCCTTTCCCGTCAAATTCCAGCAGAAGCACCAGTTTCCAGTCAAACATTTTGTTAGTTGGCATTTTACATCAACCTTGGAACATCTTGGTATTGGAGATGAAATTCCAGGGCTGTATGACTGTAGCAACTTGAAAGGACATGTTGAGAAATTAAAATCTGAGCAAAGTAGTTAAAGAGGAATTTGCAAAAATCTAGACTGCAAAGATATGGTCAGATGAGCCAAGAAATAATACTAAAAGTAACGTAAAAATTGTAATCGGAATAAAGTAAGTATGGATGGATCAAGAAACTACGAGAAAGCGTGCAAGATAGAGGAGTTAACTGGAAAGATGTGATAGTGAAAGAATGATTGAAAAGCAGAAGATGCTAGAGACCAATGACTTGAATCTATACACGTCACTGCTGTTCATCTTTGTATTGTGATACTTAGATAAAAGCGCGTGGACCACATGATGAAGCCATTTCAAGTGACACTGCATTCCGCGACCAGATTTTTGGAGTGGATATGTTTCCCTTGGGCGGTCTGGTAGCTCAGTGGTCAAGGCACTTCCTTTCGAAAATTCTGGGTCATGTCCCGTATTAAAATCCCAACTCGGACAGGAAATTTAAGAGTTGTGGTTGAACACATCGCTAGGACGTTCCGTGGTTCGGATTCGACGCCAAACTAAAAGTTTAGGAGGACCCAGTACCTTAATATGCCTCCATCGGGAGGAACCATAGCCAGGATCCAGCCAATCTTCGGGCTGTGGACTAAGGATGTTTCTCTTGAGCAGGTGCCAGAACACTCACCGCATACGACGGCGCCTGAGCGGTGTGCCTGCAGAGATGTTATGGAGCCGGATCCGAAGTTTGAGCTGTCTGGCGCCCTCTCGTGCCCCGGGCACTATAAAGGGGGACCTGGACTTCAAAGCGGCCGTTTTGACGGCGGGGTCCCCGCAGCAGGGGGTCGCCGTTCACGCCCACCAGGCCCCCCGCCGTGACCTTCTGTCGGTCACCAACAAAAGAACGCACAAGCTACAGACGCCGAGAACTGTACTGCAGTCCATTAGGCCACCATTCGCCCGTTTGTTTATCGGCGAGTGCTGGAAACCAGAGCATCGGTACCAACATTGCACCCTATTAGTACGATTCATTAGACCATTTACGCAACCTAAATGTTTTGGGAGACGCTCTTCAATTGTAGAAACCAGCTGTGCTCTACAGATTGCAAAAAGTGATTTGTTTACTTGTAGCTGTTGTCCGCAACTTCTTTGACGTAGTGTGTTAATATACTGAAGTCTTTCTTACACCGATTGAGTCACAATTAACTCATCGCCAGCGAGAAGTTTGACAAAACTGAAATCATGATTGACATTTCGCCTGGGAAAAGTAGCTTAATCTTATCAGTTGTTATTGTATGAATTACGTTCAACGAAAATTCGATAGTAATTTGCGGACATTTTTATCTTAAACTATCTGGTGCCCATGACTTCGTTCATATTTGTCAAGAATTTAGAAGTTTTTTTTTATGATTTTACACGGAACGTTGTATATATCCAGGAAAAAAAGTAGCGTATGTTACTTCCTGCCAAATCAGCAACCCTCCAGTGAAGGTCCCGTCAAAATCGGTTCACACACTAAATATGTTGCATATAAATTGTTTTATACAGGGGATTTCAGGAGGAATGGTAAATATTTTGAGGCTGGGGTAGTATGAACAATATTGATTAAAAAAGTACATATAAACATGTGTCCGATTTCCATTCGTGCTGAAATGTTATGCATAAAATAAACCTTATAAAAGATCAAGAGCAAACAAATAACTTACTAAATTATTTTATTGATGCAAAACACACGCATATTTCACAAAAGCTTAACTTAAATGTTCGAAAATCCCAACATTGCCTTCAATACAGCCTTTTTTAGATGCGCGCACATTGGTACTGTATGCGACAACTTCAGGCATCAATAAAGTGCTTCAATTGAGTATTGAAGTCGATTGTGCGATTTTCGAACATTTAATTTAAACTATTATAAAATATCTGTGTGTTTACTTCAGTAAGTTATTTGTGTGTTTTTTATCATTTTCTGAGGTTTATTTTATGCATACATTCCAGCACCTGGATCTCCAAAACGAATGGAAACTGGACACATGATTATATGAACGTTGCCTATTCTACAGGCCAACCACTGGGTGTGAATTAATTGAAACCACTCCAAAATCAGACAACTTCTTTATGCATGAATTCCGTTAATCCAAACCTGCAGTGATTCTTTCTTTTTCCTTCTCTGTACCTTACTAACAGTGCCCTAAGCTTGCTTAGGAAAAAAATGTTAAATGATCACACTTTTTCTTCTGCATTCACTTCTATGTAAGTATAGATTATTTACATGTTATTGTTAAAAAAAATAATAATAATCTGAACTTCGTCGACGATTAAGTTGCTTCTCGCATTATAAATACGTAATGCTTAGGATATATATATATAAAAAATCCAAGTATCACGTTGTAATCATAGAATCACATCGCTTTTTCGCTTCTACAGCTCGCACAAAGAAATGCGAGCACATCCTGCTCTGACGCGCGCACATTGTAAAGATTGTTCCGCGATTTTGTTGTATCCATATAATCATTATAGTTGAATTACAGTGTATGATACTTCTGAATAAAGTAGGAATGTAAATGTTGAAAACAGACGAAGTTTGAAAACAGCGAGTGATAGTTTAAAAGAGGTACAGAAACGCCACCAATAGTAGGAGAATAAAACTATTGAGTGATTCGCATTAAATTTGCGTATTTATCTATTTTGCATCGGCAGAAGATGTTAAGCAGAACACTTGGACGAAACTGGAAATATACCTTCTGCTCCTAATTTCCGAACGGTCCTTCTTGCATCGTTTGCATTTGTGATTGAACTGAGTATTAATGTTTCAACTTCAAACCGTCTATTGCCCAACTGGGTTCAACGTAGAACATCTCTTTCTCAGATAACAAAGCAGAAGAGCGGTATGATGGCTAAATGGTTAAGGTGTTTGCCTAGAGATAGGAAGGTCCTCAGTTAGATATCCGGTTTCGGCTGCTGTTTTCAAAGGCAATAATCTATCTTGACATACCTATTTTAGAGAGCTTAGATATGAATTATGATTCATTTACACGAATAAATTCGATTTAAAAATGTTGAATAAGTTCATTCTTAAGCGTGCAAGATTTTATAGATATACAAAAACTACTTATGTGAGAAACATATTGATCTGTTTTGTCGTAGGATGACGAAGATTAGTGATGCTCAGCCTTAAATTAAGGCCACGTTCAACATATACCTGAATTTTAAAACATCGTAACAAATATATCAGGGGTTTTTCTCATTTTCATTATTTAAATATTATTGATGTTATTTTCCACATCTACCAATTATTTTACTACAAATGCTCGAATATTTTTTTATTTTTGTAGTTCTTCTCTAAATGTACCCTCTACTTATAAACTAAAGTGTCTCGTATATTTTCTGTAGGATTCATCTATAAACCCCTTTCTTCCCTATCATTTTCGGGATATATTCATTTCCTGTATTATTAATTTAAACGTAGTGCCACATTTCAATTGCCTTTATTTTTGTCCTTAATAGCCTCGTAAATATACACCAAGTACTGTGCTCAATGCGTCTTCATTTCTTTTCAGTTTTATCTTCGTTTTAACATATACGATCTTTCTTTGCTTGTGAGCGTTTTGAATCCTCAGGTCCAATAATTCTACCACTGAGTTCAGTGTTTTCAGTCTTCTAATCATATGGTACAAACTCATAAAAAAATCGTATCAAAGGACTTTTGTCAGACCTCTGCCTAACCGAGCAATTTCGCTACGACCTTGTTCTGCATGATCGGTCATAACAACTTTGTACCAACCTGCCAAGATTATGCATAATTTCGTTTCAAATTCTCAGCAACTTTCAACGGAAAAACAATCAATCAGCAAGATTTCAACTTTCCTCAATCAGCAGACGTAACGGAACGTTGATATTCGGCATCCACAATACGCAAATATAATTGAGGCACAAACCTCAACAATTTATGAAAATCCTCCTTAATTAAAACAATTATTGGACGTCGTTAAATGGTCATAATTAATCTCTATATTACTTCTAAATATTCGATCAAGATACATCATGAATTATAGCTGTTTTGAAAACTTGTAAATAGGAATTTTACAAATATAAACAGTAGTAGATTTAAGAGTTTTTGTTCGCGCTGAACATCGTTGGAAATTGCAGTATTGAAGACTTAAGTTTTGAATAGCAGAACACCTGCTACTAATAACTGCCCTAAAATGATTTAGCTTTATTACCTGACAGTACACATGATTGAGTGTGAAATCATGAACTGACGTCAGATGGCAGTTGTTTGATTTGTGACGTGGAAAGACATGTACCTTGCTGTTTTCTACTGCTTTCTCCTTTTCCTTCTCATTATTTTAACTACAGTTTAATATCAGGCTTGGCGTGTTAGCGTTAACTTCCTGGTCTCGCATTCAGGAGGACGCGGGTTCGAATCCCGGTCCGACAATTTTACCATGATTTCCAGAAATCACTCCAGGCGAATGGCGGGATGGTTCCTGCAAAAGACCATGGCTGAATTCCTTCCGGTTCCTTGGCCCTACTCCTTTTACGCTTCCAGTGACTTCAATGTCGAAGTAAGTTCATGATCAAAAACAAAAGCAGCTTAATTTTTCTATTGGTTACATACTTGCAAACGGACATATTTCTGTAGTTTTTATTTAAAACTGATTTACAATATTGTGAACAAGGAAAGAATACCTTAAAACATACAACATGGTGGCCTTGTGACTTTATCAACACCGTCATAAGGCAACTCTCGAAACCTCCAAACACAATGAGAAATACGGATTTTTAATAGTTCTCCGAAATTTTACATGTGAATGCTGCGGAAACTGTAAATGTTCGGTCTGGCATTCAGAAATTTAGATTAATGTTTTTCGTGGCTTATCAAAAATTCCAGACGAATGCCTGACCGGGCGTGATGGGTGAGCGGTTAACACTCTGGCCTCGCACTCGGGAGGACGCCGGTTCGAATCCCCGTCCGGGCATCCAGATTTGGGTTTTGCTTGGTTTCCCCAAATCACTCCAGACGAATGCCGGGATGCTTCCAACAAAGTGCCATGGCCGAATTCCTTCCTACTGTTGGCCAACAACAATGTACTAGGTAAAACCATAAAGAACTGGTAAAAAAAAATTGCATTTAACGGAGGAGAAAAACAACAAAATGTTAGTAAACTCAATTGATGGAACGAAATTTCATGCAACAGAAAGAATTTTTTTTCTTTCAGGCTTTACGCTCATCGATTTCAAGGTCAATTGAGTCGGTTGATGACTGTGGGGGAAGTAATTGGAAGGATTTCAGCCATGGATTTTTTGAAGAAACCGTCCCGGCATTTTCACGGAAAACCGAAATCTGGGTATCCGGACCAGGATTTGATCCCAAGTTCTCCAAAAAATTTGAGTTTAATGCTTGTATTAATAGGATATACAGTCAAACTGCAAATGCTGTTCAGCGCATTTCTGCCAAATTTAATAATTATGGAACAGAGCAATCTGTAAAATATTAACATTCGTAAACCCTTGTAAAACAAGAGGGTTTCTGTTAGGGCTACAACCGCATTGATGGAGGAATCATTAACTCCAAACGAATAATTGTTGAGAGTAACTATTCAAGAATTTTCTTCAGTCGATATTGGACCAGTGCAAAATTAAATTCCGGGTACAGGGCTAATTTTGACTTTGGTTCTGCTGGTTAGCAGAAACAAACATTAGTGGCAACCCTCAATTCTCATATATCTAACACTAATATACAGATAAAGCAGTACTGCAGTATCAAACAAGTTACATACTAACAGGAAACAACGAAAACCTGGGGAAACATAATCTATTTTAGCGACGAGTGTATTTCCTGGTATTCAGGTTCATTAACGAAGGTAACTTCAAAGCTGCTATCAGCTGCGAATATGTCTTTAGTCTCACAAAGAACAGGTGTTTTTAGGAGTCGCTGTTGCCGTTATGTGCTTCTTTGGTTTCGAACAAAAGAGAAAACTGTGTGTTTTGTGAGTAGGGTGGACAGACCAGGTCAGACTCCACACAGTTCGGCACAAAGCGAGTCCGACTGAAGACCCAAACTGAGGAATGAAGGGACCGGACCTGCAGGTAAACGGAGAGACAGCCAACTAGAGAGAGAATTCACTGCTTGGCTTGTGGCAGTCAGTAGCTACATGAACTCATATTCGGACGTACTAAATGCAAGGCGATCGATGCATGCTCCACGCGGAAGTAGTAACAAAAACGCTTAGTCAAGTTCAAACAAACGTTTTCATCTCATTTCCGATGGTGTCTGACTGAGGATCATTAGGTACGCGGTTCGAATCCCTGTCTCGGCGGGGATTTCCATAGGCCCTTAACCCGACCTTCACCTCTGGCGCAGATTGCTGTGCAATGTGAAGTTCGTCAGAACGCTTCCGTGGTTCCTATTCCACGTTAAACTGTAGGTTCCCTATACCCGGTAGAATTGCCAGGTTAGGATAAGGCGGCTATAACAAGGGCGGAATGCGTAGCCAATAGCATCCCTGTCACCAGATCATTGCGGCCACATGGAATTATTATTATTATCCCATTTCTGACATACACATAACTGTAAATACCTCAGTTTTTGGCGAGTGTCAAACAGAAACCCAAGGTAACTTAATAAATCCAAATAGAAACTTACAATCATCTCAAATTGATGCTAGTCAGACTGAATTAATTCATTTTGATGGGGGAGGGGGGGAAGGCAGGAATTTATGTAAAATATTCGAACAAAATGCAATTCATTAAGTAAAATCTTTGTATTGTACGAAACACCACAGAAATTGTTGATGGTGGAAATACGCATCAAAATGAAAGAAATTAAACAGGGGTAATGACCATTCAAGATATGTGCACAAAAGGAGCGCAGTTAGATTCCGAATCATCAAAAAAAAAAAATGATAGCGTGAGAATATATATATTAGTTATGGCCTTAAGCCTCGTCGACGTCGTGGTTATTAGAGGCGGGATGGGACTGGGGCAAGAAACGGGAAAGAATTCGGCCATGGTCTATTGAAGGAAGCATCCTGGCATTGGCCTGGAGTGACTTGGGGAAACCATGGAAAACCAAAATCTGGATGCCCGGACGTGTATTCGAACCAGCGTCCCACCGATTGCGAGACCAGAGCGTTAACCAATCACCCACCACGCTCGGTAAGAGACTATACGACACAATTAGTGAGTTATTCCACTGAACACCAAGTTTCTTCCACTGTCGTTGTTTAATCCCGGTAATCCTACCGCGCTGCCGTGTAAAGGGAAAGTACAGTATAAAGTGGAATCTAAAGCATGAAGCTTCGTACCGTATTAAACACGAAAACTTAAAGCTTCGCAGTAGGTGAAAGTGGATCGGGATAACTGCTGAAACCACTTGCTATACAGTAAGGCACGCGAAACTGGACCGAGTGTGGTGGTGTAAAGGTTAGCGTTCCGGCCTCGCATTCGGGAGGACGACGGTTTGAATCCCCGTCCGGACATCTAGATTTGGGTTTTCTATGGTTTCCCAAATCACTCCAGGCAAATTCCAGGATGCTTAGTTCAAAATGCCATGGCCGAATTCCCTCCCATTCCTTGCCCCCCCCCCCCCCCCATCCCTTCCCGTCACTAAAGACGCCGCTGTTAAGAGACGTTAAGCAGTTAAATTAAAAGAAAAATAAAGAAGCGAAACTGGATTGAACGTTGTATATGTATTTTAGTTGAGTCCAAAAAGGAACACATTATGCCTTCTTGCATTTGGCAGCGAGTTTCATTGTCTTTTGGAACCAGAAGTCCTTCATTCATTTTGAGTGGGCATGCTTGCTCTCTTTTATCCAAATAGTACCACATTTTCATTTGGATTTTTTGTCTCGGTTTATCCCATGTTTGTCTCTTTCAGAATTATCTTTGTGTTTTAATCCCAACAAATGGCGGTCTTCTTTGATATTTTCAAACCAGGGTATTACAGTTTTGGGTTTGGCATCAAAGAAATTAAATATTTTTTTGTCAGTCTGGTTTCCTCCAGTCGTTTGAGTTGACCATGAAATCGTGCCCGTCTTTTGTGAGTTGTTTCATTGAATTTTTCTCTATTTTTCTGCAGACTTCTATGTCGGATCTCTTGTGATGGACGTCATTCTTAAAGTTAGAACCCAGAATTTATCTACTATTTTTTTGTGTGTTTTTCGTGGGGTTTTTTTTGTTATTTTTTGTTATTTATTAGTTATTCTGTTTAGTTCTGCAATTGCGAACGAATGACATAGGCAGCGTCCATTAATTACGTGAGGTGTTTTTACGTCAATCTGGACACCCCCCTCCCCGTGATGAAATTTGTGAAAACTGGTTGTACCCTCCCTCGTCCCTCGCCCCCCCCCCCCCTAAGACCCTTTTTCTTAACTCTGCTGTTGTTCAAGGAATTAAAAAAGATGACGTCAGATTTCTGACGATCCCCACCACCACCACCCGTCCCTCAGAGAGTTTTCGCTTGACTTCCGCCACTCCTCCTATTTCATCCCACGTTTTTAATGGAATGCCCTTTGCCGGAACACTTCGTTTCATAGTAGTCTGGTTGCTCAGCTGGTTGAGGCGCGTGACTGGGGAACGGAAGGTCCCTTGTTTGAATCCCGGTCTCGCCCAAAATTTTTATGAGCGTTAAAACTTACCTTCACCTCTGGCAGAGCTTTGCTTTGTTCATGTGAAGCACGCTAGGACGCTCCGTGGTTCGAATTCCACGTAAAGCTGTAGGTCCCCTGTCCCCGGTAGGATTATCGGGGTAGGGCAGCCATGAGAGGCGCCCACGCGCGGCTAATCGAAACTCTGTCACTCGGCGGCCGAACAATGCCATACGCGGTTACCTTTTTACCTCCTTTCAACCCCTTGGTTTTGACGGGCTTAGAGGCTAGCAAAAAATAAACAGGACTGGGTCCAAAATCGACACAAGACACCGAGAGACGCCGCAAATGTAGATGTAACCGACAAGCCTCCCACTGTGGCAGAGAAATATGTGGTGTTCAGCAGACAGCACACGACCGGCTCCAGGACGCGCGAAGAGGCTGTCCTATTAGTCGGGGACACGGCCGCAGAAGCGCGATAATGCCTGCCCGATAGCAGCTCCCGGGAGATGCAGACGAGGGAGGGTGACGGAAGCGGCCATAAAATAAATTGGTCATTGTCCGACGCAGTCTTGGCGGCTACAGACGGCTCCATCCCAGCCCCGTCATTTGTCAGTCGAGACGCTCCCCAGCTAATAACGCCATCCCTCGGCAACAGATAGCACGTCAGGGGGACCAGACAGGCAGCACCACTCGGCGATACTAATCTTCAAAAGGTTTCCACCAACTGTCTCATTCCTGTATGTATGTTGCGTACGTATAGTTGACTACAGCCTGGAGTAGTTTACGTGATAACAGCATCCTTAAAACAGTTTGCGCAATTACCAGTTAAACTAGTTTGTAAAAATATCTTCTCGGGTGTCAAGCCGGATGATGTCGCAAAAACAAGACGTTTCGGCAGCTAGCTCTGCTGTCCTCATCAGCTTTCAACTGAGTGAGGCAGTGACATTCAGCTAGCGACAACTAGAAGATAACTGATGAAGACAGTGGAGCTAGCTGTCGAAACGTCGTGATTTTACAACACCATCCGGCTGGACACCCGAGAAGATTTTGTTGGATCAGTACGCCAGGAACGTCTTCAATCACAAAGTAGTTTCTATTTTTATAAAAAAAATATTATCTATCTTATTTATATGAAATGTTCTCGGGTGACTAGCCGAGTTAAATAAGTGTTATAATTGCACGATATTCTGGTACAGATCTTCAGCAGAAGATGGCGACAGAATATTGATCGCCGAAATATCAAGTAATTATAACACTTCTGTAACTCAGCTAGTCACCCAAGAACATTTCATATATTCTCAACGCCGAGAGAATCTGCGCTCTTACTATCTATCTTGATATGTCGTCAAGAGGAGAAAACTCGTATTACTGTAGCGAAGGAAGCGTTTAATAGAAAGAAGAGATTATTAACTGGGAAAGTAGTTATAGCAATCAGGAAAAGACTGTGCAAATGTTTAGTGTGGAGTTTGGGACACATTGGCACTAAGAAGAGAGGATTAAAAACGGGTAGGAGCCTTTGAGATGTGGATGTGGAGGATAAAGGAGAGCATAAGCTGGGTGGTAAAAGTGAATAATATTGATGTGCTGGAAAGGATTGATGAGAGGAGGAAACTACTGCAAGTAATAAGAGAATAGTTTGTGTGAAGAGAGTGAAACGAAGAACGAGCTACAATATTAAGGGAAACGAAAAATTACATGGATTTGAAGAGGAGGGCAGAAAACTGGGGAGCTACCAAATGAAAACCTACGTTAGGGCAATAACACTGATGATAAGTTTAAAAGGTAATGCTCATAATATTTTCACTGTCGACTTGCATTCAAGAAAGCTAACGATTATCTTCTCTATTGTTGATAATTTCGTACAACCATCTCAGATACGCACTGCATAGAATGTATTCTTGCGTGTTCAATAATTATGTGTTAAGGACATACTGAATGAAATAATTGTTTCAGAGATTTGCGAATTACTTCAGCTGTTGAATGACTGAATATTCTCGGTGAAGTGGTTAGGTTGAAATATAGGCTGAACCTGAGTGGGAAATAATATTCTTCAGCATAAGGCACGGGGATTTTAGAACCGCTAAATGGGTACGAACACCACTGATTCCGTAATACTGAATATTCTCGGTGAAGTGGTTAGGTTGAAATATAGGTTGAACCTGAGTGGGAAATAATATTCTTCAGCATAAGGCACGGGGATTTTAGAACCGCTAATTTGGGTACAAACACCACTGATTCCGTAACTAACAGGATGGTTTTATAAGTTACTTGCTTCGCATACTAATGGACTCCAGAAGCATAAACTGTTTATGTGATCATAACATTTGATTTCTATGGAACAATATTCTTTGGTCAAAGAGCAGATTGTACGATAACCGTGGCGCCGCAATTTGATGATGGGTTTTTTTATAAATCGACCAGAAAAACTGAAAGTGGGCATAAAGGATAATTTTTTTGATGTCTCGCTTATTTCTCAATATATCGTATCTCAAAATTCAGGTGGTTAGGTTGAAATGCGGCCTGGACCACATGGAAACTTCGTCGAAGACACATGGAACTACACGCTGGATATGCACAATGGGTATTTTGTTTTCTTCCCAGCGATTGTGGCTAGTTTGAAATGTGGCCTGACAAGAAGAAAAACGTCACTAAAAGCACAAGGAACTATACCTATAACTAAGTTTTGAATAAACGAGATATTAAAATATTTTCTCCTTCACTTTTTATTTGTCTCGTCGAGTTCTGTATGAATTCATCATCAATTGGCGGCGCCACGGTTATCGTAGAAATGTCATCAAAGATTATTGCTGATATGTATTCTTCGTTTTACAGTCGCTGAAACACAAGCCTGACTGTGAAAAATAGATAAAATTGGGATAACTTAACTTAACTTAGTCCACAACCCGAAGGTTGGTTGGATTCTCCCGAAGGAGGCATACTAAGCCATTGTTGTCAGAGGTAGGACGGCCAGTTCCTTTCCTCTGGGACCTACAGTTTAACGTGGAATCCGAACCACGAAAAGGTAAAGGTCACGGGGTTCCTACGGCTCCTGCCGCTTCCCGTAGGATTCAAGGAGGTAGAGCTCCGCATTCCCATACGTGACGTGGTTAAATTCTTTTTTCTTGAAAGGAAAACGGTAAATGAAATTAATTAGGAAATTTTGCCTACGTTGAGTGATGCTTGCCAGTTCAAACGTTGCCGAAAAAGCCTGTAAAATGTTCCACTTCCTGGTGCTCCGAACCCAGCTGTGACAAGAAACCATCTATAAAGTCCATGATATTGTTTTGACTGACAGACTGGAAGTGAAGGAACAAGCAAAGATCACTGGTATCTCAACTGAACAGGTTGATTTTATTTTCCATAATGAATTAAGCATGAAAAAACATTGAGAAACATGGTTGAAGCGGCTGCTCACTCCGGAACGAAAGCGAAATCGTATAAGAACATCGAAATTATTTAAGAAGAATTTGACCGACTTTTTGCTGCGTCTAGTACTTATGGGCGAAAAGTGGATTCATTGCCACACGCGAAACAAAATAGCAGTCAAAATAATGAACTGGACGATGCCAATCGACTGCAAATAAAGCGAAATACCTTCTTTCTTTTACAAATGTGATGATTTCAGTCTATCGGGATGCAAAAACTACCTCGTTTGATAGATTACTTGAGATAACAAAAATCATTAATGGAGAATGTTACGCTTCACTTTTGGAAAGACTTAGGACTGCGTTTTCAGAGAACTTCCAGGAATAGCCAAAAAAAAAATTGTCTTGTTTTTCATCATGACAATACGCTGGTTCATTGAAACCCATACGTTCAAAAAAAAAAAAAAAAAAAAAAATGACTGATCAATGATTTCACATCATTCCCCGTTCATCCTGTTAACCCACTCTCGCTCCCTCGGATTACCCTTTGTAAACGTTTCCAGTTGAACACTAATTTCGTTCAAACTAAAAGGTCATACTGTAGGTATGAGGGCTTGAAGAAACGCGTTTCGAAGACGGACTCACAAATCTGGAGGTGGGTTTGGATAAGTGTGTAACTTCGAGGAGGCTATATACAAAGATAATACGTTTCAAAACTTAATTTGATCTCTTTGATATCAAATCAAATTACTTATTGAAAACACTCTCCCATTTCTCAGACGACGTTACGTGTTACGTTGGAAACTAGTCGTGCCTAGTCCACACACTGAAACTAAATTAAGACCCTTTTTAGCTACCAATGAACTCTACCATATTCGAAACAAATAGCAAAACATATAATTATGACACTAGAAGTAAAAAAAAATGACCTCCATATGGATTAAAAATCGTTGTAAATTGTTTAAAAGGTGATCAAATGTTCGGAAATATATATCTTCAATAAGCTCCCCACATATTTTCTGGAGGGGGATTATATTTAATTCAGGAAAAAGTTAAAAGATTTTTTAATTGACAATCCCTTACACTGTAAAAGAATATCTTTCGGAGGTATCTACAAAATAGTTGGCAGTATCTTATATAAGTGTGGACGTTATAAAATGTGCATATTACTCTGTGACTATGTATCTTGTTGGGTATATACACCTATTTTGTTATTTATTGATTTTGCTGTCAATTTACTCATTTCCTCATCCTACAGATCCACAGACTGAGTCTCTTCTGCTAGTATTTGTAGAAAATAAACGCCTTTTTTTTTTTTTACTTCTGCCTTTACGTCCTGTCTACGGTGGTGATTAGAGGCGTGAAAGGGGGGCTGTGAATTGGGCCATGACATTTTGAAGGAACCATCCCGGCATTCGCCTGTAGTGATTTAGGGAATCCTTGGAAAACCCTAATCTATATGGCCGGACGGGGATTCGAAACCACGTCTTCCACAATGCGAGGCCAGATTTATTTTGTATTGAACCGTTTGTCGGGCGTAGATTTCGTCAGCTGAGAAAAAAGGAGGTGTAATACAGTGTAGGTGGTTTCCATTGCGACTTGTTTACTGGGGTGGTTTTGCGGTACGGAGAGAGCTCTGCTCCGTATTCCGGAGGCGTCGGGACGGCAAGCCGTCGCGACGCATTCCTCCGCCGGCTGACAAACGGCCTCCTTCTTAATTTGGCCGACCGCAAGATTCCATTTCCTCAAGCCAGCCGGCAGGACGGCCAGATTTACTGTTATGACAGCCACACCGGCTCGCTGATAATTACAACATTCCCGCGCCAGCCCAGATGAGATTGCTGCCCGCATAGCTCCTGGAGGAAGGCGCCGCCCACGCGAGCAGAAAAAAGACATAGCTCGACTCATCTCGCCCTAACCACGCTCCCCACGCCCCGATAATCTAGACGCACAAGTGTCGTACGCACAGTGGTTCTTATCTTGTCATTACTAATTAGGTAATCATCAGCACCTACACCTTGTTTGCCCTTTCGAAAAGGTATCTAAGGAATTGAACAGCAGATTTAACTAATTAGTCGCGGAAACACTTAACCTATTGTAAATTACCTCTGGCTGTTTGACAGGTAGATGTTATAAGTGAACTTACGGAGGCTGATTCTTAAAAATCGTCTTTAATTGAGACAGTGTGTCGGGTAACTAAGACGTTATGGTTACGGTCACCAGGAGACAAATCTTGTTAAACTTATTTCTCTTTGAATTGTCCCCACATTACAATTAGAATGTAGGCTTTTATAGTTTGAAGAAGATAAAACTTTAATATTTTAATTTTTAATAGTTACCACACCGAACTACATCTGATAAGCAATTTGCCCGAAGATTGCAAGGTTCCTTTTTAGTGGTGACTGTTTTGCTCGTAACAAACCGTACGCTAGCGTTATTAATGACTCCCTGTGTGTGTGTGTGTGACCATTAATAACATCTAAAACTTTCTCTTAGTGTAACCGACATTCATGTCTATGAATACAAATGTAATGGAGTGTTGGTAATGATTAATACTATTTTCTTTAAAATAACTTTTATGCTACCAATGGAAGAATCTTTGGTCAGTGTTTCTGAACCTTTTTCAACCCCAGGAACCAATAAAAACGCAAAAAAAGAATTTTATGGACCACTAACTTAGGTGGACATAATTTTTCTATTTGTGTATTTTAGTAACCAAATCTACCACTTATTATAAGCTCGTACCGCTGTCTCTTGAGACCTACATCTACGACAAGGCCCTAATAACACAGTCGTTAACTTAATGCTTAAAAGAATGCCGTTTTCTTTAACGCTAGCTGGAAAAGTATGTAGTCACATCCTCATATCATGGAAATACCAGATTTTTGTCTGGTCTTGGAAATATTCATCACAAAGTTTGATTTATAGGCTTATGGCTTATACTCTCTTATAGCCTTATGTAGTACGAATTCTGTATCCACTTTATGTGAAGAATTTTTATAAATTTGTTTTTTGACATGACATATTTAATTAAATTTTTAGTATACTGCGTACCAAAGGTTGAGAAATGCTGCTATAGGGTTACAGAAATAGAAGGATCAGATTTTGCATTTGTATTTCTCACAAACTATGAAAGATACAAATATATGCCACACATCACTGGATGGACGAAGGCTCAATGTTTGTAAACCCAGCCTATTAGTTCCATTCGCTGTCGCTAGCGGCGCTGTTGTCTGCTTACGTGTAAATGGCGACGCCACAGGAGAAGTTTTGCGTGATTTTCCCTTTGCAGTTTGCATATGAACCCATCTTTTACGAATTTCTTATACCAATCGTAAATTTGTTTATTACGAGGTGGCACTTTATTGAATTTACGGTGGAAAGCACGCAGCACATCAACAATGAATTAACTTTTTGCATATTGTAGCACACACAAAAAAGACTTCACCATTTTCTTGTAAACAGACAACAGCGCTACTGGTGGCAGCGAGTTGAACTAAAAGGCGGGGATTACAAGCATTGAATCTTCCTGTAACCAGTGATGTGAAGCAGATAATTGTATATTTTACAGTCTTTGAGAAATAAAAATAAGTCTGCTCCACCTTTTGGAATAACCCTGTATTATATATCAACAGCTGAACTTCTAAAATGTAAACTCCATGCGACGAAAGAAGCGATTTACCATTCCTAAAATCTGTAATTTGTATCCGAGCACAATTACGATTTCAGGGTTCTTAATGTTCCAACCTGGGTAGGATATGTCTTGCAAAATGTGATTAAGGTCAGTTGAAAGATGATTTATGTTACTAACCAATATTATGCGTTCCATGTTAAAAGCGTTGCTGCTATCAGAGATCGTTGCAACGCCTTAATGGTGGAAAAATCAGTCGGCTGTGCCGTTGCTTAAGGGACACTCAAGTGTACATTCGGATTTGCTAACCAATAGATAACATTTTTGACGTGATCACAACACGAAAGTCGTAAGTCATTAAACCCATTATTCATTCAAGCAATTCAGAGCATGAATGCTTGACCCAGAACTATAAGAAAACATATTAAACTACGCAATGACGAAGAAACTACGGATATTTATGGACCACGCTACCATCTCGTGGCAAAGTTATAAGTGTCAGAGATCGTTTTTGCTTCTAAAATTACTTCTTCCGAATTACTGGAACATTACAGGCCGAGAAAAAAAAAATTTCGCCTCGTATCTGCAAATCTTAATCTTTTTTCGTGTGTATGATGATGTCCAACCAAGGAATCACCATAAAACAAATGGGAAATTAATCTCAACCAGTGCTTACACCATATTTTGAAAGTGAACTTATGCAGGAGTTACGGAAACATTGCTCTAGTGATTCTAATCTTTTCGAGATCGGGTAGAGACGGGCGGGGAGTCAAATATCCCATTATCCTTACGATGGCTGCTGAAATTACACATTTACACGATACTAGCTACAAAAATAACTTTTCGTTTTTTCCGCAGTAACTTGAATGATATAAGATCAAAAACGCTATAGATTTGAATGGTACGGTTCGTTTAAATTGCCAAATTGAATAAACTATAAGATAAATATTTTATTTAGGCAATTTTGAGTTCCATATATTAAAACTTGACTCAATATGATTTTTTACAATAAGTTACATGCCACGGTATCTCTAGCAAAAAGATGAAAAGAAGAATATAGTATACTACAATGTGCACGATCTATAGTTGTACGCTAGCATTCAGTAACTAACAGCATAAAAAATGCAACAACACAATATTCGCTGTGTACTAACTGCTTTATGGAACTATAAAAGTAGTGAAAAAAGTCACTTGTGTACTGGAAGTGACTGATAATTTATGAATTATAGATTCACTGGACGCCTTATTAGCGGGTTCTATATTACAAATGTACCCAGTATTCCTCTACAACTTATTTGTGACGAAATAATCATCATGGAAGTGAAACTCTAACAATAAAAAATTACTTTAAAATATCAATTAGTTTAGGAATTCAAAATCTTTATATATAAAGATGAATGCATGTTTGTTTGTTTGTTTGTTTGTTAGTTTGTTTGTTCTTCATACAAATTCGCAGTTTTCATCCGATCTCGATGAAACGTTGTACACTTATCATTTGAAACAAGGAGAAAAATATTGTCTACATTAGGTTGAAAAATTATCTGTATAAATAACACATGTTGTCTCATAATTTCGAAATATTACTGGACGGCGATTGACAGACGCGTTGGTTATGGACGTCTCTGTACTGTTTTTCCGTGTAGTGGTCAGGCAGCTCAGTGGTTAAAGCGCTTGCTTACAAGTGTCGTGGTCTCTGGTTCAATCCTCCTTGGAGGTTATTCGGATTGAATGTTAAACTGTAGATATTAGAATGTTAGGGGTGCAATGCGAGGCAAATCGTAGGTAGTTTTGCAATGTTGTAGGTGGACACTTTTTTACGTTATAATGATCCCTCAGGTGTTGTTCGCAGTCAGATCCCTCAGGTGTTGTTCGCAGTCATTGTGTGTGTGTGAACCGCAGTAATAGTATTATAAATACGGAAGTAAGTCTCTGTCTTTTTGACACGTTTTGACGACTAAATTGTTATATTGATGGAATTTGATAAGAAAATCTGTATGAAGGGCACAGGATATTTTTTGCAGTATGATTAACAGTTGTAGTCACGAAATTTTGAGACCTTATAGAATGCTGACAGAAATATGTTGGAAATTGATTCTCTTCAAGAGACAGGTTCGACGGTACAATGATATAGTGTTAGCTTTCCTGTCATATTATTCCGACTCGATATTGTTTGGGACCAATCCTTAGTTACCAACAACTTTCTATATTTAATTCTGGCAAAAAAATTCTTAATCCACGCGTACGAAGTCGTGGGTACGAGCAAGTATTAAATATTTGTAGAGTATGTTACGAAGGTTGTAGGAATATTGGTCTATTACTTGGGGACTGAGATAACTTGCTAAAAGATTCGGTAAAATATATGGTGAAGAGCAGGGTGGAAAGTATGTTTTAAATAATGATGACTTACACTTTGTAGGAAAGTGTGTAAACATGAAAGAGATACAGAGAGGAATGGAGAACAAAGACTATAACATCAAGAAATCAGGCACAAGTCAGAATAACAATAAATACGAGCTTTCGTACGTTTTTTGTAGAATCCACTCGTCGTTCACGGATAACCCACCGGTAAAAATAAATTTTGGTGGATCGTATCTGAAGCCGCTTTTAAACTTCAAAGACGGCGTAATCACCACGCAAGAACTGGTCCATTGGACAGCGCAGTAATTAAACTGACTCCAAATTAATTGCGATCGGGATAAATTAATAACAGGAGACACAGAGGCGCCGGTTTGTCTCGAATCATTAATTAACTGGAACGCAGACAAGGTCGTTCAAGGTGATGCAGTTGAATGGCATGAGTCTGGACAGTTTCACTTATCGTGATCTCACAATATTAGACCCGATGATTCACCAATTAAAACGGTAGATTTCGCATCATATTACGACAGAGTATTTCTCTAAACAGATGACGTATCTTCAAGGAAGCGTTTAGTAATATCACACCCATATTTTAGGAACATACGTAGCAACTTGATCAAAGGCTATAATTCATAATTATACCCAATTAAAGTGAACATAAAATAATAAGCTATGGAAGTTCATCAGTTAGTTAACAGAAATCACTATCACGTGTATCTTTGGTTTCTTTTTAAATATTTTTTAAAGCTATTTTTTTTTGTAACAGCATGAGTTGAACTTGTATGCATCTGATACAGGCAGCCGATTGTCACCTGTGGCTGCCAACATGTATATGGAGCATTTTGAGAACAAAGCACTGGAATCGGCAGAATTAAAACATACTGTTTTCTACATATATGTAGGTGACACATTTGTCGTTTGAACCCAAGGAGAAAAGGAACTTCAATCTTTTGTGCAACACGTGTACTCCATTCACAGCCTAATACAATACACCATGGAGCTGGAAAACAACGGCCAACGTTAGGAGAGATAGCGTTACCATCTGGAATTGGCTGGCAGTATAGGAGAGGTGGCGTTTACCATCTGAAATTGGCAGGCGGGATAGGAGAAGTAACATTAACCATCTGTAATTGACCGGCAGGATAGGAGAGGTATCGTTTACCAACTGGAATTGGCCGGCAGGTTTGGAGAGGTAGCGTTTACCATCGGGAATTGGCCGGCAGGATATAAGAGGTAGCATTTACCATCTGGAATTGGCCGGCAGGTTTGGAGAGGTAGCGTTTACCATCTGGAATTGGCCGGCAGGATAGGAGAGGTAGCGTTTACCATCGGGAATTGGCCGGCAGGATATGAGAGGTAGCGTTTACCATCGGGAATTGACCGGCAGGATAGGAGAGGTAGCGTTTACCATCTGGAATTGGCCAGCAGGATAGGAGAGGTAGCGTTTACTAACGGGAATTGGCCGGCAGGATAGGATAGGTAGTGTTTACCATCGGGAATTGGCCGGCAGGAAATGAGAGGTAGCGTTTACCATCGGGAATTGGCCGGCAGGATATGAGAGGTAGCGTTTACCATCTGGAATTGGCCGGCAGGTTTGGAGAGGTAGCGTTTACCATCTGGAATTGGCCGGCAGGATATGGGAGGTAGCGTTTACCATCGGGAATTGGCCGGCAGGATAGGAGAGGTAGCGTTTACCATCTGGAATTGACAGGCAGGAGTTTACCATCTGGAATTGGCCGGCAGGTTAAGAGAGGTAGCGTTCCACGATTCCAAATCACAATATCATAGTCTGGGTTGAATCCTAAACCTCTCAGGAGTGCATATGAATGAGAGTATGTGACATAGTTGATAGTGATTCAGCCGTCAAAAGTAGACATAAACCTCGGTGGGCCGCATGATTTTTTTGGCTAAAAGTAGGTCTCAATGGCACGACTGTGTGTTTTAATGTCTCCCTTCGTTCATATCTTTTCCATAACTCTAACAAATGCTCTGGAGTTCTAGACTCAACGCTCAAAGACTGAAATTAAGGTGAGGGGAGTAAGGAAGGGAGGGTTTAAGTTTCTGTAAATGAAAAGTAAACAGTATTTTTGTATTTGTTTTAAAGTATACGCATGCAAAGTTCCATCAAATTGGATAAAGCTGTTTTTTTTGTATAAAGATTTTGCGATAAGCGTGCGACGGGCATATCATACGTGGAAGAGGTTACTTGATGGTGACGCGCGCAACAGGTGGCATCAGGGTGCCGGTGACGTCACGAACTCACAGATTTACCCCCGTCCAAACATCGCGTAAGGCAGCTATTAAAGTTATCACTTCAGAAATGCAAGCCTAGCAATAATGTGTTCTGTGCAAGGTGGTGAAGGCGACTCACCTGTATGACTCGCATGGGCAGGCCCGTCTCCTTGGCGAGCTGCTCCCTGATGTGCCTGGTGGGCTTGGGCGTCTGCGAGAAGGCCGTCTTCAGGATCTCGAGCTGCTTGGCCTTGATGGTGGTGCGCGGCCCGCGCCGCTTCGACCCAGAGTTGCCGTCGTCGGGACTCTTGTTCTCCGTCTGCGAGTCTCTCGTCTCGGGGTCTCCGTCCAGCGAACCTGACCAACAGACACCTGCAGCTCAGCAATGGCGCGGTCTCTGCCCACTACCTCTGCTGACATAGGTCACTCCCCACAGTGGAACTGCTGGACTCACCACCCCAAGCTGACACTGTCTCTTTAAATATCACTTACGAAAGTGCGTAAGGGGACGTACATTAATTACGTGAGGTAATTTTTGGAATTCCGGACACCCTCTCCCCCTCCGTGGCGAGATTTTGTGACATCTGGTTGGATCGCCCCCCCCCCTTTCCACTTTATGATGACGTGAGATCTTGAGGGGAACCCCTTAATCTTCTGATCAACCCCTTAGTTTTTTGAGACTTTTTTTTAGTTCTCCTGGTTCTTAGGTTGGTTATTCCCCCCTCCTCCCAAAGTCGATATTGGTGTCGATTATAGATGTACTGTTTTTAAAGAAATTAAAAAGATGAAGTGAAATTTCCGTCGCCTGTCACTGGTGAGATTTGGTGAGTTTTTGCGGGACTCCCCCCCCCCCTTCCCTATTTCACCTCAAATAATTAATGTACACCCACTAACTCTAGTAAGCAGTGGCTTATTTAAATCGGATGTTTCAAAATCCTCCTAACTTCTACGACTGTCAACCCAAGTTTTTTGGGTATATTTGAGAGGAGGGTTGCATCCTATACCATCTACAGTATATTGAAAGATCCCAGAATGTTGAAAACACCACATAATGCTTATCCGTAAAAAATAGCAGTGTATACCGAAACATATGTAACTAGCATAATATTTTACTCATTTCCGGTAGTCATGTAGTTTTCATTTAAATTTCATCCAGAAATTATTTTGTTGGTGACAAATTTCTTTACATTTATACTACAAATAAAGTTGCTTTTTCGAGGTTAGATAAAAATCAAGAATGTTTATCCTATTACTAGATTAAAGGATAAGAATTAAAATAGCTCCCATCACAGTTGCGGTATGTCTTCAACCGCCCACGCAATAGATTCGTAGAGGTACACAAGCCAGGTTCAAATGTCGATCCTTGAAGTATCACAAGTCTTTATTACATGTTTTTTGTGTGTTTTTTTCGCAGCCAATAAGTGAGGGCTGGTACAATCACACCTGTCCAACTCAGAGATCAGACACTGTATAAACAAATAAAAAGCAAAAATTGTTCTTAATTTTAACAGCCATTTTAGTAATAATGACGTTTCTCTGCGAGTTGCGTTGCTGCATTATTTGTGTAGAGATCAATATGTTTCATCCCCTATAATTTCATAGTAAGATAACAAGTATATATACAAAAAAAAAATACATGAATTTTAAAAACCTAATTAATGACACTAAACAGAATAGCTGAAACTAAAAATCTTCCGCTAACCACAATTTGCTGTAGGGGTATTGTTAGAGTAGCTGCTAATGACGGAATCCTGTAAGGTTTTCCAGCTGGTAGATAAAAAACAAAACCTGCAGTAACACCAATAAAATATTAAGGCTATGTTCCACAAAGAATGATCCTGCGAAGAAAATAATTACAGGGTGTTATGAGTTTTCTCTGTTAGTAAATATTATTGAAACTAGAATACCTAATGCTTTTTATATCGCACAGAAATTTAATTTTGCAATTACTTTTATAAATGCGGCCGATGGGAAGTACAACAGGAATTGGAGATTCATCGTGCCTTTATGACTTTAAACGGTAATTATTTGAAACTATTTTCTAAAGCAGAAAATTGTGTAACATAATGAATATCAAGATTAAATTCGTAAAGCCTCACATAGTATACACCACATTGTTTGGTACTAATTGGCACAGAGAAAACTATAAAGTTTTAGTGTGGCTGCAATAACATAAAGAATGTGTTTATGAAAGCCGCCAAAGGAGAAATGATTCTGCCATTACGCAACAGACGATAGTGTTGTATCTACTGCTACGCGACGACCCAAGTCGTATTTCGCACTGCTTTGAGCCTTGGCAGACTGAGAAGGTCTCGACCATGGCTATCGCTGGTGCGGTCACCAGTTGAAACATTCCGACAAAATAAAGTGAGACACGATACTAAATATTTCACACACGAATGGGGCCTATAGATCTGATAGTCCGCACTTTCTCTTCGATACTCTTTGGTCATTTTGATTTCATGGATTTGCTGAACTTATCGATACTACTCCGGAATTTCTCCAGCAGTAATAAGTTTGGAATTTAATACATTCAAATTAAAAAGTGATGAACATTCTGAAATCGCAACCCCTAAAGATCAGTTCATCAAGTATGACAAACGCTGGTGTGTATTAATGTAACAGTTCAGAGATCTGCTATTGTCTTCGAACATACCTCTGTAGGCAGTGAAATCATCTAAATGTTGGATTTGAAAAAAAGAACAAGTAATGATTGCTAACATACCGAGCGTGGTGGTGAAACGGTTAGCGTTCTGGCCTCGCATTTGGGAAGACGGCGGTTCGAATCGCCGTCCGGGCATTCAGATTTGGGTTTTCCATGGTTTCCCAAATCACTCCAGGCAAATGGCGGGATGCTTCCTTCAAAAGGCCATGGCAGAATTCCTTCCCATTCCTTGCCCTTCATCCTTTCCCGTCTCTAAAGACCTCGCTGTTAAGAGACAAGCAGTCAAAAAAAAAAAAAAAAAAAAAAAAAGATTGCTAATACCGTTGAATCCAAGGTCATGAAACTCATGCGTAACCGGGGAATTCACTCAGTCACATAACTGTTTACGATGTAACTAGGAAAGAGAGTTCAAAAGTGATGCCTCTGTAGCAGAAAGAGAAGAATCTGATACAGGAAGACACGGTGATAGCAATAAAGCCTTCCTGGTCGTTTGTTAAGAGTCCATCAGTGGTAGAGTACAGCACAAGTTGCTCCTTCATGAAGTTTCTGTACCAAGGGTGGTGGCAGCACCAAAGATGTTTCGTCGCTGTTTACATTACATGAATTCTGCATCTTTCTATTTACATGTCCGTCGCAGACAGTTAAGTTGTCTCCGACTGTGAATCCTCCTCTTCGACTACCTGTCGCATTATTGAGCTCTAAAAAGAATTGTTACTGCTCAAAGAGAATGTAAATAGCCTATTCTGCGATTGTATCCATTTCGAACACAGTTCACGATTTAAAATCGTTCATTATAATACATATCGACCATAGCTGGTAACATGTAAAGTCTTTATCCGCCGCAAATAAAGCGTTTATTGAAAAAATATACTTTGACGTAAATAATTCCATTATTTCTGGGGTCGATCAATGGTTTCATACAGAAAGATCAGTGTTTTATCAAAACGGGGAACCGAAAAGTAAAAGGCCTCTGGTAGAAATCTGCCCCATTCCACGATTTCGTGTAGGTAATGACTACCTACGATTTTTTTTTTTTTTTTTAACTGCTTTACGTCTCTCAACAGCGAGGTCTTTAGAGACGGGAAAGGATGGGGGCAAGGAATGGGAAGGAATTGGGCTATGGCCTTTTTAAGGAAGCATCCCAGCAATTTGCCTGGAGTGATTTGGGAAACCATGGAAAACCCAAATCTGGATGCCCGGACGGGGATTCGAACCGCCGTCCTCTCGAATGCGAGTCCAGAACGCTATCCGTTACAACACCACGCTCGGTTCTACTTACGCAATAGCATCCAAAGTTGTTTCCCTTTAACAGATGACACAGAATTTTTGACATCCCTTCATTTAATGTTCTGATTTTATAATTTCAATATTGAGCGTTTTCGTGAATTACACAGCCAGGTATTGCCGTATATGAAATTCAGGTTAAGAGCTTGTACATTCTGTGACATGTGAACCGGGAACTTATTACACCCACACCAGCTCACCTAAATCTGTGGTAGTGTTTACATCGGCGAGACAGGCCGCACTGTGGTGGAAAGACTTAAGGAACTTATCCTCCACTATAAATATAACAACAGCGACAAATCCGTCATAGTTAATCATGCCATTAGCACCGGGCATGAAATAAAATTTAGAGACATGTGGCTACTATGGAGAGAAGACCAGTGGTAGCCTCGACGTGTGAAAGAGGCAGCAGAAATTTTAAAGAATACCAACGGCATCAACGAAGATAGCGGCCTTTTGATCTGCGATGCTTGGCGCTCGTTGCTATGTCGGTATAAACAGTATCTCTGACGAAGGCTGGAGGATACCAGCCGAAAGCTCAGGTAATAAAATAAACAACGCGGCATAACCCGATAGTCTTTTAATCGACTTATCTCTTGTTGATCAGTTATATTGCCACCAAGTTTACAAACTATCCAGCCCAGGTCATCTACATTTACAGCATGTTGAGTCAAAAAATCTTCATACTTAGTTTATTCCATCCAAATATTCCTACAGTTAACAGAAGTCTCCAATTGCGAGTTCGTACAGTGAACGGGAGTGGATTATAACATGTCATCTTACAATCCAAAGAAATAAACAGGTAATAATTTTAATGATAAAGTAGAAGTCTAGATACTTTACTTGCACACGTTACGCTTAAATTACAGTTTCTGTTTCAACAAAAGTCCTGCAATGTCGTTAGATTAACTGTTGCGTAACCTCTTCCCTAACCTACCACTGACCTTGCGAACTATACCAGTGACATAGCTTTGAGCAGCTTCTGTAGTGCCTTACGTAATGCGTTTGAGGAGCTTATCTATCAGTAAATTCTTGATACACGAAATATGGTGAATAATAATTACAGCTAACACTATTTCTTCATGCTGGATTCCGAAAATAATGATGTTAGAACTGTTTCAGATATTTACCAATTAAAAGCCACTACCATATCTATCTATATATATAAAACGAAAACTGGATAGATTTGTCTTATTAAAACACGGAATCTTCTCAGCAGATTTCGATGGGGTTTACACCGTTTTAAAACGTAGAATCTCAATTCATTTGTTTGCCATGTCTTATGTTAAATAACGCAGGAGCATAAAATGAAATTCTGAACGTGTGATGACAAATCCCAAAGATGGAAGGATTAGATGTTGCATACTTCGCATCAAACACACAACTACAGTGTCTCTGACCTTAGCCTTTAATGAAAGCAAAAAGATAACTTTAAAATGACAACTATTTAGCACACTAAACAAAACTTGAAGTATTATTTCCTTTAATTCGGGTATTCAGTTTTTAAACGCCATAGATAGCCGTAAACACAACAGAGATTTTCTTTAACCACGATTGGTGGCAGTACAACTACAATGTCTCTGGCCATCAGCATTAGTCTTCTGTTCATAAGAAAATCATTTATTTACGATAATATTATTCTGAATTCACTTTTTGATATCTGTATAAAAGGCTTAATCTGTGGAGTCAAAGTATCTGTGTTTCGAGCAAAAAGTATATCCATTCACTTCGCAGTTGAATCAAATGTGAGTTTCTATCATAATCTAGAGTTGTTTAGTATTGTAGTAATGCAATTTTTTTAACCAAATTAATGAAGCTTGATAAACACGAATCTTTTCGGACGAATGAAAATAGTGTACGTGCAAATAAACTTCAACCCTCCACGTTTCTTGGTAGGGGGCTGGTAAATCTAGATTCATTTTAATTCCGAAAATTGTTGGCGCGAATTTTATGAAACTTTGCACAAATGTTTTTCATTGCGGGAATAAAAATAGCATACGGGTAAATCTACGCCAACTATACCGGGCATTGCGACGCCGGGAACTCCGCTAGTGTGATAAATTAATAAGCCGAAGTTTGTAACTGCTGATTAATCTGAAATCTCGATGAGAAACAGAATGTGGATGAGGAAGTACAACTGAGTGCGAGATAATGTTCAGGTGGTCAGAGCAGTGTTTACGTGGCTTGGTACTTGTGTTGTGCTCTGGTAGCTGTGTGGAGGGGGTCCGCTCGGGTCGCGCGCCATTAGCAGGCGGCCGGCATCAAACAGCGGCTCCTCCACAGCGGCGACCCTTGTGCGTGTGTAACAGTCGCCTCGCTATAGCCTCTTGACCAGGGTGGTCTCAGCACGGCACCTCCAAAAACGTCCAGTTTTACGCAATCCTTTCCTGAATCACACTATCCAAGTCCTTTAGGACAAACGGCAGTTTTTGTCATAGAACCACAAATTAGCAATTTAACAATGTCTTTCCCGAGCCTGTCAAGATGGAGGATATATATATTTAGAATAATGGGTTTACAGTATTTTTTTGTTTTATTTTCGCGTAGCAATTATTATCCTGCAAAGAAACCTGAAAATTTTGTAAGAGCTTTCGTTTCATTTAATTATTTTCTAATTTCGTTGTTCCTCCAGCTATTCCAGTTTATTTTAGGTAATGTAATTTTAAAAAAGTAAGACTTTAAGTAATCTAATGTTCGTAAAGCAAACTGAAAATTTGGCATTTTCGTATGAAGAGCAAATATTCTGTTTAAATTCGACCAAACTTTAATATTGATATCACGCACAAACTTTGTTTAGGTTCCCAGCTGATTTATTTAATGGAGTGGCGTTGTAACATTTACCGTGAAGTAAAAAGTACAATTTATCGGGTGTTAATCTTTAATGTAGTAGTTTGATCTTTTGTGATTGTCTTTTGAGGTTAAGAACTGAGAGTTTATCCAAAATGCAGTGTGATCGCCTATCTGTGCTAGTTACATACAGATTATCATTTCTTGCTCTGTTTACTGGTCACGTAGAACGATAAGATAAACATTATTATTTTTTTTTAATCCACTGTTGGACCATATAATTTCAAAGACCATCCAAATCTGTTCGGTTGTTTTTACATGTTTAACAAATACTCACAGAGGCAGTCCTCTTAGAGATTTATATATGTAGTCATAAGTTCGTCTACACAAATATATGTTTAAAAATCAGAAGTTAGTGAAGGCTAATATATATATTTCCGAGGTGTGACGATAAAATAAGGACACCGAATTTCTATGCGCGCCGTGGCAACCCAGCAGCTGACATAAGTATACCATCTTTGACTTTGATCCTTCCACCATTATTATTCCAATCTGCACATCGATGTAATTTCTCAGACTTGAGGAATATTGCAGTTAGTGAACACGTGTTTTTGTATCTTATCATGAAAAGAGAGGCTTGAGCTATTTGTCAAAGGCTTGCCAATTCTTTTTATGAAAAGTTTTGTGAGACTGCAACGACCAGTGCTGAAATGGTTCAGGTACTCTGGGTTGAGTTGTTCTCCTTCCGATAGATCAGTTGAAACAATCTTTTCCGTTCGTCTCGTTGTTGCTCTGAGAGATTTTTGGTCACCAATTTCGACGAAGTTTTTCTCATTTATATACCTTCAATTATTATTTTGCGAATACACATAGCGTTGTGGCTACGTGGTAACGTTGTGGTCTCGTATTCGGGAGGCACAGGTTTAAATCCCCGTCTCGCCATCCAGATTTCGGTTTTCATGGTTAATCCAGGCGAAAGACGTAAAAGCCATGACCGTGGGCGAATTCATTCTTTTCCTTTGCTTCCAGTCCTTTCCCGCCTCTAATGACTTCGAAGTCGACAATCCAAAAAGCCACGTTAAAAAAGGAACAGTTTCCCCGTTAATTTTCACTTCTTTTGCAATAATTTTCACTAATTCCTTGTCAGACATTAACCATTAGCTACCAGACCTCTCAAAAACAAGAAAATTCAAGTGTAGTTACCTGTAATTACTTTTTTCTAATGGCAAAATTGAACGTTCCATAGCAATACAGTTTTGCCGCTAATTTTGCTAAAACAAATGTGAAGTTACTTCAAGCAAATAACTATAATAGCTTTAAAGTTCTAATGGGAACTGCAGTCTGATGTTTAAAAAGTTTACGTAGATCCGTATGATTAGATGTTGACGTGTACAATTACAGTAAGACAGCAAATGTTCCATAACTAACAACGTAGCTTAATGAAACTAACAGCGAATACTGCAATTAGCAACAATGTTGGAGGTGGTCTTCGCATTATGATAGAAGCGTTATGCATGTAAGGAATCTTTGTAAATCCGAACACTTCAAAAGTATTTGATAATCTTCATATAAATTATCAGATACATAAGAACGAAGTTTCTCTCGACTTTGGGAATTTATGAAATGTTCTCGGGTAATTAGTTAAGGAAGTGTTCTCACACGATATTTCGGAGACCACAACCACTGTCGCCATCTTCTGGTGCATTTCAGAAAAAAATTATCAGATGTTAATTTTTCTCACACTATACTGTATGGTCACGGCAATTGAAAAATTGTCTACGCATCGGAAGATTGTATAAAATAATGATGCTGAAAAGTAAAACAAGAGTTCTGAAGTGCTAAAAGTTAAAAAAAAGACTAGATGTTACCCGCGACTGCGTACGGGCTGACTTAGAATTTTGTTGCTAGAATTGGGTATAGAAATATGTAAATTGCAAAAAGGATTCCCAATAAGCACGGAGTCGTGACAGTGTCACGGAAGAGCCATCAACACACCATTCTATACTGATCCTGTCTCATGGAAAGAACCAATTTGCAACATGTTTAAAAATATCAACAGACTAAGGGGGTGGTGGGGTGAGAGGGGGCGGGGGGTAAGAGTGCACTGTGGGAGTCTATCTACCATAATTCCTCCGTCAGATTTTTGAGTGTGGTTTAAAGTTATGTCACTTTCTGGGTACTTCTTATGTCAATACGCTTTATACCCAACGTTTCTGGTTTTGCTGTCATTTGCTAAGATATATAGCCTTTGCGGATTGGACACCGGTGAGCTAGCTACATATAAGCACAAAATAATAGTCTGGTGCAGCGCAAGTCCACTTCTATACAATATTATAAGTTGTGTCTGTATATAAAGAGATCATACACAAACTGTCTGCGAGAGAGAAAAAACATGAGCGACCGATGTAATATTACGTAGACTTACACACGCTATACGCTGAATGTCACCTCAGGTTAGTTTCCAAAATTTTAAAACAAAATATGTTTTTATTTCGAAAAAAAGTATCCTATGTCGTTTGTAATGATACATAATATTTTCTTTTCAAATTTCATCAAGATTTGTTTAGCCGTTTAGTCGTGAAAACGTAAGAAACAGACAGAGACTTTCGCATTTATAATATTAGTGTAGACACCAGTGAATGTTTTTTCCAGTGCAGGTAAACTGCCCAGCGGCGGTGTCCTGTGTTAGCCGAGAGACACGTGCCGACCGACACCTCTGTGCAGCGTGGGCGCGCGGTAACGGCTCGTTAGGTGTCGGAGAAGTTCAAACGCCACAGGGAGCGCTCTTGTTCCGGCCGCTGTTGTGGTGAGGCGTGTCGAAACAAGTAGGACTGTGTTTGGGCAGCAGCAGCTCCTCAAGAGACGAAAGTCAGTATCTTGGATAGGAGGGGGGCAGCTACCGACTACGATCTAGTGAACCTATTTATCGACTTCTCAACCCCACATCTGACACCAAAAATGTTTCTTAAAACTTCTTTCTCCCAGCTATGATCAGAAAATACTTTTTCGACTATCCATTACTGATTGGATCTCACTACGTAATTCTTGATTTATTGTTCATTTACCATCAGGTTACCATCCCTTAGGAAACTAATTGTTATATCTAACTCTGGATAAAGGTGTGGGAAGCCAGGTAACAGAAAGACTAGTCTGGCCGCTATTCATGGTAATCTTGGGAGTATCGAGTCAATATTTGCCGCAGACCCTATATTTATTTATTTTTTAAATATTTATTAATTATATCCTCGAACAGTTACTGTGTCGCCCAGCATCTAGATACTATGTACCTTATACTATAATCTTTGTTCTTCAAAAATTCACACATCCAGTTATTTAAAAGCAATTTTAAGAGTTACGACGCTACTTTCATCCATCAATCCGCTTTGATTTTCATTACTGCCGTTATTGTATATATTTTTCATGCATTCCAAAAACCAGCCACTACTGGTTCAATTCCGAAATGTGTTTTAAATACTTATATTCGCTAATTCCTGAGTCCTCTTTGCATTGTTCTCTTCACCCTTTTTCTTTAAAATAAGAGAGAGATACAGAAAGAGACAGAGAGAGACAGAGGGAGAGAGAGAGAAAAAAAACTAGCCTCTTTGGACAGTAAATAAACATTTAATGATCATGGATTGCATATTGACACTCCAAAAATATACGGCCTCTGTAGCCCCATACTGGTACCTCATCAGACGCTGTTCGCTGTTAACGCATACTGAAAAAAAGATTGCTTTAAAAATTGGTATTCATGCCTACAGCCCATGAGCTGGACTCAGGACACTTTAAGACATGTGTCTCATCTCACATATCTCGAGAAATTCCATATCAGTGTTAGATTCATGTCTTGTAGTACCAATCAACTACTTTAAACAGCTGTACAATTGGCATGGATTTAAATCTCGTCTAAGCATGTTAGTTTTTATGCTTCTGTTCTTAATCATCTGCGTAAATCAGAAGGAAATACACGTTTCATCAACAGAAAAATATATTACTCAATAACATAAATGAATTCAGAATTACCCAACGCTTAAGCGGCTATAGATAATTATTAACAGGGGTCGCTAAGTTTCCTGAGAACCTCACGGGAACTAATTGGGTCACCTGAAAAAAAAAAGTATTTGTTGAAACCCTAGTTCTCAAAATCTCTGGATCACTGACAGTGCAGAGCGCTTGCCATCTAGCCACGCAGAGAATTGGAAAGTCTGGAGGTCCTTGAATCAATTGCTGATAGGGGTGAGCAGGTACAAGGCTAATCTCATGAAGTGGGGTCATATTGATGAGGACCAAACCATTAATCATATGCCGAGTGCCCTACGTGCCGATCATCCTGCTACGAAGATGATCTGTTTCGAGGTACACAATATGCAGTTAAGGTTTTGAAGTACTGGGCGAAACGTGTTTAAATTTGTTCATTTGTACAATTTTTGATAGTGTATTTGATGTTTGTGACCCGAGAGTGAAAAGCGGATTCGAACATGGTAATGGAAGTCGTGAATGCATGACATCCAGATCCTCTCTTGGGACTATGGAACAGTGATGAAGTTTTGGTGGGAGTGGCATTGCGTGTTGGTTCTCACCTTGGTCCTCGGAGTCGTCCTGTCCCGGCTTGACGTCCGCGGGCGGAACCAGAGGCCCGGGAGGCGCTCCTCCCACCAGAGGGCCCACCATGTCGTTGTTGTTAGCCTCCGGAGGCGGCTGCAGCGGCGTGTGCGGGGGCGGCTGGCCGGGTCCCCCGTGGCCGCCCCCCGCTCCGCCTCCGCCGGGCACGCCTCCACCACCTCCGCCTCCCTTCAGGGAACCGCCAGACTCGCACTCCTCATCCTCGTCCTCTGAGCCAGAGCCGAGCAGCGAGTCTGCAACAAAAGAGACAATGCAAAGTAGTGAATACAGTGATTATACCCTGTTCACGCTCAACTGGCGGCTCATGGTCATGTTCCCCTTGCCCCGCTCCTCACCTGACCACCTCCTCCCGTTTCCTACCTAAACGAGCAGACCGCTGTGATTAAGACAGAGGAGTGGGAATAAAGCAGAGTGACCTCAAGCCACCTTTGTTAACTGAAAGCACTAAAACAATCTACACTCAGCAAAGTTTAATCACCATCTGAAGATGTTACAAATGTCACTGTTACGCAGTAAACATTTTAGCGGTTGGTTTACGTATGTTATCAGTTTCTCTTTCATTAAATTCGTAGTTTAATTCTAAATTACATTCTAAAGTATTATTAGATCAGTGTTTATTCAGAACATGTGGTATCTGTTCCTATAATTAATTTCAGACTACTATTCAAGAACCTCTTTTGTGCTTGAGTTTCCAAAAGGATATTTTCTTTATTAACGCTCTTCGTCTATCTCCAAATAGGATCAGCCATATCGTCTCTCCTTTCTGTGGGGCACATACACAAACTACGTTCATTTCCAATATATGTTTAATGCATACTTTATTTGACTGCTTAATGTTCAACATCCTTCCATATTTCTATTGTTCCGATTTTACTTCTCTGAAGTCTGAAGTATATGTGTGGCATTGCAGTTCGTAGACATAGAAGTCATCAGAAATGGGGGAGAATTAGGTACAAGGAAAAGTATGGATATCGGACATGGATTTTTTTAATATATATAACCACGAATGCACTACCACAGTATTCGACATAAGTAACTTCGAAAAACAATAACCTGGAATGCCAGAATGGCGATGAAATTTAATGCTGGATTCAAGATTTCTACCTGCAGTTCTATCTTCATTTACACAAAGTGATGTATTCAATACATACAGTTTTAGAAGCTAACTATTCTGGTGGTTCATTGGTTAAGCCGTCTGACTGGGAATCGAAAGATGTCTGGTTGTAATCCCTGTCTCGGCAGGGATTTTCATATGCCCTTAACCCAACCTTCACCTCTGGCATGGCTTTCTGTGGAAGGTGATGGATAAATGGATTCAACCATATTGGAAGTCGCGGACACAAGTTATTGGTTCGCTTCGACCTGATTCTCTTCCGGGTTCGTGTTAACCAAGATATTTGGATCCATGGTCGAAGAATTACTTTTATTCTTACTTAGTGCTAGCAACGTGATAAGAAATTAGTAGCAAATGAAAACACGAAGGAATGGCTGATTTAGCTTCAATGAAATCCAGTTAACAATTCCACAACTTAAAGAACAAATATATCAGTTCTTAAAACAGATTTTAAGCAGTTCAGGAGTATTACTACTAAAATCTAACTACCGGAATTGCTTTTCAAAGATGACAGAGATTGTGCAGAATGTATTACCCAATACTTAATAATTCTGCATGTGAACAACTCGCGGCTACACCGTAACTGGTTAAACAGAGCCTCCTAAGTACTTTGAGCATATGTGAAGCGGGAGCTCAGTTTTTCACAACCTGGAGAGAACCAACTTAGCTTGAAGCTAGCTGCGTAATATGATCTGAATGCTGTGGGAAAGGCACTCCACTTGACTTTAGTATCTTCTAAAAAAAAAAATATGGCTTTACGCCTCGTCGATGTCGAGGTCATTAAAGGCGGGGAAGGATGGGGGTAACAAAAGGGAAGGAATTCGGCCATGGCCTTTTAATGGAAGGATCCCGGCATTCGCCTGGAGTTATTTGGAAAAACCATGGAATTCCCAAATTTGAATTCCCAGACTAGGATTCGAACCCACGTCCTCCCGAATTCGAGGCCATAGCGTTACCGCTCACCCACCACGCTCGGTGGTACCTTCTAACAATTAAAAATATGCAATCCCGTGACAGTATGCTAGAACTCTTCCGTGGTGTAGATTACAGTAGGTAGGATTACCGTATTAGGTTAGTTAAGGAGGAAAGGATTTAGACGTCTTACCTCTGATAGCGGGCTTAGTATACCTCATTTGGTGATTCCAATCAATATTTTGTGTGAGGATCACCCTTAGCTTCGAAAGGCTTAGAAAGTTCTTTCTGAGTCCTGGATTTAGTTTGTTGTTGTTGTGTTTTGTTGATGTTGTTTTTGTGTTTGTTGTTGTTGTTGTTGTTGTTGTTGTTGTTGTTGTTGTTGTTGTTGTTGTTGTTTTTGTTGTTTTTGTTGTTTTTGTTATTGTTATTGTTGTTGCTGCTGTTTTTGTTGTTGTTGTTGTTATTGTTGTTATTGTTGTTGTTGTTGTTGTTGTTGTCGTCGTCGTCGTCGTCGTCGTCGTCGTCGTCGTTGTTGTTGTTGTCGCTGTCGTTGTCTTTGTTGTTGTTGTTGTTGTTGTTGTTGTTGTTGTGTTTTTGATGTTGTTTTTGTGTTTTGTTGGTGTTGTTGTTGTTGTTGTTTTTTATGTTTTTGTTATTGTTGTATTGTTGTTTGTTATTCTAGTTTTTATTTTTTGTTAAAAACAAATTCAAACCAAAAATATTAATAACGACTAAACTATTAAGCCGCTAAACTATTCGCGATTAGCTGCGGTTATGGACCTGAGTATCTCTGACCTAAGTACTGGGAGGGATAAATTACGAACGTAGGCTGCATGAATATTTCATGTCCGTGGCTGGTTGCTGGAGGGACGGTCTGACAGCTCCACGTGGAAGGCGCTGGCCGGCTCACTCGATTAGCATTCAGTACCTGCGCGCCCGATAAAGCTGGAATATCACGCGCAGTGACGGCTGATTACCATCGCGAAGGGCAGCTACAGTGACTGTACTACCTGCCCAACTTTTGTTTCTGTCTTTTTATTCCCCCACCACTCACAGGTCTGGTGTTTTGAAATGTTCGGATGGGTGCTGAAAATAAAACAGCGCAGCCAACCATAGGTCGTATCTTAAAATGGAGGATGCGGTTGTCTACCACGGAAGTTGAGCTGAGGCGCCATTACGATTAGCTTTTGTCGCTAATGTACTGAGGACACACCTGGACTCTACTAACGAAAGTATTGGTCTGTTCAAAAGTTACTGCAACTATTATTATTATTATTTTTTTATTGGAAACAAAAAAATGGATGTAATATATCGCTGTAGACGGGGAAGCCTCTTCTAATCTAGATTTTGCTTGGCGTTCCTCAGGGATGTATAATAGGGCCACTTCTTTTTTTAATTTTTATAACCGATCTCGGTGACAGTGTTGACAGCAGTTTGCGATTGTATGCTGATGATTCAGTTACCTAGATGGAAGTAAGGTGTTCTGACGATATTTAAAAATTTAGTGCTATCTGGATGTAATTTCTGAAATGTGCTATAAAAGGCAACTAACAATAAATTGCAAAAAAAAAAAAAAAAATGCAAGGTAATTCGCACAACTAACAAAAAGAATCGATTTGTTCACGAGCACAAAGTAAATGGCTCATTTGTATACAAGGTTGATTCCCGGAAGTACTTGGGCGTAATAGAAGAAACATAAAATGGGACTTGCATATAACTTCCGTTGTAGGTACGATTCATATTGTAACGCTCATACAAAGAATAGCGTACACATTTGGATTACTGTTGTGGAGTTTGGGATCCTTATAATGAGGGATTCGTTAGAGAAAGTACAGAGAAGCACTCCTCGATTCGTAACAGTTTGCTACAGCAATTAAGAAAGCGTCACAGAATTGATACATAGATTGGGCTTGGATTGTCTAGCAGACAGACGTCATTTTCGTTTGAATTTATTGGGTCATAAGCGAATATCTTCTTTCATTCTAGAGTACAATGTAACACTTCGTCCACCAAAATATTTAGGTCGCCATGATGGAAGAGATAATATTAGAGAAATAAGATGCCGTACTTGTATGTATTCTTTCTGGCAGCTATGTCGTGTTTCAAGTTTTTTTTATTGTGACAATATCATTTATACTTTTATAAATATGCATATTTCGAGTAATAAACTGAAGAATCCAAACCACTACATTGACTTGGGAGTAGTCCGGTTTCCGATTTATTAACTCTGCAAGGTTTATTTCCGTTATACACAAGTCACAAAAAAACAACTGTTTTTAACAAGAAGCCTTCCCTTCAATGTCACCACCGCATAATGCCTAAAATCTCTAACACTTAGAATAATATTACTGTTGAGGCAATTGTTATTTTGTATCTTTACAATTCTACTGCGTAGATAGTTTGGATTATTTCACATTTTGGTTGACATTAATCGGTCATACCTACAGCAAAGATGAAACAAACTACATTTTCGTAAGTCCAGTGCTGTGTTTCGTAATTTTGCACATTTCATCCTTCGTAATTCTCATTTTTATTTATATAAATAAACATATTCCAAATAATAAGTTGAATAAAAAATCTGTATAAGTAGAGTCTCTGTATTACGTACTTTTCTTCTGCGTTTTTTTTTTTTTTAAAAAAAAGAAAGAAAGAAGAAAATAAATAGCGACATGCACCAATGTCATTTTGTCCACAGCATTTGTGTGTTTAATGTTGATTATAAGCATTTTCAGTAATTCTGTGACGGCCAAAACACTTCATTCACAGCGCCTATGTCCAAGGTTAGACTAGAAGTGGTGATTCTGACCTCGCATTCGGGAGGACGCCGCCCGGTTCGAATCCCCTTCCGGGCATCCAGATTTGGGTTTTCCATGGTTTCCCCAAATCACTCCAGGCGAATGCCGGGATGCTTGCTTCAAAAAGGCCATGGCCAAATTCCTTCCCGTTCCTTGTCCCCAGTCCCATCCTGCCTCTATTGACCTTAGCCGTCGACGAAGCGTAAAGCAGTAAAAAAAAAAAAAAAAAAAAAATCGAAGCGGTGACATAGAGGCGTTTGACACGGCTACCAACGGTATACTAACATGCTGAGTGGTAATGAACTGTTTGAATGTTCCATCGCGGTTCCCTGCAGAATTTACCTCTCAGTGTAACTGAAATGCTGCATCTTATTTCGGACCTCTGTCTCCCATTATCCTATCTGTCGCCTATGATCCAAGACGTTGACGGCATGTCGCTCCCACTTGATGTGCTGAAGCGGCCCGCTGAGCAAACAGTGCTTCGAGTGGAGCGCCCCCCGTCGGCTATGTTTCGAAACTGTCCCGGGTACTCGAGAGCACTCCACACAAACGCGCACGGCTGCCGGCTAAGCAACCATTCACACGTGCAACTCGCGTCATGAATTTTTCATCCCTCACTAAAGTAGAGCTTACAATGGATCAGACCTCACTCGAATCGTTTGAATTTGCATCCGTCATTGCCCTTCAGAAGGTGTGACCGGTCGAATTGAGAGTCCTTCAGCAAACTCGACGCTATGACAGATGCTTGTCCTGTACTGTCTGATAGACTAGTCTGGCGTGCATTGTGATATTGCTCCATATGTCCCGAGTAGAGCGGAGTGCTATAAGAACAGCTTTGTATGAGGATTACCTGTTTTCCATACTTGCTAAAAGAGGCTATATTAAGAAAAATTCTGGGATCTACAAACAACTCGTATGGAGAACCAGCTTGGTAGTGAAAAATTAATACTGATACTTTCTTATAATTTTTATTATGACCAAGCAACATAAAACTCATATGTGGTGGTAGAAGGAAGTTTTTCTGTAAAAGTTTCTAAAGAAAAACGAATAATTATTAATATTTATATTTTTATTAATATTTTTCGTTATATGAATAAACGTTGTCATATTAGATTCTCAGGGTATTTGGACTGGATGTTTTTAAATAACAGCACTTGATTTTGAATGATGGAAATGTTTATTGTAATGAAAAAGTTTTTAAGCAAAGTTTAATTTCAGAAACAAATAACTATTATTTATTTGATTGAGGTATTTCGAGATTACCTACGTTTCGTGTAAACTTTTTCTGTGTTTCAATAAACTTTTCAGTTTGTTATCTTTTGTCAAAAATCTTCATAGGTTATGTTGTCACTTGGTTCCAATAAGTGCTACACAGAATACAGCGTAAACATGGAATCTCCTAAAATGATTTTCTGTATACACCAGTCGTAAATAAACAAATATCAAGATATGAATTTAAGCGAACGCCACATTATTATTATTTAATATCTCTGCTTCGTATTTTAATTTATATCACTGTTACACAACCCACAATCGTATTTTGGCTCGCATCACAGTTATACTAACTTTTAACACTGTGAATGCAAATAAAATAGTATATTTATTTTACAAATACAACTGCAAATAAAGTCAGTGCAGTTATTCATTTGAAACTTCCTGGTTAGACAAGCAGCGCTGTGGTGGCGGCCAGTGTAACCAATAGATCGGGTATCATCGGACTCGCCGAAGGTTTCCGATTTATCGAGATAACGTCCATCCTGCAGGTTCAGCGTATTTTAGTAAGGCTGATTTAATATACACGATACGTGTGAAATACGTGCTTTTGATTGCAGTTGCACTCGCGAATGATACGTTTAATGATTTTATCAGGCAAATACAGTGATAATAACAGGATCGGCAGTCACGGAACAGAACAAGCTCATTTTGATGGCCATTACAATATGGGACAAATAAATTTATGCTCTGCAATGCATGATTAAACGCTATCAAAAATTCTATACCATTTCCGGCTCTCACGTTAAATACATGGTGACATCTGGGTATCTTACTTTTAGGGGCTAGCTCCGCGTGCCTAGTGTCGCCGATTCCAGTCCGCCTGACATGATTGTTCACTTGCTGCATTATGTCTGGTCTCTTTTCACTTGTTTGAGCAGAAAAGGACTCGTAAATACGTTAATAGACAGTATAATCACAATATAATGATGTAGTTAGCTGAAAGGAATTATGATCAACAGCCAGTAAAAAAAGATGAATATTTGTTTTCATATATGACTGTATTTATCCTCCTTCCCTTAACTCTGATGCTGCATCATACATAGAGAAGTAATCCATTATGTTCGAACCTATATAATAAATAATTTATAAATTACCGTTCACAATGATTAAAAGTTTTCCTTCTCGATGCAATGCTGTTAGAAAACTATTAAGTATGAAATTTCAGGAACGTTTGATCATTATCACGTTCTAAACTTCAGACATAAGAAATTCAAGTTTCTTACTACAATTTGTAAACTTAATATAATTTGCTTACGGGATTAATGCTGCGTTGAAATACTCCTACTTATTCTTCTTCCCATCGATTCGACCAGGGCTTAGGTTTTCATCAGGGGCAGTAATCAGCTGTTTCTTTGACAAAGATTGTCAAATTTCCTACAAAGAAGTAGGAGTATTTCAACGCAGAATTAATCCAGTAAGTAAATTATATTATATTAATGTGATGACTGAGAAAACAATAAAATCTTCTATAATTTGTAAACTTGTTTATCATCACTGTATCAAATAATATATGGAAAATCTATGATCGAAGCAAGCAATTGTCGAGACAATTTTGGAATAGCAATGTGACCCGCGACGGTGCGAATTAAAGGTAACAGAAATAAATTAGTAAACGTTGTTCTCGAAAACGGGTACCGCAAGCGCGTATAAGCTGTAAGGTAAACTTTCTAAGAGCTGTGATAATTCCAGGATGTGAATGTATTGCTAATACAATAGTCTGTTTACTACATTTATTTTCAGTTTGCGACAAAGAGACTGGCGTTCCTTTGATGGTTAAGTAAATAACCGTTTATAATGGCCTTATTGTACGTGTTAGTTTCAAATATTGATCTAGGAATTAGAAAGATCTTTTTAAAACTCTTTGTGTGTAGCACAGCACTTTATGGTAGCGAAACATGAACTTTAGGAATATCGGAAATAAAGAAAATTGAAGCATTTGAAATGTGGTGCTACAGAAGAATGCTGAAAATTAAGTAGACAGACAAAGTAAGAAATAAATGAGTTTTGAAAATGATGGATGAGAAAAGAAGTTTGTGGAAGAAGCTTACAGAAAGAAGAGACAGACAGGTAGGTCATATTTTGAGACATGCTGAATTGGTTAATTTGTTAGTGTAGGGAACAGTCGAAGGTAAGAACTGCAGAGGAAGACAGAGATTAGAATATATGAAGCAGATAATTGAGGACGTGGGTTGTAAAGGGTATGTAGAAATGAAGAGGTTAGCACAGGATAGGAAGGGATGGAGAATTGCATCAAACCAGTCAAAAGACTGACGACAGCCAAAAAAAAAAAAAAAAAAAAAAAAAAAAAAAAAAAAAAAACAATTTGTATAGTTGGTTCATAATATGCACGTAGTTTAAAAAAATTAGGCCCATATAAGTTGGTAGTCCGTAGAACAATTTTTGACATTTTATGGTCCTAGGATGGGAAAAGTTGAGAAACGCTGTGACATTTACTTGTCTGTGCACTACTGCTGCTTGTCTGTTCCGGTGTAGGATAGAGAAAGACCATGACTTTGCGTTTTGTCTCTACTGCTAACCGTCGGAATAGTTTCTGCTATATCTTCAGCTCCCAAAGAAAGCCACTTTTTCGTAAAAACCTGTCAAAAGAAGGCGTCGGCAGTTATCGAACCCCGGCCTGGCTGACAGAGAGACCGCCGACAGTACAAATACTACGGCGGCGGCAGTGGAAGGGCCGTGGAGAGTGACTGTGCCGGCACAAGCCACTCTTCCAGGAAAGCTGACTCGGCTGGCATTCCGCCGACACTGATGGCCGAATAATGATCCTCTGGCTCCGCAGGTGGCGGCCACGGAGAGACAACGGCTTCGAGTAATGCTGGAAGGATGGGATCAACACTGACAAAGGGAGGCCGCCAATAGTAAAATTCAGATTCGATTCATACTGTATACTATAAAAGCTCATGGGCAGAGGTGCAATATGCCAAAGCAGTAACAAGCGCTTCATCACCGTTGTTGAGAAAATGGGTATTGAAATATTCCGCTGCGTTCGAATTCTTAATGTGCTACAGAGATTTAAAGGGGCACGTGGCGCAGCGGGCAAACTCTCTGCCTCAAGCAGCGTTCCCACGACCTCTTGTAACGGAGGCGGGACCTTATTAGCCGAAGTGTAGCGACGAGAGCGCGCCACAGGTTAGCCCTCGCTTACCTCGCCGCCACCTCCCCACCAAGTTGCTTAGTGTCGTTTGGCACAGAGCACTTTACAGCAACAAAAGGGGTGCGCAGCGCTGCTGCAAACCGATGGCAACAGCGCACCACTACACACGACTGTGATGTTTACCGACAGAGTGGATAGCTGCGTCTCATCTCCGCTAGCAGAGGTGGCCCTGTTCCCATGGCGTGCTGTTCAGTATCCGTCCCGTCCCGTCCCGCCTTCGTTACTAGACGTCGTGGGAACGCGGCTTCATAAGTCCATTGTCTGCGCATCGAAATTCGCTGCGGGAAAACTTTTCGGCTCGGTGTTTTAGAGATCTCGGCCATAAAAAGTTTTTAAAAAAAATGAGGAATATTATGTTTTGCTTAATGCTTAACGGGGATTCGAACACGCGTCCTCCTCCCTAATACGTGCTGAACCGTTACTGCTCTCTCACCACGCCCAGTGGTATGAAGAATCAACGAAACTGAGAGATCATGAGAACAAAAGCTCATTATTTGGTGAGTAACTTCATGTCACAGATACTCCTTCCTATACACTGCAAACGTCTCCCCTAGTTAAAATTTTTCTAATATTTTTTTCCTGAGTTTTTCCATTTATCGCTTAACAAGATCTTTCCGCTGATGCCTTACGTAAAAGGAAGCTTCAGACCAGACGACTTTACTCGCAGTTCTGAGAAAAGTTACGCGCGCATTCTTGCTTTAACTGAAAACGACGATTCACGAAGCTTCCCGCGGATACAACTGCTTGTCAAAAATGTGCTGTCACGTAATAACGTGCAGTGCTAACGGCGGAGATAATCAGGGAATAACAGGGAGGGAGTTCGACTCCTAGGAAGCGCTAATCACGGTCCCTAATGTCGCAGTCACGATTACGAGGAATCGATCTGCGGACTCGGCATCGACGCGGGCGAGCTTCCTGTACTTTACACAAACCGCTGAGTCGAAATTTCTTTATTATGGCGTACCCATGTTCCCACCCAGTCACGTGGTCCTGTTGCTTCCTAACGCTCAAAAAATAAACGGACTTTTTTTTTCAAGAAGGCAAGGATCAGCGTAACAATAAAAGAGGATACAGTCTCCGGTTTCCGCCGGCTGATTAGATAATCGAACTGTCGTCATTTACATTGAAGTATACCTGTCTTCACATGAGGCCAGTGTGAATCATGAGAGTTGGGGAGGAACTGAGCTCGCGACCGAAGTCTAACCCGGCTTGTTAGGCACAGCGTACCTAATCTATTGGAGAAAATCCAAATGTTTCCTTATATCTGTTAAACGTGCAACTTTGTGTGTTCTGCAGGATAAGTGTTTTTGAAGTGAAAACTGGTTTTGGCGCGTTGTGCGATTTTGGGGTAGGTAACATCTTTTAAGTTTGCATCGCTGACATGCTTGTGCACGTATGATATTCGCATTGGATGCTTTTTGGATTGGTAAAATATTATGAGTTCACTCACCAACATGTGTAGTAGCAGTATAGCTGTAAATGTAAGTATGACGTATTGCGCTATCATATATATGCCTTATTACCAGGCGTCTTCAGTCTTCGTGGAAGGTTATACACCTGTAATAACACATCTATGTAAAGTTTTTTGATGATCTTGATCATATTTTTTTTATTTTTTGTAATATATCTGACGCATTAGATATTATAAGTTTGCAGACATTTTCGGTCACCATGGGTGAGGTGGTAAAGCACTGTACTGCAGTATGAAAGATTATCGGATCGAATCCACGATCATAGAAACTTTTTTTTTGGTAATATATCTGACATCAATCTATCGAATTAGATCTTATAAGTTCGTAGCCATTTCCGGTCACCTTGGGTGAAGTGGCAAAGCGCTGTACCGTAAAATGGAAGGTTACGGGGTCGGAAAAACTTTTTTTTTGAAGTGAAAACTTCTTAAGGCGCGTTGGGCGACTTTTGATGGGTAAAATCTTATGAGTTGACGCCACCGACATGCCAATGTTAACAGTATATCTGTAGCTCGTAAGTAGCACGTGTAGCGCGTTTGTCGTTCATAGTTTTAAGTTTTCACTTCTGTCGGCAGTACCCAGTGACTGTCTCTTTTTTGTGAGATGTTTAGTTTATGCGACGAAGAATTGGTACCGTACCATCATTCTCCTAGGTGATTGTGGAATACCGCATAAAAATCACAGTCAGAGCGTTGGTTATGCGGGTTCCTGGCCCCATTGCAACTCTCCGATTAAGCGTGTGGCGCCTTAAACACAATGACTGTTTCTGAATACATAATTACATTAAATAGATAAATTTACAACAAAATGTTTGTAGATGGTTATCATCAGGATATTATTTGAAATTTCAAGATTCAGCCATCAGATAAAAAGCGGGAGGTTGTGATTTCTTATGGGAGGCACTCACAATACAGTAAACTGCCGCGTGTGATGCAAGAGAATGTGGATACCATATTTTCCTTTTCTTTTGCATTTAATTTCATTTTCTGGTTTATTCATGCAATCACAAATCACTGTTGCCACCTGGGGATGATGAACAAATGGCTACCAAGTCGGCAAGTTACCGTTTTGTCAACGAACAACTGACCAAAGTCAATTATGGCCTCAACATAGCTTACGGTTGGTAATAACAGAGTGCAGCCCATAGCGGAAAAAAAAAGAGATAGCGAAGGGATGAGGGCTGCCGATGGGTGGCGCCTACGCAGTCCACTTTAATTACTAATTGGCCTCATGTGAGGGGGGGGGGAACAAGAGGAGGGGCCTTGGTACCGGCCCCTCATTATTCCTGTGCTGTAGTGTGTATTACGCAAGCCGACCACGCTAATATAGAGGTGCACTACTGACGTCATAAGGGTCGCAGGGTCGAGCCTAGCCTCACGATTGGGTGTATTTAAATGAATCTTGTATCCGTCCTGTGTTATACATATTACGAGGATCAATATCCTGGTGATGAAACGACAAGTGTTGAGAAAACAGAAAACTCTAGATGGCTATACGGCAGAAGAGAGCAAATTTCATCCGAGTCATATTTCTAAAACGAGTTTTTTTTTGTATTGAACCATTTTTAACCCTTCATTCTTAACCAAACTCGATTAATGAGGTATTATTTAATAGATTAAGTTCTCCGCTTTGGTAACACTATTAATTAAGAAAGAAATTTTTCGAAATTCAACACGTATATGAAAGAATTATGAACAATCAAGGTCACGGGTTTGCGGTAGTTCAGACTCAAGCTGCTAGGCTTCGCTGACGTCGAGAAGAATTGATCGCGTTACCACTAGATAGCAACACCAATATTGACAGACTGTGTGTGGTTTTTCTAGAGTAAGGAGTTTTTAGGATCTGTTAGGGAATGATTTCATTATTTATAATTGCTTCGTAAGGCATTGTAAGTGTTTTTCTACGTACCTACATCAGATTACAAGTAACAAATTACTAAAAATTAGCCGCTTCTTCTTTCATTCTATTACAAGCAATCAACCTCGCAATTTATCCATATCATTCACAAAATTTTGGCACTGGCCACCAGTTTTAAAAACAAAAGTTACTTTGGCCAGTTCATTCTTCAGCTATTTCTCTGCTACTTAAATTAAGAACAATACAAGAAATATTAACAACTATTCGTGAAACTTGTAACATGAACAGAAAAATAACGCGATTGGAATAAATTTAAGACCAAATTTTATTAATATGCCTGGACGGATGCGATTACGTTTTTAAAATAATCTTAACCTACGATAAATCGATATGTTTTGTAGCCTTCAGGAACTACGATATTTCGAAACATGAAGTCAAAAACTGTTTCGTATGTCTCTGTGACAATGTTCTTCCAGTTTTCTTGTATGTGATTCTTCCGATAACAGATTTTTTTTTTTTTTTTTTTTTTTAACTGTATTTTCATTTATTTTCAACTTACTTGCGATGGAGAAATTGAATATATGGTCCAACGGCCATTTCCATATACACGTATTTCCCAATTTTTTTAAAAATCTTAAATTGTTTAAGTGTCATTTTCCTGTTAACAAACTTTAATTTTAATGTCTCTAATCTGTTTGATAAGTTGTTCAGCACTTCCATAGATCCCAATTGACAGTCCAGTCAAGACTTCAAATGATAGCACAGAATTCTGCTTTCGTTTTTAACGTTATTTTTTTTGTCCGTGTGGAACCACGTCATTTTTTTGAAACCTGACATTTTAGTCATCATTCTGTTACTTTCATCAGAGGAATGGCTGAAACGTCAGGTTTTCAAAAAATGAGGTCGTTCCTCATGGACAACGAAGATAGACTTTTTCAACAATAGACATGTCCCTAGGATGTGCAAGCTTGAATGTTACAGCATATGCCGTGTTCACAGGAAGGCCTGGACCATTCTGACTAAATGTCATCGCCATAAATTGCGAGTGATGATGCAATAGGGTTTGACAAATGTTCTGAGTCAACGTTACGACGTTTGGATTTACGACTTCCCTAATACAACGGATACAATCGCTGTATGTATTGCCGACAAGTCGCAACCGCCGAGATCACGAATTTTAACTAACAGCTAACTATGGCCACAAACCACTATTCAGAAATCAGACATTTACCACAATTTTATCAATACTGTACGCCGCTTTCCCCGGACTCGTGCGAAAATAAGACATACTTGGCGTCAATGGGTTATTGTCTGTAATAATAATCCAGTTACTTAATTCTGGAGACAGACAATGCCGTACCTGTTACCATAAAATATTCCCTTGCTGAACTGAAACTGGGATTACACTATCCTTTAGGTACAGGCGATACAAGTATATGCTACTCCGCGGTGTCTTAATATTTCATGGACCACCGACAGAAGTTTCATTTTTCGGATTCCTTCCTCTTTAAGGTCTCCACAACACCACTGATGTCGTTAGTTGTGTCCCGAATAAGCATCAACAACGTCGTACGAAATTCAAAATTCATACATGCTAATCATTCACGATTCGATGAAATTTACTGCAGTCGACGTGGTATAATGAATTCTTGAGACAATTTCCAAAGACATACTACTTTCGTGGCCCAAAAACAGCATTTATTTATACCCATTATACGCCATGGCTAAACTCATAAATGCGCAATCACGCTACAGTGCTCATTATTTGGATTCAATACCTTTCTTTCTCGCTTGTTAATGTCAATTGATTGCCTTAACACCATAGCAATGTTGCAGTTTTTACAAACACGATTGTAATGATTAATAGGACATTAGATGTAAAATTCTAAGACCATAGGAACGTTACTCTGAAGACTTCAAATAAGACCTGGTTACCTACTTTTATGTGTTAACGAGATACTACCACATAACAGGTAGTCGGTAATAGTAAATGCCAAGGGATCCATAGACGGCTCAAAATGTTCATTTAATGTATTTCGCATTTTACTAATTCATCAAAAGTGTCCCAACTAATGCTTTGAGACCCCAATGATATGAATTGAACCTAAAATAAGAGATAGTCATGGTTGTATTATGTTTTGTTTTACTTTAAAAGATAAAATTTTTATACGCAAAATGTTTATTTTAGGCAGCAACAGTTAAATAAATTTCAACACATATTTCATGTCGATTAAGTAGAGATTTCGCTAGCAGGAATAGAGACAAAATATTTTCGTTTTACTGTATAAACGATCATGCCTACAAAAACAATGAATATTCTTTTTATTATTTAATGTTCGAAAAGGTGTTGTTATCTATAGGCCTACTGTTATAAATCTGTAACTGTGCTTTCTTTATCTGTCCCTTTTTCCGGGCATCACAAAAGAACTATTGAACCAATTTGAGTGGCGATGTAATAGTTTGAAAGCTTATGGTCTTGCTTAAAATCTACGGTATACCCCATAACGAAGCAAGACATGGTAGTTCACTCGTACCGAGAACTGATAGGTGTCGCAGATCACACTGCACCTCAAATGAACGCTCCTTTATAAGATACCTACCAAAGATAACGCTACAACACAGATACAACACTCCATCCCTTTGGATTCTGTTAATATTGTTTTTCGACTACGTTACTTTGGTTATTTATTTCTTCAATTTACTGATATATAATACGTTGCGGAAAACGTTAATCAAACAACTATATCAAAGATAACAACTCCAAAAAGCGAAAAAAAATATGTGGTGTTTATTTTACTGTAAATGTTACAAAGATATTACATTACAAACGATTATGCTTTGCTGCCAGAAGAAAAAACGAAAGAATAACGCAATACTACGCACTCTTATTTCTACCCGGAAGAACAGTAGGAAAATGCTAGTGTAAAACTGTTTCTATGCTTCAGTAATACAGTTATTATAAAGAAAATAATACAATAGTCCAATGTTTCATATTGAATAGGTATTTCTGAATTTGTTTCAACATGAAACCGAGTTGGTGCATGGAGGATACGAATCTCGTACGTATTTTGTTTTATTTTTGAGGATACGTTCTCAGTGTACTTGTCGTTGCCCTCCTCACGGTTGGAAGCTACCACTACAGGTGCAGCGAACACTTCATGCAGTTTTAACACAGCGAGAGGCAGCTGGCGTGACGTCAGATACTGCGATAGCCAAGTTGTTAACAAACACGGCGTGGCCCCTTACTGGGTGACAACTCACGCACTACAAGGTCACCCAACACACCGCCGTGCCCAGAGGCAGTTAATAGCTTTCTTATCTGTCATCCTGTGCACGAAGAAACTATCAAACACCATCTGCCGCTTTGAGGATAAAATCAACAAAATTGAAATCTGTCCCGGTCGATGCTCAGGACCCGTAGAATTTGATTAGCTGACGTCCCTTGTAGACATCGTTGTCACTACTCTAAATCCCACGATATGCAATAATCCATTCGATAACTGGCCGAGTGAATATGAGAAAGAAGTTGTATGCCCATTGAAAACATTTTTGTTCATTATTACCTATTTTAGTGCCAAATTGTATCTACATTTATTTCGCTTCATCGTGTTTGACATGTCGCGACAAATTATTTCTTTCTAAGGGAGCGCCTACAAACTATGCAGCTCCATTTTGGCCTGCTGTGAACCCCCCCCCCCCCCTCACCCTCATACCCCCCTACCACATAGCCCGACGTGGCTTTTCCTCTCCCCCGCCCCTTTTCCACGTGGCACGTAGCTTTTTTCCCTGTTGATTCCAGAAGGCATTCTGTGCTTTTTTCTCTTTCCAGACTATCGTAAATTACATACGGAGATAATTAAATGACGGAAATAAATATTCACATGGTGTTCTGTGTTCTGTGTTCTGTACCTTATTTTATCTGTGACAAATAATAAGAATGAAAAGCTACGTGGCTTCACTCACCCCCTCCCCTTTTTTTGAACGTAGCCCAGAGTAACCTTCCAGCCAACCCCTCCCCCCACCCTATACGGAGTCACGTAGATTATGGACACTCCTTACTACCACCTTCTAATGCGTCCTCCTAGTACTCATCTCGGAGTATCATTCAATATATCTCTCCCTTTCAATTAACACCTATCCATTCTAGTAAATCAATATAATCAAAGAAAAACATCATCCAAAGGCTTGCAGATTCTTTTGCAGGTGATGCTGGAACAACACTTCAGAGACGGAAGAGGGCGAGGGACAAGGAATGGGAAGAAATTCAGACCTGGTCTCTTGAAGGAAACATTCTGTCAGTCATACTTGAATGATTTTGGTAATCCATGGAAAACCGAAATCTTGATGCTGGAAGGAGATTTCAACTCTTTTCATGTCGAATTCCAGGCCCGATAGAATACTTCGTCTCTAAGCTATGAGTCTTGTGCCGTATGGTTGAACGCTGCTCACGTCAAGAATGTATATATGATCAATTAGACTATATGTAAAATATCAGGCACCATTGAGTCCACTGCAATGTACCGGCTACAAGTTTTAAGCCATATTCAACCATCTTCTATCAATCGTTAACATGCACTACTACGAATTTACGAAATGTGGGTCAAAGCGTTACCGCTTACCTAGTAATCTAGGTCCAATACAATAAAAGTTGCACCACAAGTATCTTGAAACGGATGTTCAGTTGAACAAATTTTCATTGAAAGCTAACTAAAGGCGCATTCCCACGATCCCTTGTAGGACAGGCGAGACGAGACGGGACGGGACGAATACTCGACCACACGACATGGGAACAGGGCCGCCTCTGCTAGCGGAGACGAGACGCAGCTACCCACTCTGAGTCGGTAAACATCACAGGCGTGTGTAGCGGTACGCTGTTGCCATCGGTTTGCAGCAGAGGTGCGCACCCCTTCTGTTGCTGTAAAGTGCTCTGTGCCAAACGGCACTAGGCAACGTGGTGGGGAGGTTGCGGCAAGGTAAGCGAGGTCTAACCTGCGGCCCGCGGTCGTCCCTACACTTCGGCTAATGAGGTCCTGTCTCGTCTCGCCTCTCCTGCAAGGGATCGTGGGAATGCGGCTTTAGGTAGTCAAGGACAGGAACAAATTTCCAAGGTGAATGATGAACAAAATAATTTAAGATAAAAAATAAAAGTATTTTAATTGGGAGATGTAGTGTGTAGGCATATGGTCAATTTCAGTTAAATTTAATTAATAAACAGAAATTCTTTTTCGAAGAAATATTTCAATTCTTTGAAGTTTTTAAAAGTTACATTTGAAACTTTTAACGATACAACTCCTCCAAATAGGTGTGGAGCTTCATTCATTTGTTCGAAGAAATGTATGTATCAAAAAAGCTACACACTTCGTTTTTGTGTTTTTTTTTTTTTTTAATTTCCAAAAGAAATCTTTATCTTATTGTCGTACTTGACTAATTGTTGACTACCCCTTCTTTGCTATGGATGTTCTTATGTTCTTGAAGCGAGAGGTAGATACGTATGTCTAAAGAGAATATCCCAAAATATTGCATCAGCATTACGAAATGTTGATGTAAACAAAATAAACCCTTTTCAATAACAGACTGAGCATAAACATAATTTCTCAGGAATTATCTGAACTGAGATCCCCTTCCACTGGAACCGGCCCCTACGTTCTTGTGCGGGGGATCAGAGGTTACCCTTCCCTTCATTCACGCGGAAGGGGTAGGCCCAGTGTCCAACAATATGCGGGGGCTTATCCTGCGCAGTCGAGTTGGGAGGTCCCCCCACCTGTCGGGGGCGAATTTTCCGCACGATCGCACCTGCGACTGACTTACCTGGCCACCCCCACACAATGGCAGGCATCCGCCAGCATTCACAACCTCAGGATCGCTTTCCGCTGCCTACCCCGCTGAATGCATAGCTCACGTCCCCAATGACACCCTGAAATCTTTGCCATTCATCCGACACTCCATAAACAGCTTTCGCTGACTTTGTTCGCGTTACTCCAGTCTCGGATTTCGGTTCGCAAGGTTTGACAACCGTTCAGTAGGTACTGGCCTCAAGTTTTGTTCCCGTTGTTGTTATAATTTTTTGTCGACAACGTTTTATGCAGTCCTCCTTCTTTTCCATTCCGTGTAAATTTTTCACGTCTCCAAAGATCTTACACATAATATCGTCAATAATCTGACTCACGTATTCCAATCACTGTCTCCTACTACACTTTGTAACTTCTCTTTTGCTTCTGTTATTAAATTTACCACAGAATTTATCCCACCATATTCTCTCTTCAACTGCTCAGTTTTTTTCCATAACAGATTTTTACACCTATCCTCTCCAGTAAATTCTCAATCCGTACTGCGCCACTCTACGTGTATTTACTTTACTGTTGCATCACATTTAGAATTCTTCAAAACTTTTTCTTTCTAGTTCAGCCATTCCGCATGTTTAAATTACGTGTAATGTTTTGCTCTGCTCCAAACATATGATTTTAGAAATTCTTTGTTGATGCTAAGCCAAACTCTGACATAAGCAGGCTTTTCTCCTTGAAGAAATCAGTCTTTGTTTAGGATTTTATACTTTTAAATATCTCTGTTCTTTCGATCATCTTTTGTCACCTTACTTCCCCAATAACAAAATTATTTCGATTCATATATTCTAATTTTTCCAACTCCAAACTTCATGGTATGTTATTCTCATTACTGACGTTCCAGTTAATTTTCGTCATCTTTTTGCTTAATTTTTAAGCCAAACTTCTTTCTGTTAAATAAATTCGCTAAATACGCCGTCTTTTCAGACACAAAGATAATGATATCATCCAATCATCATATGTTATTTTCGCACCTGGTAATTTTATTAACTGTATTTATTATTATTTATTTGTTATTCCTTCAAGGTGAGTAAATGGCTTCGTTGTTAGTACCCAGTGCGTTATTAAATCGCCGATTACACAAATGTTAAAAATTAAAACTTGGTTCATTGTAAAAGTACCAGTCAAAATACAAACAGATTTCAAAATTGAATCACTTAAGATCTGGCGCCTGTAAAGATGCTAACCACAACTCGTGGAAATAATATTTAAAGAACCATAGAGTCATTATTTAAAAAAGTTAATAGCCACATTTAAAAGCTAGGAGGATTTTCAACACTGATAAAAATTATTGAATAAGAATATTTTTTCTGTTCATTTTTTGGCTCTAATAAATGAGATCACTATTAAATTTCGTCTCGTGGTGAATAAACTTTACCACCTGAATCACTTTATCAAATCCACATCTTGATACATTTGAAAATGTCCCACTTCATACAAATTTCCCCAAAATAATCTTACAAAATGCAGTATGGTCACTAATTCTTACTGTTTCACATTTTATATATTTATTCCTTTCATCGTATTCCGTATCTTTACGAACAAATATTTCTCTGAATTATCCTATGGAACACCAAGTGCAATCTCAAATTAGGGAGCATGCATAAACCACGTAGCTCCATTTTGGCCACCTGTGAACCGCCTCCCCCCCCCCCCCCCCCCTACGTAGCACGTAGCTTTTTTCCCTTTTGATTCCAGAAGACATTTTGTACTGTTTTCTCTTGTCAGACGATTGTAAATTACATACGGAGATAATTAACTGAGGGAAATAAATATTCACATGTTGTTGTGAGTTCTGTTCCTCATTTCAACTGTGAAAAATGTTATTAAAGGAAAGCTACGTGGCCTGGCTCGGAACCCTCCCCCCCCCCCCCCCTCCCCCACGTAGCCCAGCGTAGCCTTCCAGCCAACTCCTCCCTGGATGGAGCCACGTAGTTTGTGCACGATCCCTTATTTCCTTTATTAGCTTACTTGTTACTTTCAGTAGGTCCCCATCCTTATTATTTATGTTAAGTATTCATTCACACATCATTTTAGGATTCTGATAGCCATATATACATGATCATCTGCAAATGTAACTGCGTTATAATTGTCAAGCTAAAATAGGACTATCACGTTTTCACGTGGAGTTTATAAAGTTGTACCAAACTAACGCGATGCTATTCCATCTCACAGATATCATGGGAAGACATTCCTCGGGAATAGCCAAAGCATTAACAAATTCGCATCGAGTTTTGTAAGAGCTGGTTGTATAACATTATTTCGAATGTTTTCTTGATCCCACACAAATGTTTTCAAGGATATTACTTGGTACAACAGATGCAGTATGCGGAACAGGAAAAGAAGATAATTCGGCTAATAGTTGACTGATAAATATAATGCCTTGACTGTGTCGCGGTCTACCAGAACGCCAGATGGCAAGTGTGAGAGTAACTATTGAAGGCCAAACCACCTGTCTATGCTGACCGACAGGATATCGGAAACTTTCTAACACGGAAAATCATTCTAAAAAACACACGATCTGCGCTGTAAAATACAGAAATAGCAGAAGTTGCATGTTTGATAAGAGTTTCAATACTTAGAAGATTTTTGACGAATGAGGCATAATAGCACATCGGAGATGTGCTATTATGCCTCTATATGTTTATTCTGTTCACGAACACAGAACACACATACAATGCAACTTGTTTAGGTCTCGTTGTGAAAATCAGTTTGTGTCATTTACAATCAAATAATGTTTAAAGCAGCTCCATCTCCTAAAAAGTTCAGTAAAATATACTTTAATACTGTTGTTAACATATAGATGGTTGTTAGCTGAATGACTTAGTGGAATCGTAAATGCTCTCTAGAGCAACAATGCTGTCGGTACATTTTTTAAATAATATACAGCGTAAAATATCTATTATTTTCGTACATTGCTTCAAAAATATTGATGGAAACTCAAGGCACATTTATGAGCGTAAAAACTGAGTTGATTTCTCCATTCGATCATCTCCTACATAATTTTTTAGTATTCGATACAATCAGTGTCCAAACTGTCCCTGCCGGAAGTATGGCTTTCTAGGATCTACTTAAGCAAAGTGTCGTGATCATACTTTCCACTCATGTTCCTCAGAAGTACTACCTGCAGAGAAAGCGCTCCTTCGGATCAAAATGTGCATTGATCTTCCAGTGGTGTAGAAGTTGATAGCAGATTTAACAGCTCGCAAGGAAAACTGGTCTCTTTTAAAATTTAACGACTAATTATCCTTCGCGTGTCCCCGAACATGTATTAAGTGGATACAAGTAAATGGATCGATGGAGGGGAGGTGCAACCTATGTCATAAGCATGAATCATCAGTTGTTGATTGTGAGTTATAGTTTAAAGTTTTTCGTAAATGACTTTCGCACGAAGTTTCAACTCAACATCAGTTAACAAGATGGAACTAAAATGTTTGTTTATTTCTCTCAACAACGTATTCGCCTCAGTGCTATTAAGGTGACACTTCTCAACAGTACGGTTAACAAGATGCCCACGGATCCTTTCTAATGTCCATGATTAGATTTCACCCCGTATTTTTTTGTGGAGCAGTTTTCTTTCAGTCTGCTGTGATGGAAGCCTTTTTTAAAACGTCTTCACTAATTCAAGTCTGACGGTGCCAGTCTAGATGTTGCATTCCACAGCTGTCATCGCTGAGCGGCGCAATCAAGCCTCCAGCTACAAGCCGGCCAGCCGAGCCTCTCTCCAGTCCAGTCACGCCGTTTCGACCTCGCCGGCGCCCGGCACACAAATAAACAACGTCGGCAACCAGTTACGGGTCCAGTCAACCCGGGGAATAACTCAGCGCTCCGACAGCTCTGTGAAATACTCCCAGTTGCGTCAGAGCAGACCAATGGGACGCCGACCACTCCCTCGCTCCCGCCTTAATGATCGCCATCGCTGATTAACCGGTCCGAAGTCTCGCATATGAGCGCTTGCTTGGTCAAGGGAAATCGCTCTCCGGTCTATGACCGGGTCACTGCAACTTTAAAACGTATCCCGGCCTCGCCAGCTGGATCTACTGGTAGTTTCTCTCCCCCCGCACACACAAAACACACAAAGACACACCAAACACACATAAAAACGACCCACAATCATATAATCACACCACACACAATCACACCACACACAATCACACCATACACAATCACATCACACACAATCACACCACACACAATCACACCACACACACAATCACACCACACACAATCACATCACATAAAATCACACCATATACAATCACATCATACACAATCACACCATACGCAATCAGACCACAGACAATCACATCACACACAGTCACATCACATACAATCACACTACACACAATGACACCGCATATGCTCTTAGCACATACAATAACACCACACACAATCACATCACACACAATCATACCACACACAATCACATCACACATAATCATACCACACACAATCACACCATGTACAATCACATCTAACACAATCATATCACACACAATCACACCACAAACAATCACATCATACACAATCTGACCACACACAATCATATCACACATAATCACATCACATACAATCATACCAAGTACAAACACACATCATAAACAATCACACCATACACAATCTGACCACAGACAATCACATCACATGCAATAACATCACATACAATCACACCTCATACGATCACACCACATACAATAACACCACGCACAAACATATCACATACATAAGCACAAATACATGTTCACAGAAACACATACATACCAAACGCGTGCACACATAGATACACACATACACAAACACACATATCAAACACACGCATGTATCTAAAACACGCTCCAAAATCACACACTAAAAATATACATCAAACAAACAAACACAATTTTAATTATAATTATGCTATATATACTTACACCAAACGCATACACCCAAACACGTGAACACACCACAAAAAAATAACTGAACACAATACACACAAAAACACACCAACATCGATACATCGCACACAGACACGAAAAGAACTAAACACAACAAATAGACCCAAAAACACTCACCAAAAACTCACGCAACACTTGAGGCAAACATCAGATAGTACAAATAGTACGATGTCAATCTTTTATCAACTGTTCTGTGGCTTCTGCGGTCAAATGACGGATACGAGTACAATCGGAAATGACATGTTATATCGGCCGTGGTGTGTGTTCTGTATGGTTTTCGTTAGATACGCGAGTGTGGATTTGAGTGAAACCACTGAGATATCTGCAGTTTGCTAACGAAAGTTTTATCTAAAAAACTCATCTTCGGGGCACCATCATTACGTTGTATTTAAGAGATGAAAATGTGTAATCTCATGAGCCGTAACTCTCGACGCACTTAAACTCGTAGATTTGCTACTGTTTTTCATGTTTAAGAACGATCTTGATGCAAATGTGACTGGTAGTTGTATTTTTACATTCGTTTGCTATATCTAATTACATTTAAGTGAGAACATCTTTAGACTGGTGTGAAATTGAAAAAAAAAAAAAACTAGAAAACTATCTCTGAATAACTTGGAGAGCGTTAACTTGATAAAAAAAAACTGAAACAAATTTAATTAATTTCTATATGAAACAGAGAAGTATATTTGTAATTTGCGTGAAGATTTTACCAATAGAGAAAACTGATTGACGGTAGAAGATATTTTTTGTTGAAACGGATTTCAGTCTTCTAAAATAGATATTTGGCTAGCGGAGTAAGTAGGAACTTGCATACGAATGAATCCTGGAAGTAAAGAAGCACGAGTATGACGCCATTAATCTGTGACGTTACACTTTTCATAATTACAGTCATTACGTTTCTGCCGACCTTAATTACTGTTTTCTGGGAAGCCTCTTCAGATATTCATTTTAGTCTGGAGTACTTGCAATTATCGCCTTGCACGTGCGTGAAAATACATAACCTACTTAAACGCTTAATCTCTATCTTCCAACTGATGAAGACTTTCGAGAATTTCAGTGGAAAACACGAACTAATATGTCATTTAAGTAATATGCAACTATAATTTCTCCAGATAAATTTTTCCTTCTTGCTTTTTTTATTATTAATATTATTTGATTGGCTTTAATATTGCAAACTAACGATAAATAGAAAGTTCCTTCATCTTTTACACCGTTTTGCACTAAATTATTTATTTAACAGCTAAATGTTAAGTTCATTAAATATAAATATTTTTCAGCTTTTTGTGATACATTTAACACCCAATTATTCGAAACAGATAACGCAGTTGCCATTTTCTTAATATTCTATGCCTAAGGAAAAATATGGTGTTGTACCATACAAAATGTGTCCATCTTTCAGAGGAGGATATGTAGTATTTAATTAGTAATTACAAATAATTTCTTTAGATGAAATAATGATGTTTTCAATTAATTCCTTTCATATATTTTAAAAATGGGAGAAAAAGAAAAATATAATTTCTTCTAAATTCCTTTGTGATGTCTTAGTGAAGATAATTCATAATAACTTCCTATCGTACTGACAACGTAACAAAAACAAAAGAAAAGTAAATACCCTCCCTAGTGCCGTCTGCTGGTTGATACTGGAATTTCTATCGGTCGTGATTTTCACTAATTAACTTTTACCATTCACCGTCAGCATTCAGGAAGGTCTCTGTACTACCTGATACTCCCAGGGAGTTTAAGGATGCACTGCGGGACTGCCTACGCTGTGGCGGACAGGGGACTCCTCACGGAAGAGTTGCTGGTTACTGTCATTCTGTTCTCTTGAAATATCATAGACATTAACTCAGTAATAATGAACGCCTTCGAGTTAAATGTATTCTCAAAATTTATTGGAAAAAGAAGTATTTTTTACAACGTACTTACCATCTGAAATAATAAACAGAATAACAACAGAACTACCTTTAATTTCACCGAATAGAATTTGTTAATGACAGCACGTTAAAGTAGTAGTCTACTAAATAAATCACGGAAATTTATGAAAAAGCTCTACAATGATTCAAGGAAAACAATTTATGGCTGAAAATTTTTGACGTCTAAATAAATTAATTGAAATTCTGGAGCATTTTATCCATCGATGCCTGTTTGTAATGAATTTCCGTAAAACAGCTTTATTCTGTAATTAAATAACAAAGAAATTCCTTTCATGTTCTGAAAGTTGAATCGTCTCACAACATTATTCGCTTGATGCAAAAGACAGTTCACAGTTGTATCATAATCAAATTTCACAGCACAACGTTTGCTAATTTTCAATTTAGTAGAAATTTGAAAAATGAGAAATGAGCAGCTACAGTTGATTTATTCCAAGCATGTTTCCTGTTGCATTTCACATCTACAAAAAAATCTACAAATTTTTTAACATCTGTAGAGCATTACACTCTTAGGAAAAATATTTACTAGCAATTCACTTTGCCTGAAATCTAGTAGTTTTAATCTGATTCACTAAGAAGCTATCAAAGAAATTTAGCCCTAGATATATAGTTCCTATATTGGAAATAACTCTTCATTGAAACAGACTAAACAATTGCTGTCATATGTTTCACAAATTTCCATTTTCTTTTTAATGGAAACCGGATGAACTCCTATCACTTCTTACGATCGTTCCTTGGTATGCTATTACTAAATGTAATAAAAGACAATATTGTAACCAATATCTATCTGAACGTTAAACTATGGATCACAGGTAACTAAAAGTTTGGTAATGTAAACAATTTTTTCGAGAAGTTTGTGAACTTTTCTTATGGTTTACGTACATTCTAAAAATAAAAAAAATCTTGAAACAGTTTTTATTAACATCTAGTCCACAAACAAACCTAAAATTGTTAACTGAAGCACTCAGAAAGTCAAACACATACCTCTTTGTTGTAATTTAAAACATTACAATAATTCAATTTAATGATAGATTGACTGAGATATGAATAGTATACTATAATGTTTTTCGTTAAAACATAAATGCTGGTTTAAAAAATATCATGAAACTACTTATGTTACAAAAAGGGAAACATTTACAATGTCGCTAACCCATACAAAACATCTGACGCGTAAATGCAATTAAAAGATCAACTAATTTTTGGCTATAAATGTATTCATTTTCTCACACCTTTTTCTGATTGTCACTTTTGTTTTATACACTAATAACGGTCAATTGTAACTACTGTAAATGATTAATAAATATAAAGACCCTTGAAAAGGGAGTAAAATAATAATAAAAGAGCTCGAAGTTTGGAAGTTATCTGCTCAACTGTTCACTCAAGACGCTAAAAAGTTTTTTTTCCCGACATGCTAATTTTTAGCTATCAAGTTATCGAGTTATTTAAGAAAGTTAAGAAGACGTTCAAACAAGTTCGTAAATTTTTAAGTAAAGCGTTGTTAGATTCAATATTTATATGCCTGTGCAAAACTGCAATCCAGTATTCGAAGTATTATAAGAAATATAGGTGAGCAAAGTAGAAATAGGAAAAAAAAAACAAAAAAAACAAATGGAAAGCTTTGTCAAGAAAAAAGTAATTCAAATCTCCTTGGATCATGCATAGTCCATTAAAAGGCGAAGATCAACTACTACCGATCATGCATGGGTCGCTCGGTATACATTGATGTTGTTTTACATCTCTGCAGTACCATGGCGTCACGTCAACTACAGCGAACAAAGAGCACGACGGTGATGACGCGGGAGGCGGTTGCCTCCGCAGCCGTCGCTTCCCACAGCCTTAGCCGGCCCAGCCGCGAAAGCTGAACAAACAGCGGGGTGCCACGGATCCGCCGCCATTGTGGCTGTAACAATATTTGTGACAACAGATCGGCGGCGGATCCTCTTAGACGGGAGCGGGGCGTTCGACCGAGAGAAGCGAGCTGTGATGAGAACAAACAAGCGACGCGCACCGACGCCTCCCGGCCAACACATGCACAATGGCCGCCGGCGTCGCGGCTAAATAATACACGACAACCCTTCTTTCGGCTCAGTGCTGTACGCGTCCGGTTAACATGCGCGAGCACTCGGTACTACATCCTGTAAGAAGTCGACGATCACTCCACCTCGTAGTAACTTCACTATTTCCCTCGTTCTTAAAAATGTTAGCAATGGAGCCTGAACATTTTTTCGTTAGTTTTCATATTAAAGATCATAAATATGAAATTACTAGCCCGTACCCTCGACTTCGTAAGCGTGGATTAAGAATTTTTTTGCCAGATTTAAATATAGAAACTTATTGGTAACGAAGGATTGGTCCCAAACAATATCGAGTCGGAATAATATGACAGGAAAGCTAACACTATATCATTGTACCGTCGAACCTGTCTCTTGAAGATAATCAATTTACGACATATTTCTGTCACCATTCGATAAGGTCTCAAAATTTCGTGACTACAACTGTTAATCATACTGGAAAAAAAATATCCTGTGCCCTTCATACCGATTTCCTTATAAAATTCCATCACAACGATATAGCCATTTAGTCGTCAAAACGTAACAAAAAGACAGAGACTTACTTCCGTATTTATAAATAATATTACTGTGGTTCACACTCACTGGGAACAACACCTGAGGGATCATTATAACGTAAAAAAGTGTACACCTACAACATTGCAAGACTACGTACGATTTGCCTCGCATTGCACCCGTAACTTTCTAATATCTACAGTTTATCATTCAATCCGAATAACCTACGGCCCAGGCCTGCCTCCTACGATGAAAAACAATTTTTTTAAACCTTATCCTCCACGGAGATTTGAACTGGAGGCCACGACGTTAGTAAGCAAGCGCTTTAACCACTGAGCTACCAGCCCACTTCACGGAAACACTGTACAAAGACGTCCCTATCCAACGTGTCTGTCTATCGCCGTATTTTGAAGTTATGAGACAAAATGTGTTATTTATACAGATAATGTTTCAACCAAATGTAGACAGTATTTTTCTCCTTGTTTCAAAGGATAAGTGTGCAAAGATTCATCGAGATCGGATGAAAACTGTGGATTTGTATGAAGAACAAACTAACAAACAAACATACATTCATCTTTATATATAAAGATTGATGCCAGTCAGGAAGGAAACATTAGAAGAAGGAAATATACATGTAGTAGCTGCTACCCACTACTTCGTACTCGTGGACTTAAAATGTTATTGCTAGATTTAGATGAAATCCACATCTGTACTACATAATAAGTTGTGTCTGTACATAAAAAACATTATGAACATATCCTACGCGTACTTACTGAAGAGAGAAACAAAGCCTGAGGTCGATATAACACTAAAGAGACTTACACACGGTATGCGTTGTCTGTTACCGTTCTGTTGGTTTTCAAAAAATTGTAACAAAATATGTTGTTTATCCAGAAAAAGTATCCAGTTTCATTCCTGATGATACATAGTATTTCGTTGTAAACTTTCATCAAGATAGCCGCATAGTCGTAAAAATGTTTATAATATTAGTGTAGACTTTTCAAGTTGGAAATCTATTTCCAAAGAACTAACTGAAATTAAAATGGTCTACAAGTATCTGACAGTTAAAGTACAATGAGAGTTAGCTCATAAATAAACACGAATACAAAGTCTTGAGAAATAAGCGTTTCTTGATGATAATAGAGTGGATACATACATCTATCACACTTAAAATTATGACATCCAGATTTCGATTCCCCCCCTCCCCCCAAAGTCTCTTTAGGTAAATGTTGCTATGGATTCTTCAAAATGCTATTGCCGAATTCCTTCCCTTTTTTATGGCTTTACACGTCGTCAACGTCAAGGTGACAAAGGACGGGGGTGAGGCGGGGGGCAAGGAATGGGAAGGAATTCTCCCATGGCCTTTTGAGTGAAGCATCCCGGCATTCACTTGGAGTGATCTGGGGAAACCATAGGGAATTCGAACCGGCGTCCTCCCGAATGAGAGGCCAGAGCATCAACTGTTTATCCACCACACTCGATGAATTCCTTCCCGTTCCTTGCCCTCCCCCCAATCTTCTCCCGGCTGTAATGACCTTGCCGTCGACGATGCATAAAAATTGAAGCAAAACAAAAATGTGTGACATAGTACAGTCTAATATGTCTCGACTGGATGCCTTTCAACAATTAAGGAACCTGTTTTCTTTTGTTTATAAAAGTTACATTACATTCCAACTAAATTTAATGAATAAAATTTTCTTCAAGATCCTAAGTAGTTATTACATTATAAATTTTGTAACATTCGAAAATGGAATCACCTATGGACTATTTCGAAACAACCCACCCGGTAGTTCCTTAAAGATAATGTCTGAAAATACTTGAAATGTAAATCAGGATGACGGAGTTAGAACATCTACTGCATCACTACGCCTACCTTATTTCGATTTATGTTTTACCTGCCGTAATCTCTGATCAGATAGATAGAAACATCGCTTCCAGTTCTAATCTCTCTATTTTCTCATATAAATAAACAAAACAAACAAACCTTCGCCAGAGGGCCTGGTAAATTTATGATATGAACCTGTGAACTATGTTTTCTGAATTAAAGATATACCGACAAGTTTCCCTACGGTTTCAAAAAAAAAAAAAAAAAAAAAAAAAAAAAAAAAAAAAAAAAAAAAAAAAAAATTGTACGTGATATAAAATTACAGTTTCTCTTGTGTTTGAATTCGTCAGATTTCTCTAGTATCGTAATAGAAGAAAAATAGCCACACGTGTTTCTTCCACACATAAAAAAATCTCCTTTTTAAATGTTTTCTACAGAGACATTATTCCTCATGTGAATCATTTGTAACAAAATCTCGTAAAGAATTATAGATTTCTGTTATACGTTTCACATATTCATACTACGTTGAAATGATAACATCGTCCAAATGAAAAGAAAATATATGAAGCGTTCAAAATTTAGTGTTATTTCTGTTTCATTGTAACCGAAACACTTTCCAACACTCCTAAAAGAGGATTTCACTTTTATTCCAAAATGATTTGTGCATTTGATTCTAATAATGGTAATAAACGAAATGTTGTTTTCCATGTAAGAACTATACCTTGGGAAATAATCATTTTGCTGCATATAAATTACGAAACATAGCTTAATTTTACGCGGTGAACAATTAAGCAGTCAGATTGCTTAGTGTCCAATTAAAGCTGAAATGATTTTTAAGTCCCTAAATTCTCTATAAATTCTTGCTAGCAAGAAGAAGAACATTTATTAATCCTGCGGAATGATAAGGATAGTCATTCTTCAGAAACTCGCTCATGTAGCAAATTCGTAATACAGTTCATCAGTTTAAAGTAAGCGGTAATAATCTAATTTTACCTATGTTATGAAGCAAGACGACTTATATTACCTTAGTCTTTTGTTGTCGTTGTGTATATTTTATAATAATATCTTTGCTAAGATTATCTTAATCAGGAAAGAATCGTTATTACAATAGTAAACTCCTCTTAATCGATGTTTTCAGTTTTTCGGTGCTCTATTAAGATAAACAAAGTCAGAGTTCATTTTAGGTACTTATTAGTTGCTCGAAACGTAAACGCCGTCTTAGCTGTATTATTACCATTTAAGAAGACGTATAGTGGGGTTGAGGATGGTAGACTCCCAGCAAGAGTAACTTCGTCGAATACACCTGTCACTTAGGCGAGGGTCATTAGCAGGAACCGCAAGCGTGGAAATCGGTGTCTTGTTCGCGATCGCACGTCGTTGCCTGTGAACGGTGTTTTGAAATGTCACGACTGGTGTTATTTAGTGTGTATGGAATTAGTATGAGAGGCGGAGCGGAACTGAGTGCTTACCGCGCGGTTTGACTCCGGTCATGCACCGTTTAGGCCCGACCATCATGACAACTAAGCAGACTCGCAGATAGAATCAAATACAATATAATCATATAAACGGACGTCTACTACGAGATCAAACGTATGCGATGTTAAAACGTAAGACGTAATACGGATTAGATATGAATTAACATTACTGATGCCCTAGAACGTCCATCCTATGCAGTTCATAAATTAGTGAAATCATTTTATCTGGCTGATATCGGTCATAAGGTAACAACTTACTATTTCCTACAGTTGAACGGTGAATACAAACAGAAAAATCGCTGAATATTGATACCACTGGACAGAAAATACAAGAGTAAAAGTGATTAGTGAAACCATTGTTGCATCTGTCATTTTTAAAGAGATAATAAAAACATTATCCGTCGGTCATTTGAAACGCTAAGATTCCTGTCGTATATCGTTATATTTTTTCAATATTTTACGTAGCAAAACATCGTTTTGATAGTTGTAAATAAAATAGGGAGTGAAATGATGTTTTTGAAGCACGAAAATTACTTTTCAAATGAAGAATTCATACCGGTAACAAGTTACCTGCATGCAGATAGTGTTGAAGTGAATTATCTTAAACGTTTCCGCTAGACTATTCTAAATTCTCATCTGCTATAAACCCAATGTCAGATAAGAAACAACTACTTTAAACTTCCCTAATACACTTAAACTTTTCCTCATTTACTCGCCATAAAAGTTTAACTTTTATTAAAGATAATTGAAAAAAATTATAAATGAATAAAGATTTATTCGTAGATCAAGTATTGGGAATCAAGAATAATATTCTTTAAAACAATTTTATTTCACTTTCTCAGCGAAATTGCGTATTTGATAACGTATTATGCGTGAGTAACAAATTATGTTGTAGTTGCTGCTCTACGACAGAAGTTTTAACAGAATTATTAAAAAAATTAATATTCACTACATTTCTATAAATTGAATGCTGTTAGTATTTCAGAAAAAAATGTGGCTATTATCGTATAGTGAACATAAGAATTAAAAATTGATTAGTATTCGAAGTGCTTCAGTACTAATAATTTTTTTTCTGTAATTCTGGAAATGATCTAAAAGGATGATGGAATTATTGGCAAATGTGTTTCCTCTCTTTTCTTTATAACTCATACACATCAACATGTTTTGAAATTTGTTATTTAAAAATTATTTTCTATCATGACTAATGAATCAGTACTCATGGCCCAGGCAAGTATGATACTAATTAGTCGCATAAAGGAATTTACTGAAAACCTAAGACTAATTTAGGTTTACTTACAACATGTATACTAAACAAGTTTGTTTAAAAACATCGGACACAACCTTAACAAGATTGTGAGTCATGTCAGATAAACTTCGAGTGTAATATAGGAAAGAGGGTTATTTTTTATGTAGGCCTATACCTTCGACCTTCTTACGTTGATTAAGAGTATTAGAAATGACGACAAATAACTTCGTTAAAAGTTATCCAACCAAGGAGTGCTCCCACTCACACTAAAACAGAAAAAATGTGCTTAAAAATTGTCTGTTAGTTACGTTGTTATTTTATGCAATTCAGGTATTTCCACAGTATTAATTCGACCAGGGTGGATTCAGGGAAGCGGTGAGTGTGAGAATCTAAACTAATTATTCCCTATTAGTCACTCATTACCCAAAGAAATTTGCAAGGTGTCTGTGGTAGAATATGTCTTATTGCAAGTTATCTGCACAATGTTTGGAAAATTGTGACAGAGAGTGGTGGTGTAACGGTTAACGTTCTGGCCTCGCATTCGGGAGGGCGGTGGTTCGAATCCCCGTCCTGGCATCAAGATTTGGGTTTTCCATGGTTTCCCAAATCACTCCAGGAAAATGCCGGGATGTTTCCTTCAAAAGGCCATGGCCGAATTCCTTCCTATTCCATGCCCCCCAACCTTTCCCGTCTCTAAAGACCTCGCTGTTAAGAGACATTAAGCAGTTAAAAAAAATCGTGTGTCGACAATATTGGAGGTCGAACATTTCACGTTTCTTACCACGAAATTTTCGGTGAAAATTGAAGCAACATCTCCCTCAAAAATCTCTCGATGTATATTGTAAGAACTAATACCGTATGCAAATGCTCAAACAAATTGGTTCCATTCGATTCCTTAATTACTGAACTTACTCTAAGCTGGTGGTTAACTGAAAAACATTTGCTGGTGAGACTGGACACGTCACGGACGCTCCTAGAAGGCGTTTCCGTTCCGGTAAGACACACAACAAGTAGTCTTCAGGGAGCTTAATAGTGCGTGACTGCGGCCGACCTGCCAATACATATTAATGAGCCGAACAGTAGCTCCCGTAATAGGGAGGGACACAACGCGGCCGTTTATAAATTTGTAAACATTATTAGATTATAATAGAGCGATGTTTTATTAGCATATTAGTATTATTAATGCCGCGCTAAGGGCTCCCCGGAGAATTATATTGTCCACCGCGGGTCGGTAATAGGACGTGTAGATTGCGGCCGACGCCCAGACCGCCATACCTCACCAACGCATGCCGATCGAACACGCCGATGAGGACATCATAAACGTTCGCTGGCAAACTCGCATTTACAGAAAAAATTTAAAGAAGTAATGTCCACAACGATCAACAGAAACAATAAGAAAATCAGTGTAATGGAACTAAAAACTCATTAGACGTCTTTAAAAAAATGCGTTGGCTTATCAGAACGTCACAGCTTATCATATGACGACTAGATGAGCCGTCAATCAAAGAACTTCAAGTTTTGAATACTTTTTCTCAAGCGATTTTCAAGTATCGATTATAAGCTGCGAAGGTAAGGATTTTTCAGATTAACAACCAAACCTATGATGAAATATGGACCAATACTTTAAAACTTACGCGGAACATCTAAAAAACTATCATCTAAAGAGTAGACAGATAGCTGCAACTACTGATATAGGACGACTGGAGTATATGAATAAAATCGCCAAATTGTGCTTCTTATTTAAATCATTCCGGGGTTTTTCAGATTCTAAAAACATCCGAAAGTGGCAACAGAAGTATGGGGTATAACGGAATTTGGTAGTTCATAGCCCTCTTTCTCCATGCTACATCAACGGGGGCCATAAGAAAATTTTTAAAATAGCAGAAATTGCAGTTAAATAAAAAAAATACAGTTATTTGGCTGAAGTAAGTTTTAAGGCCGTTCTTCAAACTAAAAAAAATGTCTTCAGTAATAATATTTTTGTTCAGTTTTCTTGTATTTAACGTCCTGAACATGGAAGATTTTAATAAGGATGGACTAAACCATAGTAGTGTGTCCCCATCTGTCGGGAAAGTATTCAAGCTTTGTGTTGTTGGATTCTGTGATATCAGGCGCACTTTTTACGGGCGAGCTTGGAAATTATCCCAGAACTGAAGACGTAATTGTTGTAGTGACAGGATAAACTGACCGAGCGTGGTGGTGTAACGGTTAGCGTTCTGGCCTTGCTTTCGGGAGGACGGTGGTTCGAATCCCCGTCCGGCCATCCAGATTTGGATTTTCCATGGTTTCCCAAATCACTCCAGGCAAATGCCGGGATGCTTCCTTCAAAAGGCCATGGCCGAATTCATTCCCATTCCTTGTCCCCCATCCTTTCCCGTCTCTAATGACCTAGCTGTTAGAGAGACGCTAAGCAGATAAAAAAAAAAAAACGGTAAACTGCTACTGGAGCCGTTGGTAAGGGTATTCATACTGGAATGGCAGAGATTGTTAGGATGAATCACGGAGACGGCAATTACATATTAACACATTTATTTAGATTATCAGTGACCTGAAGACCTGATGGCATACGTGAATACATAGAATACTTTATTGTTTTTATGACAAAATGCAGTTAACTGGCATTTTAGAGGTAGAACCAAGGACAAAGGCGAGCACGTAGCTCATAGGCGCCTTGCAGCTGAAACTAACTGGAATATTGATGATATCTCTACTGTACTATGCCCACATGGGTGACAATCTAACTGTACGCACTTCCCTATCACAGAAGAGTCCTTCTATGTGTCAGACGTCTGGTATCATCTTCTTCTCTGCCTTTTCTCTCGGCGTCCGCGTCGATTTAGTACGTTGAAAGACTTTCGGAGAAAGACACATAGACCGACCCCGCTGTTGCTGACAACAGAGTGTAAATAGATTCTTCCCCTTCCTATTACCACTGCGTGCAGATGGCAATACTCCTCGCTAACAAACTGTGTGAAGTCATTTTACCAGCTTGCAGTAATTACTGGCGCTTGACAACTGGTGACTTGCTGATCGGCGTGCTACTTCCCCGGTATTATGGCCCTACCATTGCTTAACTATTTCATGCTCGCCCAGAATGGATAGTGACTTGAGAAAAATGAGGTTTACAGGCAGGTAATATACCTCGATCACTATAGTATTGATAGTACAAAAGTCAAGCCTAATTTCAGAATTTAAATGTTTTAGTCACCTCTAAATTACACTACGTAAAATTATACTTCTTATTAATATCATTGCCAGAGTTTGTTTTACGGACATGCCACTGCCTACTGACATTGAAATAAAACTATTACACACGAGGTATCGAGATCTGACAGTTTAATAGAATCGTTACATATTCGAATTCTATAATCTACAATTGTCAAAACTAATAAATGTCGGGAATCCCGGTGGGTGCAGAAATTTTTGAGAGTTGTGTGTGATCATATGAGCTACGCCAGGTTGTTCCGTGGTTCGGATTCTACGTTACACTGTAGGCCCCAGAGGAAAGGAACTGGCCGTGCTACCTCTGGCACAATGCCTTAAGGGGCATCCATAAATTACGTGAGGTGAAATAGAGAAGGCAGGGAGGTCCGGCGAAATCTCACCAAATCTCATGTCTCCAAAAGTTACCAGGGCGATGATAGGGAGGGGGGGAGGGTTCTCACGGACTAGATCTCACCAGAGGGGGGGGGGGGGCGGGTCCGGCCAGATCTCACGAAATCTCACCATAGGGGGTGGGGGTCCGGAAATCCGGAAAAACACCTCACGTAATTTATGGATGCCCCCTTAGTATGCCTCCTTTGGGAGTATCCAGCCATCGTTCGGGTGGTGGACTAAGTTACTATTTAACGTGATAATTATATAGCTCAATATGCATGACACTTTACAAATATTACCTGTTACCAGCAAATTCGCATGGATTAAAAATTCATTGCTAGAATCGGATAAAAAAAAAGCTATAAGTTACGTAACATGTGTCCCAAAAACCAGGGAATTGGAATATCGAAAAAGAAGAAAAAAAATGTATTGCTACCAAAAGCTTTATGGTAAACACAAAATACTCGTAATAGCCCCATACAGCGCAAATCCACATCTATACTACATCATAAGTGCTGTATGTATATCAAATTTATGAACAGAAGATACACAAACTGCCAAAGCCTGAGAGACCAATATAACATTACAGAGAAACACACACGCTATCCGTCTGTCTATCGTCAGTCGGTTAGTTTTCAAAATTTCATGGTATTTACCCCGAAAAGTATCCTGTGTCCTAATGATAGACTACATAGTATTTCCTTGTCAAATTTCATCAAGATCGGTTTAGCCTTTAGTCGTGAAAACATAACAAACAGACAGAGAGACACAGTTACTTTCGCATTTGTAATATTTGTGCAGGTATCAGCGGTTTACGTTGGTTTCTAACCGGCGACTCTAAACACTTGTTACGGGAGGGTACCACGAAAAGAACATCAGCTAACTGTTACGGTAGCTCAGTTTCAGGTCTCTGTACGATACAGCCAGGTAGTGTCGTGTGAGGGGACGCCATGGTGGCGCGTGCGCATGACGTAGGGCGTCGGTCGGCGTCCCTGGGGCGGGAGATGCCGGGGGCGAGGCGTCCGTCGCGGGAGGCGGCGGGCATGCGCGTCGGGACGCGTCGCTCGCCGCCATGTCATCACTCAAGCACAGTGGCTGCGATTCTCAACTTCAGAGTAATGAAGCTGTGGATACAGAGCCACATTCCTCCGTGAAATACGTGTAAACCCATTGGAGTACACCGAATAAAAACTCTTAAACTGTAACCATCTTTGTGGCACAGTGATTAACATAAAACTGCGCTGGTATCATAAAGCAAGGTATCAGTCGTAGGTTAAATTCAAATATTGGTTTGAGTGTCGATAACACACAGTCGAGATGGAGGGCTCTCTTCAGAGTGCGATTTTGAATAACTTGGAGTCGGTCTAGATTTGTTTTAGCTGTGTGTCACCACACAGGGCGGGCATATTCAAATATCGGTCTTACTAGGGTGCAGTAGATCCGTACTCCTCAAGGTGCGGAGAGCACTGGGTACAACGCTTGAAGTCTCGCGCTAGCTCTTCTGCGGAGGTCGTTTATGTAGGTCCTCTGGGAGAATACTCTGTCGCTCGATGTAATGGTTTAGCCGTTTGAGGAGCAGATGTTCAAACACTTTGCTGATTGACAGTAACAGGCTAAGGGCCCGTATTTTTGCGCTGTTGTGGATTGCTACGACTACGGCGTATTTCCACCGGGTGGGAAAGGTCTTCGTGTCGACAATCGTGTTGAACAGCATCGTGAGATGGTTTATTGCCGCTGGAGGCAGGTTTCTCAAACAGATGTTGCTAATTCTTCGTGGCCTGGGGCTTTCCGTGGGCTTAAGCTGACCACACAGGTGAGGACTTCATGAGGAGTGAAGTGCTCGATGTTGTGTTCGTCTTCGTCATCTGCTCCAAGGAAAACACTAAGACGATTGTTGACTGCATCTTCTAGATCAGGGTCACCGGGTGGTGGTAGAAAGTTTCGTTCGAAAGCGTTAGCCAGAGCATTGGCTTCGTCTTCAGGGCAATATGTGTATCCATGATCTCCAAGTGGAGGCGGGATTCGGCTTTTCTTTTTAGTAAACCATCTGGTCTGTGACCACAGCGAGCCATCGTCCGGTCGCAGCATTGAGAGTCGGGCCTCCCATTCACGATTTCGATGTTCGGTTAAAGTCGCTTTCAGTTCTCTTTGAAGGCGTTTAAGTAATTTCATAGTAGATTGATGAGCCTGTAGTGACCGTTCCGGGCATCGTATGAGACCCAGACCACGTGGTGACCAATGGAATAACAGCTTCCGCAGCGAGCCACATATGCGTTTGCTAGCCGCGATCAATACTTTTATAAGCCGGGATCGGGGCTTTTCACCTGATGAAGACAGTCGGGGAAGCTGCCGAAACGTCGTGTATATCATAAATTATCCGGCCGAACATCCGATAAGATTTTTTAACAAGAAAGTGCAGTAACCGCGTATCTGCTGACCGTGGAGCGCTCAGCGAGTGTATCTGCCGTGGGCGCCAGTCTGGTGCAGCGGAGCGCACTACTGTGCACAGAGCTCCATTGTGCTGGCGGCACACAACAAACCCACCAGCTGACCGTCAGACGGACACAAAGGACGCCCACTGTCCCGCGCTCCCACAGACCGAATATCTTCCTGCGCCGAAAAAAATAAATCCCAGCGCCGACTCTGCTCTTTACGGCCCAAATTAAAACAGAGTTCTGGCCGGGACGGCTCTTATGGGCCCGCTTTACGCTCTCCGTAAAACGCCTGCCGGCGCACGAGTCGATAGGAACGCTTAAAAAACGGCAGTCGGCAGGGCGCGCAGCCATTACAGGGCCGCAATGAAAAACGGAACGGCCCCCTCAAGGAGAAGGTTCCGCTCTTTATGTTTAATCAAAAACTGATCTCTGTAGCTCTAAAATAGCAAAATAGCAGATTCGCTGCAACAAGAAATTTCTTTACACATCACCAAACGCCTGAAGAATAGATTCAAATAATTGAGGTCTCATTAGAAAATCCCAGCAGTTACAGGGAACCTACATTTTAACGTGGCATTAAAACCACGAAGAATTCCGATGTATACAGAACAAGGTGTGTCGGATGTGAAGGTCAGTTAAAAAAAAAAAAAAAAAAAAAAAAAAAAACAGGCCTGTAAAAATCCTAACTGAAAGTGGGTTTTGAACCAGGGAACTTTCGGTCCCAATTCAACGACTCCAGACCACTTTGCATTGTTTATGGTAAACATATGCCTATCTGTGCGAATTTAGGTTCGTGGTTGTGAAATAGATGTTCTGTGAAAGCAGAGTGATTAGTACGCCTATATTCCAGTGCTCTAAAATGATATTTGCACAATGTTTTCAATAACCTGTATTCCAAGAACTAAAGAAATGTCATACAGATATCCGCTGAAGATGTTCCAGGAAATGGAATGAAACGCGACCAAAGGGTATAACTGGTGTAGTCCTGATTATTTATACTAACTGATTAGGTCACAACTAATGAAGTGGTTCACACAGTAAAATTCCTACCAGCCACAGTTAGGGGCCCAATATACAAGGTTATTCAAAAAGAAAGAGCAGCTTTTGTATTTTTAAATCTCACAAACTATAAAAGACAAACACAAGCCACGAGCGCTGTTGTCTGTTTACGTGGAAATGGCGATGTCGTTGGAGAAGCTGTTTTTTGCGCTACATTATGCAAAAAGTGACTCCATTGTTGATTTGCATCGTGCTTTCCATCCTAAAATCTATAAAGTGCCACCTCGGCCTAAGCAGATTTACGACTGGAATAAGAAATTCGTATACGATGGATGCAAATGCAAAGGAAGAAGTAATGGTCGTCGTTGGACATCAAATGAAGATGTTGAGCGCATCCCAAGTGCTTCTGCACGGATCCCTTGGCAACCGTTTGCAGTAAAACTTTGAATCTTCCTCTACCAAGTGATGTATGGCACTATGTGTATCTCTTATAGTTTGTAAGAAATGAAAAATGCAAATTATGCTTATTTTTTAATAACCCTGAATAGTACAGTGTATATCGCTATATACAGTACAGTTGCGGGCCACAGTGTTGTCGGCCGCGGGTGGCTGGGTTCTGTGGGCCCCGCCCAAGGTCGCCGCAGGGCTCAATACTGGGCCGTCCGGTGATGCACTCGGGTGAACACTGTGTCACATCCTCTCCGCTACTTACCGTCACGGTACAACACAGGACGAGGGCAGCGTCTCCATCAGACAACATATCGTTAAACTGTACCCTCAACACAAACCAAAGTTACACATCGTATAAATAGCTGAACCACTCGAAATAAATTACTACATAATTAATGCAGTGAATTCTTCACGGGGAGCAGCCCGATAATGTCGTAAATTGACGACGTTTCGACAACCTGTTCGGTTGTCTTCATCAGGTCTATTTCAGATATTATTACTTACAGGTTGTCGAAAAGTCGTCATTTTACGAAAACTATCCGGCTGCACTCAAGTCATCAGGTCTATTTCAGATATTATTACTTGAGTGCAGCCGGATAGTTTCGTAAAATGACGACTTTTCGACTCCTGTAAGTAATAATATCTGAAATAGACCTGATGAAGACAACCAAGCAGGTTGTCGAAACGTCGTCATTTTACGACACTATCCGGCTGCACTCCCGTGAATTATTCACTGCATCAATACGCCTGGAAAGTCTCCACTCTCATATATAATTAATGTTCGAAATACAGAAATAATTTAATTCAACATAAAGAATTAAACAAATTTGTTAATACTAGATGGACCCGGCGAAAATTTCACGAATTAAATTCGATGAGTTCTGTGATTGGAGGATTTTAGTAGGATTAAAGAAGAACCACCTGATGTGTTATCATTAAAAATAATACGGTCCTCTGAGAGGATGTGTTAAGTACCTGAGTTTTCGGCACAGTCAAAAATGAAGGCGATAAGATTATATTCCTAGTGAACTGTCAGCATAATATTTCGAAAATGTTCCAATCAGACAGTGATTCATAAAGCCCAGACCATAACTATTAAATAAAAATAAGTGTTTCTTATGTTTGTGAGTATAAGTTTGTAATTATTTGGAATATGCGAGGAAGAAACATCAATCTCTGAATGAAACAAGCTTCCACTAGTTCAGTAGGGGGATATGTTTGAGACACAACTCAGGAGTGACTTTAGTATTTTCGGCTATGGAGAACCAAATACTGTTATTGTTATAACTATGATGGTCGCCATAATTTCCAGAATTTAATTTAATTTAATTATGATGGAGCGCACACCCATTTTTCCGCTTCCCTTTTCCCACTTACTTTTGTCCTCTTGTAATTTTACCTTTAAATTCTTTCAATAATTCTGGTAAATCATTCATCATTTATTTCATTCCCTGACCCCATTACCCACAAAACAAAATCTTCCAACACCCTTATGCCTGAAATCGAGTACCAGCTTGGGGTCATGGTCATCTTTTCCCTACCATGAACCTCTATTAAATCTCCCTCCATTATCATTCCATGACTCGTCACCAATACACGTCTTGTTCACTCCCTTCATCCTCATTCCATCTTCCATTATATCCCACTCCATTAGAAGATAGAGTTAGTAAGGCTGAGCTTTAATAGAATTACCTAGTGGGAGATGGCAGTATATACTGCGTTTAGTTTGAATGGCATAATATTGTTCGACAGCAATGCTGCGAACAAAAATGGTAGGTGCTAACAGATACATTAGTAATATTCAACCCGAGCGTGGTGGATGATCGGTAACGATCATGCCTCGCATTCTGAATGACGCACGTTAAAATCCAGATCCGGCCCTTCATATTTCATTTTTTCCTGGTTTCCCTTAATCACTCCAGGTGAAGAGTGGTCTGGTGGATCAGAGGTTAATGCATCTGACTAGTGATCAAGAGATCAACGATTCGAAACCCTTTCCCGGCACTTAACCCGACCTTCACCTCTATCACAGCTTGTTGTGTAATGTGAAGTACGCCAAAACGCTTCTATGCTTCAGATCTCACGTTAAACTGCAAGTTCCATTCACTCAATAACAAAATCGAAACTCTATGAAACCGGCGGTCGATCTACCGTTCGAGGATGTGACATATGGTCACTCCCTGATGCACCACTTTTATAAGTAAAAGTTAAGAAATGATTGTTTTCCCTATGTGGATTAATTATTGTACAGAGGCAACTAATGATTTTTGTATACTTTGTTGTAAAATTGAATATATCGAGTTTCCACAGACGGTAATATTGGGGTAACATTAATATCTTAGTTTAAGTATTAGTATTAGGATCTTTGTTTTTGTGAGTTTTTTAGTAGAGAGGGAGTATTGTTATGAAATGTAAATGTGCTTGTTGTAATAATGAACTTCATATGCGATTAAAAGTCGTTATAACACATATTCGTGTCGTGTACTAATTTTAAAAAATAAGAAATTAGCACGTCATTGACTTAGTGATGATATTATATATTCTCGCCAGCACGTAATGGCTGTGCTTTTGATTGTATGAAATACGAGTATCTGCAGCCATCTATGTGTAACGAGGCTGTTTTTCAGGGCTAGGTCTCAAAGAACACGCCTTTCCTCGTTGTAGTGTGTGGAATTCTGAGGAAAGGATACTAAGCGAGGGCAGATATTTCACCGTTGCCGTTCATCCTGCCAGTGCGTATAACTAGCGTACGAAAAAAGGATCCAACCGACTCACAAGTAATAAATAAATTACAATACGATTTAAAAAATAAAGGTGGGGAGGTCACAGGGTCTGCCGGTCAATAATGTCATGCACAATATTACTATTGTATTCCACGCGAATGCCGGGAGTGCTCCTTCTAAATGGCATGGCCGATTTTCTCACCGTTCCGTTCCTCTGGTGACATTGACATCGTCGAGGCATAAATCACCAAAGAAAAAGAAGTAATATCCAAACAAGTGGCCGCAATTATTGATAAGTCTTGCTTATAGCTTCTAAACTTTATAGATTAGATATTTCTACCATAAGTTGTTCACAAGAGATTAAATTTGTAAAAAAAAAAAAAAAAAAAAAAAAAAAAAAAAGTAAATTTTTTTAACTCTAAATCTGTTTTGAATGCTGTGAAGCGAGGTACCTGGCTTATAGCTGACCTGGCGGCCTCGCTCTCGATATTATTGTCGCGCGCGTTTAAAGATACGGCCTTAAGAAAGAATTTGTGCTCTCAATTTTTTCGGTCCAGGAAAGCGATGACCTTAATGAAAGCAGAACTGGCATGTCTGGAGACAGTAAACTAACAAAAAATCAGGACAGACCTACATCACTGTATATGCAAGTAGTAGTAGAACTACGAACCCACTGAAATTCATATTCGTTACCTCTTCTTTTTAATATGAACTGTTACTATGATTAACAACATCATAAGACAGCAAGTTGTTTTAAAGTTCTCACCTTTCACTACGGTACCAACATAGGTATTTTCACGAGGAAACTATAAAATACATATTTCTAAGCAAACACTACTGGAGACTTCGTCTGTGGCTGTGATGGAGTAAAAATCCTACCAGAATTAAATCAGATATTCGGCACACTGTATTTGTCTTTATCTATACTCAATAAAAATAGCATATCTTCTACTACAATAATAAACAATTTCTTGGCAATTAACAGTTGAAAAACGTATTTCAACTGCTTACTTATTGAACAAATTTCAATGTTGTCACTTTTGGCCTAGCAGTGAATAAATCGATGCATACCTCTCTTATAAAATTCAGGTTGAGCATATTAGTAGTTTACTAAATTGTCGAAGTAAGAAATTGTAGAGGAGGGCAATGATTATATTTCTTTTGTCTTTATTACTGTTTCCCAAATGTCATTTCCAAATAAGATGAATAATAAATAAACTATATCGTAAAATAAATAAAAAAACTTCATCTTTAAGTCAAACTATGATGCAGATAATTGAAGACGAAGGTTTTAGTGGAATGTTGATGTGAAAAGATTAGCTCAAGATAAGAATAGATGTAAGATTTCTTCAAATCAGTCAGGAAATTGACAGCAAAAAAAAAAAAAAAAAAAAATCCAAAATTTTCGGTTATGCTGTAATTTCGGTGTACCTAACATGTGTTGCTTTATAGATGTCCAGACATTTTGATAAAGATTCTTAACCTCATTATTTACAGAATAACAAAGTAAACATTACTTAATTTAACTAGCTGTAAATCAAACCATATGTAAACGATATAAACCGAAATTAGCTCTAAAGCTTTCGAAAAAACTTCCCTAATTAATAAGATACTCTTCCTGAGAAACTAAACTATACATTTCTTGAAAGGCAGCAACTTTTTAGCATTTTAATTCCATTATTAACAATGAATAAGACAAGCATTAGGTGTAATTATACATTTTTTTGTTCCATTACAACAAAAAAAGTTTACTTAACTCTCAATGTAGATGATTAAACATGTAATAAAATAAAATAAACTATTTTTTATTTTATTCCTACCTGATATTTTAAATAATATAAAACTAAAGAATTCTGGCGTAGGAAAGAGATAAGGGTTTCACATAGCCTTTAAAAGAACACTGAATACCGAGTCTATAACACAATCATATATGCAAATCGTTGCGAAAACGCAATCATTAAATGCCTGCATAGAGTAAATATATTCAGTTATAATCGATGCGTATAATTAGTGCCTCTATGCTGATTGATAGTGATCATTGCGATTCTCAGATTAAAGGCCGAGTAAAAGTTATTAGATTATCGAGACGATTATGGCCTTTAAAACCCTTAAGCTGAGTGTTTGTTTCGCAGTAAAGCCTTAATTGGTAAGTCATTAAAGACAAGAAGCCGCTCGGATACAGAAGTTTAACCATTCATTATTGTAAATTTTACGATCCGTCTGTTATTTTACCGCTGGCTGCAGTCAATTTTCTCCAGGCGAGAAGTAAATTCATCCTGATACTTCCTTAAATTATCAAGACAGTTCATTGACATACAAAACTGTATGATAAAGATAAGGATCTTTTGTAATTGATAATAAGGTGAATTATTATACACCTCATCACATTAACAAACGTACAGTATATTTTCCTTAATTTTATTCATTCCAGTTATAATTTATCAACAGTGTAACTGTTTACAGCATTGCGAAATAACTATGAGAATTATCCACGTACGACTATCGTGACAACTCGTCGTTAAAGAACAGTTTATGAGACTGCAGTTTAAGTAATACTAAGAAGACGAACAACTTTCATTCTTTTATCTCAAAGAGAGACATCTCTTTATGATTCTGAGAAATAAACAAGAGCGCAGCAATTATAATCAAACCCACATATAAATAAGAAGATACGGCTTATCCAAGTGAAATATAGCCAGGTCTTTGGAATTACTTGAACGCCATCAGTGCAAAATTACTATTATTGGTAACTAGATGAAAGTTGATATAATGAATGCCGTTCAAGATAAATAATATTTATGTTGAAGAAAGCGATTGTACTCACTTAATGCTTTAAATTTGAAAGAAAAAAAATTGATACTTAAACTTTTACTAAGCGTAGTCAGATTATTTGCTTGTTACAGCATAACAGCCGATGTTTGAAAGCCAAAAATGTTTAATTTGCGGCGGAATCTCCCAACCGAACCTAGATGATAAAGCTCTCTTCTTCCCTTCCTTCGTTGAAATGGGTCTCAGTTGGATAGGTCTCGTCTCTCTTCTTTCTTGTAGTAGCAATTTTAACAAATATTTGTAATGTAGAATATTCGTTATCTATAAAGTAAATTAAATTCTTCAATTTCGTTGCGCTTATTGGAGTGCTATTCTTTGAGGTGGTGGGTCAATTAACGTTATCCGTGTACCCTAAAGACCTATATTTAAGAAAACTGGAAAAATAAATAAGATAGTTACTTACTATAAAAAAATATAATATTAGTAGAATCCAAAGAGTGGATGTTTATCTGTTTTGTTGTCCGATTTTTGGTGGATATTTCATAAAAGACAGTTCATCCGATACGCAGGGTGACCTACGGTGCCTATAAATTTTAGATATAAAAGAACTATCTTTTCTTGCACTGTTTCCCGTTCATGCAGAGGAGTAATATATACCGAAAGCTTTCAAACTGCAATTTGTTCGGTTGTTTTTACATGTTGCCTAGACAAAGGGACAGAAAGACGGAGTGAACTTACAAATTTATTATAGCACTATCTGATACCCGCGACTTCATACTCGTGGACATAGAATTTTATTGCTATAATTTGATATCGAAAGCTATAAATTATGTAAAAGGTGTCCAAAAAGCATGGAGTCTGAATAATTTTAGGGGAAAACCATCATTATACCACCGAACCTGTATCACGAAGAAAGCCTGTATGCAACGTGTTTATAAATAGCAACGAACTAAGGTACCCCACCTTAGTTCATTGTTATGGGGGGGGGGGGGTAAACTATGGGAGACAGTCTGCCACACTTTATTTGGCAGATTTTTGTTTGTGGTTTAAAATTATGTCATCTTCTGAGTCACCTTATGTTAATACCATTTTTCACACAACGTTTTTAATTTTGTTGTCCTTTATTAAGATACATAGCCTCTTGGTATTGAAAACGCGTTAGGCAGATACTTATAACTGCCAACTGGAAAAGCACGTCTTTTCTGCATTAAAATGATCAAAAGATCATACACAAACTTACTGCGAGAGAAACAAAGCCTGAAGACCAACATCAATACAGAGACCTACACACACTATCCATCTGTTTGTCACCGTTCAGCTAATTTTCAAAATTTCATCACAAAGAAAAAATTCCTGTGTCCTTCCTAATGCTATATAATATTTCCTTGACAAATTTCATCAAAATAGGTATGCCCGTTTAGTGGTGAAAACGTAACAAACAGAGCTACTTTCCCTCTTATAATATTAGTGCAGACTGACAGTACCTTCAGACAGTCAATTTCTTGAAAATGTATCGTTGGTGAAGATAAAACACTTGCAATCTATTATAGCTGGATCCCAAAAACATTTCTCAGGCCTACGGTTAATATACGAGGTGTGTGAGAAAAGTAATGAGATTGGTAACACTGCTGTGCTAGACCGGCTTATTCATCCTTTCCACATGCCCAGTCCGAGTTTCAACTCCGTTCAGCCAACACATTATTTGATCTTTGAAAAGTTGAAACAGGCTTATGTGTAACATTGCTTATCAAGAGCACAAGTTTTCCTCTGGCACAAATCATTTTTGGAAGGCCGAGAATACGTTGAAGATCAACCTCACTCAGAAATACCTTCAACTAAAAAACTGACTGAAACGTTGAGCGTGTGAGGGCTCTTGTGAGTTCAGACCGTCGTTTAATAAGGTTTTACAAAGGTGTCATTGAAAGGCTCAGGAAAAGAGTGATTCCTGTGAGACCAGACATTGCAGACAAGTGGATGCTTCATCATGACAATTACCCTTGTCACACTGCTTTTTCCATCAGTGAATTTTTAACCTCAAAACGAATTCCTGTTGTTCCTCAACCCCCCTATTCACCTGATTTATGGCCTTGTGACTTTTTCTTTTACGAAATTGAACAATGTATTAAATGGACGTCATTTTGGAACGCTGGAGAACATTCAACCTACCAGTTAACAGCACTACCAGTTGAAGCCTTCCAGCGCTGCTACCAAGGATGGAAACAACGACTCCGCCGGTGTATAGTTGCCAAAGGGAACTACTTTGAAGGAGATAATATTGTTGTTTGAAAAAAATAAAAACTTTGGTAAGTAAAAAATTAGTCTCATTAGTTTTCTCACCCAGCTCATAAAAATATATTGTGCTGAAACCTATAGAATCAATGAAAGTGAGTTATAGAGATATCAATTTTTTATTATGTACCGTATAATCTTCCTCCCATCTTCCTAGGTTGTTAATGAGTACGAAGTTAACGTATTATTCCAAACAACAACATTTACCAGAAAATTTACATCAAGTTTGAACTTCATTTTCGTAGTAATGATAATAATAATAACACATGTAATTACTGTATCGCCATTATATTTTCGCGTACAATGTTATTATGGGAAGGCTTTTGCGAGCGACTCGATTATTTTGCAACCAAAAAATAAAAGCGAAAAGTGAGAGACGCAGATGATAATTTTCAGAACGCGGATAAACAAAACAGACGAGCGTAATTAGTTTGTGTGGTGCGGTGACAGCAAACGTTCCAACTCTGACGAGAGCAGGCTTGCCAACCTCCCGCCCAAAGGCTCCTGTATTACTAGTTAATTAAATCAAAACGTGTAATTTCTGCTGTCAGCGCTGGCTCATACTTTAATTTTCTCTACATTATTTCGTACAGTTGTCATTGAAACGCTATAAATGTAAATAAATAATGACGTAATTAGCGTTAACAAAACAAAATAAACAGCGATAATACCGATATAATTTAAAATAATAAAGCTTTGTGTTGCATATTGCCTTGCGATTTACACAAATGATTGTTATTAAGTTTTATTGCCGTTGCACCATGTTGTCATTAATCAACGAGCAGTGAGGTTTGTTGGTGGTTAACCGTCAAACGCAGTCCTGTGTACGTGCGAAAAATAACCGCTCAATCAATTAGTTTCTACAATGTGTGTCGCCCAATAACAAACTTTGCGTTTCCATGGAATTTCTCATTATGAAGTACGTATGTGACGCAAGTCTTTATGCGGCATTTGGTGGCCGCTGTTATACGGAATCCATGTTTCTATGTCCTTGTCGCCTGTTAATATCAGCTTTCCGTAAATTAACGCAACTGACAGCTGATTGTTATATACAGACATCATTTGATCTACTCAGAACTTCGTTAAACTGCAAAATATGTGTTTTGGCTTCATAGATGCATGATTACAACTCAATCGTGACTATTTATATACACAGACAGAAACGTAATTATTGAAACTAGAGTCGGTTTAACTTCCTCTTTTAGTTAACAGTCCGAAGTTTGGTTTTTAGAAATTCTCGACGTATGCCGCTTCTCTGCCTTCCTTTTTAATTTTATATAGTTGCTAAATTTCATAATATTAATAACTTAGTATGGCTTAATTTTTCTCTGTGGTTTGTTCATTCTGTCTTTCCTTTAATAATCATTTTCAACAAACAATTGCGCCGCAAAACATGGCGTATCACCTTGTCTCCTATTTTCTGAAAGTCATTCCAGAAGCTTCGTTCCTGGGAAGCTTTTCTTAAAGCAACGAGATGGAACGTCGAAATTAAAATTTCAAAAATTTCGATTTCATATAACGGGATTATCTAAAGAATTAAACATCAGTTTGTACCAATTCATAAATGAAGAAGTATTTTCTCGTTCAAGCACAATGTTGTTTTTAAAATAATACAGAAAAATATCTAAAAAAATACAGAAAAAATACTTTTGCAATTGTGACGGGATGTTATTTAGTATAACATTGTAGTATTAAAATCGTGTAAGTTTGTTAAGTTTCACTGCAGCCGGGCGTCGAGTTAGCACGTCCTGTTTGTTCGACTTTCTGCCGATCGACAGTTCAGGTTGCAAGTTAATGTGTGGTGCTGAGCACGCAAGCCAATACTTTACCAGCAAGCTAGAATACATGGATCACTATCACTTATTCACTGTCGGGCAACAAGTTATCACCTAGGTCTCGGAATAGTTAGTCACTGCATCAACCTTACCATTCTCTGTTAGTTGTATACTGTAGAGCTAAGTATCATCTCTATGATCAGTAACACGGGTTACGGAATACCTCTCTATCCTGTACATCATCAGCTGTAGGTGGTTTACGATTTAGTACGGATTCAATGAGGTTTCCAGAATAGATTATTTCATTCAAGTAACCCTTAGCTGTCCGGTCCCTCTACCAGATGCAAGTTTACCCTCGATGTTCATGTTTATTTAGCAGTACAAGAGAAGAAGAGGATAGGTTCACAGAACAACAACTCAAGATCAGAAGATACATGAAGATACTCGGCGCAAGTCGTAGGGCATCGTAGGCAAAACCCCATAGAACCCACTTGTCAGCCATCCATACACACCCAATCACAACAACACGCAGCCACAAAATAATAAACTTTGACTTGCAGTCAGAATATACATATTTTCAGATTCTCAGCGAAACTGTTAAGAAATACGCAATTTCATTTTCCTTTGGGAACAATTTGAGATATCAGAGAAATGCTACCTACCTATGAGCAGGTCTTTAGTGTGGTGAAAATTCATCGATTTTCAGAAATAGGAAGTACTTCATGACACCAAGTACTTATTCACACCTTAGAAATAGACTCGAATACAATGAATCAATCATTTAAATTATTAAAACAAAAAAAAGGACATCAAGTGATAAACCTTTCAAAAACAACATGATTTATACTAATTATTATTTAGTAAATACGCCAATACAACTGTTGTTGGATATTCTTTATTTTTTGGACGCGTTTCGCCTCTCATTGAGGTATCTTCAGCGTACAATGTTTTATTTACATTTTGAGGTGTGGTAGGTTGTATAGGCCTGTTGGAAATGCCTGGCAGGGCTGGAAAAATTGGCCATTTCTTCCACAGTTGCTAGTTAAACTAATTATTATTTATTTAAATAAAACATTGTACGCTGAAGATACCTCGACGAGAGGCGAAACGCGTCCGAAAAATAAAGAATATCCAACAACAGTTGTATTGGCGTATTTACTAAATAATAATTAGTTTAACAAGCAACTGTGAAAGAAATGGCCTGCAATAATCAAAAACATTATTTATCACTGTGTGAAAGTTATTACCAATGTGCTCAGGGATTCATATCAATCTGAAGAAAATTTTCCACAAGTATTACACTATATGAAACACTTCGAGTAAAAATAGTATTCCTTTAAGGAATAAGGAAATAATTCGTCTCTGCGTAGTTCGTCTAATTCTTACAGGGCTGGTTCTTAGGTGATGTCACCCAAGCGTCTTACCAGCATCTGGTTCTTAACACTACGTTATCTCGTCCGATTCCTAATAGCGGAAAAATTTCCGTAATCCGTCTCTTGGCCAAAATGGTAGGAGAACTGCACTGTACCTAATCACCTTATTACGTATCAAACGTCTTCACCTCGCGTAAGAATTGAATGCATCTGCACTGTTGATAGATGTTCTTTCGTCGCATAGAGACGTAAATCTTATGGATGCCTTAGTATTTTACACAACAGCACGTCGTAAGTGTAGGCACAAGATTCCTGCGTGATGTAAGCAACACAGTACGCTCAAACACATGATCTGCACGTACACAGAACAAATTTTCAGAGTTTGGAGACCTTACGGAAAAACACTTCTTTTATTTACCAATTCGGTTTCGTGTTGATGGTAAAACGAAAAATGACAGCATGAAAATTATAATAACTGTGGTGCGTGCAGCATCCTCATATATTCTCAAACACACAAAGACTGTTTTGAAAAATGGTTCAGAATTGTTTCATGCTCCTCTTTAATAATTCGAAAATTTAATTCAAAAAATGAGGTTACGACAAAATGTAAAAAAATGACGGACACTTCTCAAACAACATCTAACATTTAAAGTAACCTCTGAACTGAAATTTGCAAGTAAGAGAATATACCCGAATAATTCTGGCAGACATTGTTAGGTAATTTTATTTTTATTGAATGTACTAGCTGACTAAGTCCAAAGAACGATGTTATTTTATAAGCATAACATGGCTGCTATTAAACAGATCTCTTCAATATTTCGTTGGTGTGAAGATCTCTTTGAACGACTGTTTCTCTTTAAATACTGCATTTAGTTAAAAGCTTTATCCACAGACGTTTTACGACCATTTCGTTTCGCGCGCAGTGTGTAAACCCAACATCTAGCAAGCACGGAAACAAAATATTTTGGAGCCTAAAACGCTTGCTCTCAGCGTGACCCAGGACTTTGTGAAGCAATCGACACCTACACGACCTACAGATGATATTACCAACAGAACAGAGATAGAAACAGCGTTTGTACCGGAACAGGTGGGGGGGGGGGGGGGGCACGATGGTGCTGCCACCTGGACCGATAGCGTCAGCTGCCTACCGGTCGACCGAATTGCCAGCAGTCCCTTGTTCGGCTCGTGACTGGCACGATTTTTTTATTTTATTTTTTTGCACTAGCTGCCGAGTTTTTATTTATTAGGCGATATATATTTTGTTTTTGTTTTTAGCATGGTGGCAGGTCCTCGCTACGTGCTGCCGACGTGAGCACGTCCACTGTGTGTGTGTGTTGGATCGTTTTTGTTGTGGAGCCCGGCTGGCCGGGATGAGGTTGGGAGTCGATGGGTTTTCACAGCGAGCGCGGGGGTGGAGGGTTGGGGTGGCTGATATAGCCGAGCCGCGTGGGGGAAGGGAGAGCTTCGAAACTCAATTTTCGAGCAACAAAGGGAGAGGCCGGACTGCGGAGTGGGGGATGGCGCGCGCAGGCTTTTGTTTTCGCGTGATCGGCGACGGCGGTGAGGGGTGGGGGTGGGATGACGCCGGCCTCGGGCGCTGGAAAATGGGAAATAAAACCGCAGCGCACAGCCACCCTCGCCGGGTAGTTCGCTGGATCCAAAACTTCACTCTCTCCTCGTTCTTACAGCGAAGGGTAGTCCGCAGGGTCCCAAACTTCGTTCTCTCCACGTTCTTACTGCGCAGCATTATTTCCTTAATATCCCGCAACATCTCACTAATTTCTCCATAAAAAATCAGATTATAATGATCGTCTTTAGACGAATTTTTGTTTCTTCAGTTGTTAATTGTCATTTTACACACAATATACAAGTATATACCAAATACAGCACCAGGTGTGCTACGGTGCGTTAGAGACTTACGAAAAAAATAAATAAGTATGGACCCACCAGTGTTGCTGTGCTTATTAAGACGCCAGCACACAGGCACAACGGGAGTTCTGGACCCCGTCTACCGGCCATGTTGTTTGCCGTTTTCAGGGGATTCCCCTCAATCAACAAGGCAAATGCTGGTCGGTGCCCAATCACCACCACATAAAGCTACAAACAAAAAACACACTTCTCACACAGAGCATAGTAAGTTCATTCGCATACAGATGGAAATACATCACTTCTTCCACTAGTGTGGCGATCAAGGCAGAAGCGGAGGACGGGGGCACTTAAAATTCTCTCACTAGGTGGCCGAAACTGTTCACTCCAGGATCTCCCTGTCAAAGATGAAATACGATAAAAACAAATTACCTATAACTAAATTAAGAAGTGTACAACTGGCTGTAAATCGCGTTCTTGTTTTGCCAAAAATCAATAAACTCCCTACACTTGCGAATATTTTGGACCGTTGTTAAACCACGTCAATATTGATAAACGGAACTGACTTCCCAAATATCACCATAAAAATAACGCGAATGCAACTTTTTTTTATACTTTAATGCCGTACGCGTTTCGTCTCTATCCAGTCATCATCAGCGACGAATCTATATTTAAATTGTACATTTTGTTTACAAACTTATTATATGATGGTTAACATAATTCTAAATTAAAATATTTTCTGATTACTTACAACTTTCTATTTACACGGGTGTTCTCCGGGTCCGTAACCATAATCAGAAAAATGTTTCAATTCAGAACTATGTTAAACATCAAATAATTTTTAAACTAAATGTAAAATTTCAACAGAGATTTGTCGCTGATAATTCCTTGATGACAGGCGAATCGTGTACGGCATTAATACATACGTAAACAATTGAGTTAGCGTTATTTTTAACATTTATTTTACTAAGCAACTGCGGAAAAATGGCCTACAACAACATATCATTCCTGAATATCCCTAATACATCAGGATACAATCAGGAAAAGAGTGACATCTCAGAATTTTACAGATATTTTTTCTGTGCAAAAAGAAGTATAGTTAGGAATTGTACGTTTTTTGATCGTTGCGCAGAAGTTGGAGAGACGTTAAGTGAACGCAGAATAATTTACGTAAAGAGTGAACTTCTCGTTGAGATATAATACGAATCTATATAAGAATCCGGAATGGAAAGATGTAGGTCTCTCATCATAATTTATTAGTAAATAACTGGACATATTTTGTTCCTCACAACGTTACAATGCTCAAGGATTACTTTTTGAGTAGGCGAATCGTGTTATTTTCATCCGTAGGCTAGTTGCTATTTTGATTTTAGTGTTAGTTTTGTTCGTCTGATACTCATAATAAAATTCTGCTTGTGGGTCACTGTCAACTTTCATCAATTAGTCATTTTTGCATCATTATTTTATTGTTCATTCGTCATTTGTCTTAGGTTCGATTATCTAATATTTTAATGTACATTTTTTCCTCTAATCTTGAAGCTGTTCTATTGATTACGAATCAAATGTGTGACATGCGCAGTAAAAGAATTACCAAAAGTAAATATAAAGATAAGTAGTTGAATGGGGTGAACATTTACAACAGTCAAGAGGATAATAAACAGTTTAGAGAGAAAAATCTTAAGAACGTAAATAAGCCTTCAGTCTCGCAATGCACGTTTGGTCAGAATCATTTGATTAATTTTGTATTAAATTTCTGTGATGCTTATTCCACTGAACATCAAACTTTCAACATAAGTAAGTTGGTTTAGTTGTAGCATTGCACCTTTTAGCACCTTCTACTTTCCGGGGGACTTAGTTACCTTGAAGGAGGGCAAAGTGCCACTAATAAAAGGCAAAATATTCGTTCCTGCCGTTGCTACCAGACAGGTAGGAGGAACTAAATTTATTTTAAATGGTGGCTAATTCGTAAACACTCATTTGTGACAATCTGGTGAGGTGCTATTCGGAATGATGCTTAGAACACTGCCTACCCACATCAGAGTGAGAAGAATTAACTTTAACAGTGTTGAATGCCCTCATTCTAAACACACAAAGAACAATTTATAGTTTCAAGTTAAGTACACAATCCGGTGACTGGTAACTGAACACTAGCTTCTACAATATCTTATTCCACAAGTATCGTATGTTTTTTTTAAAAAAAAAAAAAAAAAAAAAAAAAAAAAAAAAAAAAAAAAAAAAAAAAAAAAAAAAACCGCCACCCATGCTTGTGAAGATCCTACTGGATAAAACGGCTATTATTAATAAAAGGCTAGCTTGGTTAAAGTATTCGTAATTTTGTGACGTCACGTTCCCAGCCTTCGATGTCAAACAAACAACGGCCAGAGATGTTTCTGAAAAAACAACTTTATGAGCGTTGTTTAGTTGCTTAGTGACAATTCTGTTTAGTTAAGCAGCAGCAAAGAATTGACTTTACAGAACACATTGTTCAGCCAGTCTATTTTGACAGGCTTGAAGCTAGTGCAAAAATAAACTTCAGAGTCTCATAATTTCTTGTATTTTATTTTTCAACATATGCCACCGAGCTCTTTACATAAACAACAGCTTCGCCAGTTCAGAAGAAGCTCTCTCCAATATAGCTAACTCTTCAGTCTATCACTGCTTGAAGTTATCTAACTTGCGATTCTTAACCGAATCTGCGTTCTCTAACAACTAAGGAGTCTTCAAATTACTACTTTGCGGTTGTAATTAAGCCGTACATAAACCGGTCTTTGACAAGAACTACAGTTCTGTCGGCAGCTAGCTGCTAGAGGTATCCTTGAATGACGTGCCTTCTAAACGGCTTCCATCGCACTAGACCGTTATCAGACACCGACGCTATTTATACAGAATCTCCAATTTTCTTTAGCCCGGGCAGGACTTTCGCCTGCTAATCCTATATTTCCTGCCGTAGAGTTACCGTGAACAACTGTTACTACCGGAAAAAATTAGCCATTTGACAATGCTGAGCCTCAGATACGAGCAATCAAGCAATACATCTTGCAAAACTCAAATGTTCGGTCATTATTCCCTTGCAGTCTCCAAAAAATCAACTAAGTGCCACTAACTACACCTTGGCTACAACTATAGCTGTAGTTAGTGGTATTGGTGGGTTGTTTCGAATGCGCGGTTGCCAAACGGTGTACTCAACCGCTAAATTCACCTGTTTGTTTGTAATAATAGTTTACGCGCTGACGCTGGTACTAGGCAGCACAGGGCGTTCAGCGTTGCCATTTTTAGTGATAGAGAAAGAGCGCTAAACGAGAATGTTCCCAAGTGCGGCAACAGCGCGTTCGCTCCTCCCGCCAGTTTTCCTGACCACAGCTATAGGAGGGGTATGCCAGGAGAAACCGAGTCACATTTCCTGTGAAGTGTTTCCACACTATCTTCCAGCCAAATGTTGCCGTACATACTTACCGGCTTCGAATCGTTTGTTAAGGCACATCCTCCCCACCCCCTACTTCAATAAGCGTTCAAAACGCCAGCCAACCCCTAGGGTCCGGTCACAACCCCTAATTGACACGCAAATTAACCCCCGGTTTTAAATTGGCGACCCCTCGACGCCCTTAAACGCAGGTCTGTTCACCCCCGGCGACCTTTCAGCTCCCTCGCCGCACCCACCTCTCCCTCTGACGATTTTTTCCCGGCGTAACAGCTGCAATGCGATTTCCTATGATGAATTTCAAATCCAATAACGGGGAAAGGGGGGAAAGTGGTTGTTTCGTTCGTCGGCCGTGCACGGCGGAAAAAGTTGGATGAGAGCCCCGAGAAGGGGATGAGCAGCGCAGCGACAGTTTTATTTTATTGCAGACGGCGCTGGGTGCTATTGAATCACGGCAGGATATAGCCGTCGTCCTCTGATACAGGAATTCCTAAAGTCTTTCGCCTGCATCGTCGAAGACCGAAAACCCTTTGGGCGCTGCAGAGGATAGAATCGCTGTCAGATGCAATAATCTGGCACAGTACTGCAAAAGACAGCAGTTAATAACCTTGGAGAATGAATTCAACAAGGCGTCACTCGTCGAAAATGTGCAACATTACTTGTAATTAAACTAATGAATATAAAAAAATTCGTTATACTCGTAGAATAAAATATTACTTGCAGCATAACGCAAACTGATTCTGGTACGAGCAGTTTATCGGGATGGTTCCTTTAAAAAGGCCATGTCCGATTTCCTTCCCAATCCCTATGCCACTGGTCCTTTTCCACCTCTGACCTTGACGTCGATGAAGCGTAAAGCCATAGGCAAAAAAAGGTCCAGCAACTATATCATTTCAGATTAGCCAAAGTTTTAACATTATCAGTCTACTACAGTAGGGAATGAGTTTGACCGGCGAAGTTAATATATAGAGAGTTAGAAATGTTGCTGATGTTGTCTAACAACAAGCATTCGATCCATTGCCGCCGCAGCAACATGTAGCATAAAATGCAGTTTACCTATAGCCATTACTCTTATATTAATTCTCTGTAGCGTTCTGGCCTCGCATTCGGGAGGACGGTGGTTCGAATCCCCGTCCGGGCATTCAGATTTGGGTTTTCCATGGTTTTCCCAAATCACTCCAGGCGAATGCCGGGATGCTTCCTTCAAAACGCCATGGTCGAATTCGTATCCGTTCCTAGTCCCATCCCGCCTCAAATGACCTCGACATCGGCGAGGCGTAAAACCATAAGAGAAAAAAAAATAAAAAAAATGATCCTCTCCGTTTGAGAATTAGTTTATGTTGAATATGGGTTGATGGCTAGTATCATATATTTCCACAAGTAATAATGCATTTACATCAGTAATTCAGTAATTAATTTATGTAATTCTTAATTTTAAATATCATTCCAACACTATTCACACACATTTCACTGGTAAACTCAGCAACGATTGTAAACAGGACGGCTGTCCTCCCTGTTACCATATTTTTAATCTTAGCTGTCAGATTACTTAAATTACATATAGCCAAATTTTTAATTCTACTTTCGTAAATTGTGTTTAAACTGATTTTACTATTTGTTTCAAGTACTGGAGGACTGGTGGTTAGAAACAGACCGATGAAAACTCCAACCTGAAGTCAATATTCCTAATCCCGTGAACAGCTGTTAAGCATATGTTCCCGGGATTTCTTACATTTCGATTTTACATTTTTTAAATATTTTATAATTTAGTTACTATGTGTTGAGTTGTTCCGAAACAAATATTCCTAAACAGCTTTATTGAATGATGGTATGCAATTATATCAAGGTTTTGGCCTGCGTTTTGTTTAGAAGATAACTTGTTTAAAATTGATAATCTGAGGGATCGTAGACTTGTCCCACGTTTCTTCATGTAGAGATACTGGACCTACTTGGAGATGTGCGGACGAGCTGTCGTTAAGTATCTTTCGGACAACACTTCCACACACTTTGCCTGTTTCCTACAAATAAATGAATTAATTAAATTTGGAAATATATAGTGTAAATGTTTTCGAAGTCAAAGTTGTCATATGGCTTTATACATCGCCTACTATGAGGTAGTTAAAGACACGAGAGAACTTGCAACAATGAACTGGAAGGAACTTGGCTAAGGCCTTTTGAAGGAACCATCCAAGCAATCGCGTGGGAAACCAAAATCAGGATGGACGGAAGGAAATTTGAACACGCATCCTCCTGTATAACCTAAGCGTTATCACTCACCCAGATGAAGTTCTCCGTATCAGGTACTGCTGTAGTCAAGGAAAGGGATTAGAATATAGAATCCTGAGACACAAGACTCTAAAAGAGCTAACGTCAGCTGGCTGATATAGCACCTGGAGCTGAGGTCAGTGTACAGGATGGACCCCAAGTCGCTTCCCATGGTTACCCCAAGGGTCCGTATGAGCACCACAGCCGCAGAATAGTACATTTTTGCCTTTTTTCGGGAATAGAAACATTCATTGAATCTGGTGACTAGGGTACCACTGCAATATATGTCTCCGGCGATGTCATAGCCAAAACAAAACTAATTTATTGCTGATTAACAATATTGCTTCTCTTTCAAATTGTTCACGATGTTTCTTTCGTAATTATAAATGCATAACCAATAGCCATTACGTCAAAAATAACTCGTTTCTGCTGATCTACATACACCTTCTCATACAAATCAGAAATAAATTTTCCATTTACAGTTGTTTGTCACCAATATAGTTGCCGACTGTTCATTTGGTTGTTTCTCAACTCAGTTTATAAAACGGAGGAACCCTAAATACTCATTACACGCACGTAATTGTTACTTGGAAAGCGTGCCTGTTGTGTGTGTCTCTTTTATTAATTAATATCTTCCAGTTACTTAAATAATATTCACACCTCGAAAAAAACCTGGTGGGAGGGGTATGATTCGTAAATGGCATCCGGAGACACGCGGTTTGAATCCCGCCTGAGCCATTAGACCGATGTCCAAGCGCAATACGTCATACTTATAGCTACATATATACTTCTAATACAGCATGTTTGTGACGCAAACTCACAGATTTACCCCCATCCAAAAATCGCCCAACGCGCCTATAGAAGTTATCATTTCAAAAACTTTTTTCTACCACACCTTTCCTCCTACTAGGTAGTTTTTTTGTTTGGCTTTACGCCTCGGCGACGTCGAATTCATTAAAGGAGGGAAAGGAATAGACCCACGATCTTTGGAAGAAACCTTCTCGGCGTTTGCCTGAAGTGATTTGGGGAAACAATGGAAAACACAAATCTTGATGGCCAAACGTGGATTCGACCCGCATTCCTCCAGAATGCAAGGCCAGAGGGTAGATGCTCACCTACCTACTTGTTACAATGTTCGTAACGTACACAGCTGTCCCTGGTGACCCAGTTCGAGTTGTGAATCGCAGGGTATTAACGGGGAGTGTAAGCACAGCCTGTAGGCGGTTGACCTCTGCCCCCGCTCGCCAGGTGAGACGGGGAACGCCCACTCACAGTTTTATTGCCTGCGAGATGCAGTATGCAGTCCGGCCACAACACCCGAAGCAAAACAAAATTCAAGATAACGAGCCGAACGCAGGTTGTACTGCTCCGCGCTCCTCCAGTGCTGTAACGGGTGAGTGAAATTTCTTAAATTCTGCAGAGAAGCAAATTAATAGATATAAATGAATGAATTACAGTGTTAATTGCTTAAAGGCCCTTCAGCTACGTTGGTTCACATTTACCAATCATCTCGCCATTATCGTTAGAATATCGTACCCAACGTTAAGAGAATGTAAGAGCGATTGAGTGACTCAGTGGTTAAGGCCTATGACTGAAGATCGATAGATTCCGAATTCGAATCTCTGTCTCGGCAAGAATTTTCAAAGCCTCTTAACCCACCTTCATCACTGGCATAGCTTGCTGTCTGATATGAAAATACGCCAGAACGATTCCGTGGTTCTGATTCCAAGTTAAACTGTAGGTCCCCTGTACCCAGAAGGATTACCGAATTAGGTTATCGGGTTTAGTATGCCTCCTTTAGGAAGTTCCAACCAACCTCTGTATAGAGGATAGCACTTAGCTTAAGGGAACCTTCACATAAAACGCAATTAAAAGGGTTTTAATCGGTCAGATACAAACAGAAATCAAACTTGTGGGAGGAAAGAAAGGTTCACGGGCTCTGAAAATCCTTATCCAGCTAGGGTTCAAACCAGAATGGATCCTTACCACACCATGTCTTTTTTGATGAGTTAATATCTTGCAGCTCTAATAGTCACACCTCCACAGAACATGATGGAAAGTTGTTAAGGTTCGATCTTGGCATTCGCGTGCACGCGCGCTATCCTAATATCTGTTTTTCACGATTTCTCAAAAGCACTGCTGTCGAATTGCGGAATGATTTCTACAAATGATCATGACTTAAATCCTTGCCACTATTCTCCTAAATTGGCTTACAGATGTAATAATATCGACTAACCGAAAAGCAGTGATGAAAAAAATGTGAAAGAGAAAGAAACCAGCCACATGATTTAGAAGCAACCATTCCGAAATTCGGCAGGAGTTATTTCTGAAAACAATGGAAAAGAGAAATCACAATGTCCGGAACAGGAATCGAACTCACTTCCTCCTGAATGCTAGGCCGAACGTTACTGTTGTTATCATGCCTTCTGTTTTATTAAGGTTTTCCCTGAAGTGACAAAAACAGTTTGTTCAAAACTGATGTAATGATGCTGGGAAAGTTTTGTGGTTTTTTTTTTTGTGTATTTGTTCTGTTAGTATATTATCATATTACGACAAAATGTTCGAATATAAGGTATTTTAGATGTGTTGGTGAAGCGTTTTACTTAATACTAATCTGTAATTTGTGATTTTAGTCAGCGTGTCCGCATTTTAAATAATAATTTTATTAAATACTTTTCAAAAACTTTTTTGTATGACTTTTGGTGTGGGGAAGCTTTTGAGGTTGCTAAGCGTTAATGTAATAACTACTTAAAAAATCGTTGAGTGATTTCTTCATGTTTTATCGGTGCGGCGGGAAAAGGTTAAAACTCTGTACAACGTACACATTAGTTCAACGTTATATTTTTTGGCGGTGACGGTCTGAAAGTAAAAGTATAAAATTTTTCCTTGGTCTATAGCTCGAAATGTATTTTGTTCATATTTAAAAAAAAAAAACTAAACTATCATCTTATTCAGGTTGAACGTTTTCGATATTCGTTTAAGCTTGGGTACGAAAAAGTAAAATAAACGTCTTGTAGACTTCTTCCTCTGTATATTAAGTGTTGCAAACACTTTAGTTAGGAAAAAAAAGTTTACCACATCGATAAAGGTATTTCAAAAACACCACTGGAAGTTATATTCAAAAAGTTAGTAAACAGAAATAATTTACTTGTGACACTGAACCAACCATATGATACATCCGAGGTCATAATTTATTTATCGATACAAATATAAGTTTTCACAGAGCAAAATACTAAGCTTACTAAACATAATAAACATACTAAGCTTACTAAACATAATAAAATATTAAGTCAAAATTTACATCAAAGTGGTCTTCACAAATACACATTGATGATTTTGTAGACCAAAATGCTGAGTCGCGACGAGCAAGCTTTATCCTCTTTATCAGCATATCTTTGGTGTTTGAAACATAAACAACCATATTTGGCGTTTAAAATGTTGTGTTTACACACTGAGGCAATACACACCACTTGTAAACTGCAGAAATCATTTTATCAACGAAATAAATCAAATCGCCCATTTGCTTTCACCGTCACGAGCAGAGATGTGACGTCACAAGAGACGACATGACAGCTGGGAGCGTTTTGACGACAATATTCAAATCCGCGTATAAAAATTTGTTTTTTCAAGAAATAATATATATATTTTTTTTAATAAACTCTTCTCCGGCTTCCTGCCGCGTAAAAATGTCACACTTGTGGGACGTTTCGAAGGCATCTATCTCAGACCTCATTTGGTTGAAAATGAGGGCTGATATAGACGCCTTCTAATCGTTCCACAAGTGTGACATATTTAAGCGGCAGGAAGCCCGAGAAGAGTTTATTTACATACAATACCGTGAAAAACTTTGATCTTACTTTAATTTTCTTGTTATAGTAGACGCCCATCTACAATATTGACAACTTTCCCAAAATTAGTCAAGTGCCCAATTGAAAAGATTTCAAATACGGTACCCTACAGTATTGGATGTAAAATTTATGTACAGTCTTTATAAGACATGCTTTATTTTTTTTTCTCTCAGCATAATACTGCACCCACCAACCAGCGTCCGTAGCGCGGCGCATGTTTCGACCAGACGTTCGTCTGGAAGACGGACATGACTTTATACCAGTTGTAACAAAAAACGTGATAATCCGTCCAGGCGACACGTTTCCATTGATCCACGGTCCAATATCGGTGATCTCGTGCCCACTGCAAGACGATGTAGTTGCGTCAGCAAGGGAGCACGTAGGTGCGTCTGCTATGGAGCCCCACGTTCAACAATCTGTCCTCTGAAACACCAGCATTATACTTTACCGTCAGTCCTGCTTCAGATAGCCATCTATCCTGCTGTAAGGCCCTTTTAGAGGACCCGTTCCCGATCACCTGGTCCCGTTCCCGGTCTCACTTTCCTCCCGTCAACAGTGTTCCCACGACGTCTTGTAACGAAAGCGGGACGGGACGGAACCTCATTAGCTGAAATGTAGGGAGGAGCGCGCGCCGCAGGTAAGCCCTCGCTTACCTCGTCGCCACCTCCCCACCACGTTGCGTGGTGTCGTTTGGCACAGAAAACTTTACAGCAACAGAAGGGGTGCGCACCGCTGCTGCAAACCGATGACAACAGCGCTCCACTACACACCCCTGTGATGTTTACCGACACAGAGTGGGTAGCTGCGTCTCGTCCCCGCTAGCAGAGGCGGCCCTGTTCCCATGGTGTGTTGTTGAGTACACGTCTCGTCCCATCCCGTCCCACCTCCGTTACAAGACGTCTTGGGAACGTGGCTTTAGACGGCCCGTCCGCCGGCCCGATTTGTTTGCTACCGCTCTAGCGACCTACCACGCGTATATCCCCCTTGCTCTGAAATGTGTACGTTGATTAATAGTAATATTAGTAATAAAATAAGTTAGTTACAAATTTTGTTAATGTTCTAAAAATTAAATTAAATATGTATGGTCCTATATTTATCAAAATCACACATTCTTGGTGTAACCCTGACTGCCTGACATTGTCCGAAAAACCTATGAAAAAGACGTATGCCTATCAATTTTATTTACAAAGGCATACGTTCAGTATCATTAGACTCTTAAATGTGTTGGATGGTAAGGATTTCCGGAATTTCTAGCGGATTACACCTGAAATGTCTCATTTCTCGCGTCTTTGCTATAATATTGCGTATGTGAAGTTAGGGTTTGATACCATACTTTATTGTAAAGGAAGTCAGTTCATTTCCCTATCAGCCCCATATACCGTCGCCAGAATAACTCCCCGTGAGTCTCTCCTCTCCTTATATAATTTCCTTACCGTATGACGTAATCACAAAGTCACCAGAGGCACTCCATATTGCGGTGGGAGATGGTCAAAATGTTTCTTAACAAATATAGTTTTCTAAGCTGACGTAAAATACTTCATTAGTTGCATTCAAATATGGCTTGGTAAATAATTTTAATATTATATATATCCTGGTCTTGTGTTGTTAATTTATATATTATTAAATCCGAAATCATTGTTTATAATTATACTCTCGAATTAGCAGCAAGGAATTGCTAGTTTCAAAATTTAAAGAATCTAATCGGAAGTGAATTCTCGGAATTACTAATTCACTCTCTGGGAATCGCTTCCTCAAGACCAGTCGTTGTCGTCTTCCACATCGATAAGGGAGTGTTCATAAACTACGTGAATCGATATAGGAAGGGAGTGGGGGAAGGGGTTTGCTTGAAAGCTACACTGGTCTACGCTGAGCTACGCTGGGTTACGCTGGTTTACTCTGGGTTACGCTGGGCTACTTGAGTGAAAAACGGGGGGGGGGGGGGGAGGGGGGCTGTTTCCGAGCCATGCCACGTAGCTTTTCATTCGTATTATTTCAGCTAAAATAAGGTTCAGCAGCGTGTGAATATTTATTTCCGTCATTTAAATATCTCTATATGTAATTTACGACAGTCTGACAAGACAAAATAGAACAAAATGTCTTCTGGAATCAATAAGGAAAATTTTACGTGGCACGTGGGGGGGGGGGAGGGGGGAGTGGGGAGGGGGGGGAGTTAGAGGCAAAAGCCACATCGAGCTACAAGGGAGGGAGGAGGGTTTACAGTAGGCTAAAAATGGAGCTACGTAGTCTATGGACGCTCACTAAAGTAAAGTATTTGCACACAATATCATAAAATTTTAACAGTCTATAAAGCCGCGTTCCCACGATCTCTTCTAGCGGAGGTGGGACGGGACGAATACTCAACAACACGCTATGGGAACAGGGCTACCTCTGCTAGCGGAGATGAGACGCAGCTACCCACTCTGTGTCGGTAAACATCATAGGCGTGTGCAGCGGTGCGCTGTTGCCATCGGTTTGTAGCAGCGGTGCGTGCCCCTTCTGTTGCTATTAAGTGCTCTGTGCCAGACGACACTAGGCAACGTGGTGGGGAGGTGGCGGCGAGGTAAGCAAGGGCTAACCTGCGGCGCGCGGTCGTCCCGACACTTCGGCTAATGAGGTCCCGTCCCGTCCCGCCTCTGTTACAAGAGATCGTGGGAACGCGGCTTTAGATACAAGGTGCACAGTATGTACGTACCTTGGTGCGTCTTGCCCGACATGTAGTCGTCCTTGCAGATGAACTTGTTGTCGTCGAGCACGTAGAGCTCCTCCCCTGTGGAGAGCTGCTTCCTGCACACCATGCACGTGAAGCAGTTCAGGTGGAACACCTTGTCTCGCGCCTTCCTCACCAGGTCCTGCGGGGAGATGCCCTGGGCACAACCTCCACACTTCGTGCCGTAACGTCTGCAACACAAACACACGAGACCGTCCAACAATGTTCAACCTTCCTCGTAAACTGTTACAAAGTACTACAGACGATGGAAACATATTAAATCACAAAACATTGTTTACCAAATTTTGGTATCCGTTTTATTAATGCTCTAATTGCCGTCTACTTGCGCATGCTTAGCATCGAAACTATTCTTGAAGTCTTCTGAAAACAGACCACAATTACTTCACAGCAATTGTCTTCTTAAAGCAAGGAAAAAGTTCTGTAGCAAATAGAACTGGTTATAAAAATCTACTCATTTTCTGTTTTATAAGTGTAATAAAATTAGTAAATGAATAGCTATAACAAAAGCAACCAAATTAAACTTTTATATATGAATTATTATAATTTGGACTGCGAGAAGTAACGTACGTTTAGTTGATCTGATTACCACAAACTTAGATACTGTTAGTAATACGGGCTAACGAGCCCATGCCAATTCCACCTCCAACAGATTCCTTAGGTTATTTTTGTGCCTTCCGTTTCCTCATCGTGGAGGTCATTAATGGAGGGAAGAGGTAAGGAACAGGAAGGAATTCATCCATGACCTTTTGAAGTAATCATCCCCGCATTCGCCTTCAGTGATTTGGATAAACCGTTTAAGACCCAAATCTGGAGGGCCTGTCGGGGATTCGAACCCGCGTCCTCCCGAAATCGAGGCCAGAGCAGTTTTATCCACCAAGATCAGAGAAATATGTTTGAAGAAATGTGATTTCGGCTAATCAGTTGTTCCCTCACTTCAATCACTTCACAACTTCTGTGTTTCGTTATCAAAATTCATCTTTAATAACCATAAAAGAAATTATGTAAAGGTCACGGGGTTCCTGCAGCTCATGCCGCTTCCCGTAGGATCTGCGGAGGTAGAGCTCTGCATTCCCATTAGAACCATTGTCACAAGAATGGATGTGACAGGGTCTGCGCCACACTCCGACCGTTCTTTACCTTCCGCAAAGTTTCCTCCACGATACTCATTGGATAGCAGGTTGAATGGGCCTGGGGAGCCGTAACGGACGTTCAGCTTCCAGGAAAAATCCTCAGCTTAGTCGGGGATCGAACCCCAGTCTTGCGGGTCGCAGTCAGATGCTCTGTCGCCTGAGCTACGTGGACGCCAGGGAAATTATGAGTATAAAATTTAAAAACAAATTAACGCAGATATTTTAAAACTTGAACATTTCAGGAGTTCTTATAATTAAAGGTTTAGGTACATATAACGGCATACAACCGGAGTGGGAAGGAATTTTCCTCTGTTTTGCAAACTCGAGGAGAGTTTATACAGCGGAACTGGGCAGATGGTATTCGTCCACTGACAACGAGTGCTTTTTCCGTTCCCTCAGGCCGCGGTCGGCCAGAATTGCGTCGAATTGAATGACGGCTGTGGTTTGCAAAATATAAAAAGGTTCGGCCGCACGGATTTATAAGCGCAAAAACTAATATAAACACCGCGCCGCTCCAATAACATTCAGAGCTTTTCTTTCAATTGAAGCGGCTATAAATGTCCGAATTTGACGGCGTGCCGAGCGTATTTGAAAGGCCCCGTTTTGATAACCTGTTCCAGGTCCGAGCTCTTTGAGAGTATTTTCGTGTTAGGAGTTGGCGACCCGGAAAGAATGGGGAGAGTTGGGGAGAGAGAACTGATTCGCTCGCCGATCCATACGCCATTCTGAACAGGAGGAGATCAGCTCTGGAGAGGTTCCATCACCGATTCTACGTTGATTAAACAACGCCACCGTACTGGACACGTTCGGAATGCTGAGCATAATTCAGAATCCGTTCACAGGAACACCGAACAGCGATATGACCATTTTCAGGTTTGTTGCTCGTTGGATCAAGGGAAAAAATTGTGCTTCCTGGAATACATTTCACATATACTCTAAACAGAACACAACACTTTAGTACAAAACCTACACCGTTCGCAACCATCTCCTCTAACCTTTAGCTTAAGTTTGTAGCCTGAAACTGAAGCATACGAGTCAAACAAAAATGGTGATCTATTTTTTTAGCATAAACCCCTCCAACCTCCTCACATCTAGTACGGTGGATGAGCGTTTAAAGTTATTTGTCGTATGTTGTAAATGAATGTATATTTCTTACAACATTACCTTTAACACTTATTTTTTACTTTTAGAAATTAAATACTATAATATTCCTTATATGTCCAGTGTCAGGTCAGCTCAATAGGATTTTTATTTAAACCTCTATATCCACCACTGGCTCTTTGATACCACTGCTGATATCAAATTACTAGTAAAAATAATATCATATATCCTTTAAGTATTAATTCCATTTCTTTATTAAAATTTAAATCTATATCTATAAAACGAAAACCGGATATATTTGCAAAATAAAAACTCGGTAACTACTGAGCAAATTTAGATGGGGTTTTCACCGTTTTAAAGCTTGGAATCTCAATTCAGTTGTTTGGTATGTCTTATATTTCAACATTACATCATTATTGAGATTTAAATGAAATTATGAACTTATGACGACAAATACCAAAGTTTGAATCACTAGATGTTGCATGCTCCGCAGTCTGCACAAAAGACACAATTGCAATATCTCTGACCATGGCCTTTAATGAACGCAATAAAAGCAATTAACAATAATTATTATTTTGCATATTCCACACTAAACAAAACTTGAAATATTCTTTCCTCAAATTCGAGATGTTCAGTTATTAAACGCCGTAGATGTCCGTATTGAATGCGAGAAATTAATGACAAAAAAAAAAAAAACAGAGATTTTCTTTTATCACAATCTCTATTAAAACAACAGCAATGTCTCTGGCTATCATATATGGTTTAGGAAAACTGAACGTTTCCGTATTACATTCAGCACACGTGAGCTTCTGACATAATATAGCTTTCAATCGTATTATAATCTATTTAAGTTCTCAATATATCGAATGTCAGACAAAAATATCTGGCGTTTGGAGCGAAAGTAGAGTCATTTCGTTCATAATAATTAATGTGTACGCTGATGGTTTTTGATATAAATAGAAAATTGTATTAAGCCTTTAGTGTTGAAATTAAAAACAATTTAGGACAACAAAGCAGCTTTTATTCATTTTATAATTTATTGCGTTGTTTAGTAATCCAGTTTCTGTGATAACCATGGCGCTACAGTCTGTAACTCCCTGAAATAAATCGAAAGTAAAGAATTTCTTTTTTAATTTCTCGTTTATTACTGATTACTTGACACACAACTTTGAATACCTGATATTCAACTATACAGGTACGGAATAGATCTTGAGCTACAGTGCAAGATGAAGTAGCATAATGAGAAATCTTTTAGCTCCGGCGGCAGATGAGTCAGCACAATGAAACACTTGTAATGTTTGACGCTACGAAAACACGGTCAAAATCGATTCAGCAGTTTCAGATAAAGCTTGATTATTCATAAAGTAAATGTGTCGTAACGACTTAAAAGATACGTAAAATTTTTATTTTGAACCCAAACTTTCAAATTCTGAAAATCCATTCAAAATATTTTTTTCGTGATGCCGGAATAAACAGATACATTCCAGATATATTATTTATGTATGCAGTAATATTACGCGTAATATTTCAATTTTCGAGCAGCAACGTTAGCAAATGTAATTAGGTTGAAATATAATCTGGACTAAAATGAAAGCTGACATTCTGTATCAACGCATCCAAACCACCCCATTCTTAGGACTGTGCTGCTAAATCATGGTTTAGTTTAGTACCGGAAATGGCCGGTAGGAATCAATGAATCTTGGTAAATATGAATCTCTTCAGACGAATAAAAACGGTGCACGGGTAAATCAAATTAAACCCACTCCTTTCTTGGTAGGGTGCGGGTGAATCTAGGTATGCTTAAAATCCGGAAATTGATGGCACAAATTGTATGAAACTTGTAACATGTTACTCATTGCGTGAATAAAAATAGTTTACGGATAAAGCAACGCCAATTAAACCGCGCAACGCCGGGAACTCTCCTAGTAACAAATAAAGATCAGCCACTTATCTTTCCATCTTCCGTTTACAAACGTGAATCAGTTACTAAACACAACTTTAACAATTCACCAATTTTATTATCATACTCTTCTTCCACCCTCAGGCTTATATTTTCCATGTTAAATCCCGCCAGGATTTTTAGCTAGTCTCTTGATTAAGCTTTACCAGCCAAGCCTCCTATCATTTCTTTTTCTGACTTTTTTAATCAGAGATCTTCTATATCTCTGATTTGTAGTTTTGTGACCTTAGAACTTAGAAACCCAAAGTTAATATTGAAAATCATATTTACTTAACAGAAAATAATCTTATAATATTAAAATTCACAAGTGGTGAGGTATTGTACCTCACAAGCAGTAGCACTCATATCTGACATTCTGAAGGACGCAGGTTCAAACACCCGTCCGACCATCCAGATTTCGGTTTTCAATGGTTTACCCAAATCACTTTGTTCTTACAAAACGCCTTGGCCGAATTCATTCACATTCTTTCCCCCCATTCATCTACCGCCTCAAATGATTTCCATGAAGTAGATGCTTAAAACCATTAAAAAAATCCTCCTTTAGGACGGAGAGGCACTTTGATGACTGTAGCAGCCCCTGATGCTGATGGGGATGGTAAGGGGTGTCACAAACTTCATTTTTTTTCTTAACCCTAGCTCACCGAACAATATGGGTGACCGATTTCACTCCGACCAGGCGTTCAGGAGGACTTGTGTTCAAATTCCGTCCATCCATCCCGACTTAGATTTGCCATGCTTCCCCGAAATCCCTCCAGGTGAATGCGGAGATGGTTCCTTTAAATAGGCGAAATCCTTGTCGTTCCTTATTCCCTTAGGTTACGTCGGTTGAAAAGGGTCTCTGAAACCCTACAGCAGCCCGCCACCTAAGTTTCATTTAGGAGGAATGAACCGTTCACCCTCACTCCTCTGGGAGGAAAAGGGGACTGATATAGGTATCGTAGAATGTTCTGAAGACCATTAAAAGCGCCGATTGACGTTTGTAGAAATCTAACAATCATGTCAACAACATAGATCATATCAAAAAAACCTTGTACAAAAAAACTTGAAATCTTAGGGAAATGCTTTTAAAAGAGTGTAAAAGATATTTGCGAACATTTCACAGCATATTTACCGTATTAAACTTATTTCAAAAGTCGCAATCTCACTCAAAACGTATTTTTGGCACAGTAGTTCTTTTAATCAATATACCTCGTACTGTAGTGCATTTAATACAATCGCAAAAGTTATTCAGTTCACTTGTTTACAGTTTCATTTGAACTAAAAAATAAAACACAATCCTAGGCTACTGTTATTACTACTTCAAAACTGATAGGCAACAGCTTCACATCAAATCTTCCAAAACTCAAACTTCAGTAAGTAGAATTAAATTACAGTGACGCAATAAAACATCTTGGGGTTCTAGTGGATACTAAGTTAAATTGGTCTGAGAACACTTTATCAGTATGGACTCATGTAAAAGGTTAATCTGTGACCTGCGACTTTACAACCAAGTCTGTCCTTCATATGACCTCTTACAAAATCCCGCATACCTTCATTCCAAAACCACTTACTTAGAACTTTCTCCCAATATTAAGACCAGGCCTCTGAACTCAAATATACTAACCATCTCCTCCCATAACTCGGTAAACCTTGCCAATCCCTTCTCCGGTTCAGCGGCTAGGTTGTGGAATGATCTTCCAATGAAAATTAGAAATACCAAAGAAATCAGCCCATTTAAAAACCACTGACTGAACAACCTCTTCTTCCACGTAAAACATACTCTAAGAATTTAATCGTTTTAATTTATACATACTCTTTTCACATATTTATTCTGCCTTTACTTGTATTAGTTTGCGATTTTTTCACGTTTTCCCATTGTTGGTTTATATTTAGTTTGTACCGGTTTCTTCTTCAGTCTTCACTAGCATTAGTTTATATACAAACATTCTTGTTTACCAGTTAAACATCAATGTTATTAAGATTTTAATCAGTATCTTAGTTTATGAGTGGAGACTTTCCCGGCGTATTGATGCAATGAATTGTTCACGACAGTTCAGCGGGATAGTGTTGAAAACGACGACGTTTCGACAACCAGCTCGGTTGTCTTCATCAGGCCTACTATTTCAGATATTATTACCTGATCGCAATTACAGGTAATAATATCTGAATTAGTAGGCCTGATGAAGACAACCAAGCTGGTTGTCGAAACGTCGTCGTTTTTCAAATCTATCCGGCTGAACTCCCGTGAACAATTCATTGTTAGTATTTTAGTTATTAATTTAATTTAAGCAAAATCTTAAATAAGTATTATATGTTGTTAATTTGTGTAAAGCATAAATTATACTTTATTAACACCTCTTAAAAAGTAAGATAGGGCTTGAAAACCAGAATCTAGCCAGGCTAAATAAACATTTACATAAATTTACTGCACTGTCACCCACAAAAACACCACACATTCATAAACAAGACATGCAAATTCACTCAGACAAAAATTTATTATATTATACGGATCGTAATTAGTAGTAAACTGGTATTGTGGCCGTATTAAGTGGCTATGTGGGAAAACGTAGCGGTTCTAATGTGTGTATAAACTTGTATTCAGATTTGCTACGTATACTGAGGACAGATTTACGAATGGAGCCAAAGCTAGCGGTGAGCCCAGCTGTATACGCAATTAACGTCAGTCGGAGCACATAGCTCCGGGCTAAACTCTTCGTCTTCGTTACACTCGCAGCCAGCAGTGGCAGGGCAGACCGAATTCGCTTTTACTGTCGACCCGACGCTGATTCTCCGAAACTAGGAGCGCCGTCGGCTATTAAAATGAAGAACGGGCGAAACAGACAGCGCAAAAACAAAAAAAAAGAAACGTTTTTAATATTTCTGGGCAAGCACCGCGACTGTTTCTTTTCGACCGAGATAAGGGCTACCACTCCCTTCGGCGCTGTTTTTTCCCCCCCTTTGTTTGCCTAAAAGTATGCGACAGAGGAGACTGGCTATTCATTAAAATTCCTAACAGCCTCCTCAACTTTTACACGTGTTGTATCAGGGAATACAGACTTTACGCGTTATTTCGTATTCCGAGAGTCTTAAAAACTGGTGAGGTGAACAGCTATTAACGCCTGGTATAGTATTAATGATACACCTTGGTATATCCAGGCGGTGACAAAGAAAAATGAGGCAAAACGACAAGTGGAACGTAAAACTCGTTATTTCAGGTGTGAAAGTATTACAGCGGCGAGAACATGCTGAGTAGGTAGCAACACGTTCGAAATTAGTTACACAAATTCGCCTTTACAACACAACAGATGAACTTTTTCTTTACTGGACCTTCATGTCTCCAGGCTGATGGTAATTAGAAATGATCTATTTTACGAGATCATAACTTACGTAACTTTCGAATCTTACCATATGTTCCCCCACATTGAATACCTGTGACAATTTAGCAATACAATATGATTTTTTTGGTCTTTTCTCCTCATTAATATCGCATCAATTGAGGCGAGATATCAACGTATAAAATAAACAGTATAGTGTTTAGCCATAACCTTTTGATAAAACCATCTGACGTTCGCGTAGGGTGCTTTCGAGAAATCATTGAAAATTAAGATCTGGGATCTGAAACCAGTCCTCCTGAATGCCATGCCCGAGCGTTATCTCGAAGATGCATGATGGGCCATCCTATCATTGGCCTTTGTCATCAAAGGACTCCGGCTATTCAAGTTTATCATCGAAGTGCTTCTGTATATGTTAGATTAATAGGGAATTTAAATCAAGAAAATTTGTCCTACCAACCGTATTTCAGGCCCAGACAACTGTACTGAACGATCCTCAAACAATAATAAAGGTTTTTGGTTAGTGAAAAATTGGAAAGGTTGCACCGGAAAATTGGAAAATTTCGAGGAAACTGAAAGTTTTTTTTTCTGTGTACCGATTTGGCTAAATTTTTTTTAAATGTTCGTGATGGTGCGGATAAGTTTTTAATTAATGAAAAATTGGAAAAGTTGCCCTTGGAAAATTCGGAGAATACTGAAATTATTTTTTTCTGTGTACCAATTTGGATATATTTTTTTTAAATGTTCTTAATAGTCCGCATAAGGTTTTTAAAGAAAGAAACATTGCATAAGTTGCCTGGAAAATTCTGGAAAAAACTAACTCGCTTTGAGCTTTGCCTGTCCGGCAAGGAACAGTCGTCGCGTTGCGGCAGCGTGATCCATTACAAATTTTCACTCACATAACCCTAAAAAGCATAAAATAAAAAAAGCTTTTTAATGTAAAATGTTTTTATAACAGACTAAAAAGTGTAAAAAAAAAATATCTAATCCTTATTGATGCATTAAAAGCTCTACTAACAATTTTATTGCACCGCAAATAATGTGAACTGATAAGTAAGTTCTTTCATTGATAGTTACTCTTTACACTTCTTATAGATATATATTGCATGCACCCAATGTTTTTCGTCATCAATCTTACTAGTAATTTAATAGCTATCAAAAATTTACAAGTATAAGTTTGAGTGCAATTTAGAAGAAGTTAGAAATCTGTATGTGGTTTTATCCTTCATAAGGATTAGATAAATTATTTTATACTTTTTAGTCCGTTATAAAAACATTTTACATTAAAAAGCTTTTTTATTTTATTATTATTTATGGTGCATATTAAACTCATGCACGAACGCATAAACATTGCAATGGTGGTTGGGAATATTACAAAAATAGCTTTTTATTTGTACTAGCTGGTGCCGACGGCTTTGTCAAGAATTCTGAAGATTTTTATGTTTTTAAGCGGAATCTTCAATATTTCAGAATAAAAAGTAACGTGTGTTACTCTCTGCAAAAGCAGCTACCCGTCAATGACAATAGTGTCAAAATCGGTTCACACTAAATATGTTGCTCATAAATTATTTATATTTGTTAATAGCTGAAAAAGCTGAAAAATGTGTCGTATTTTAGGACACTACTCAAGAACATTTTGGTTTTCCATGGTTTCCCAAATCACTCCAGGCAAATGCCGGGATCCTTCCTTTAAAAGGCCATGGCCGAATTCCTTCCCATTCCTTGCCCCCCATCCTTTCCCGCCTCTAAAGACCTCGCTGTTAAGAGACGTTAAGCAGTTAAAAAAAGAGAACATTTTAGTACATTCAAGAACATTCTAGAAGATTTAAATGTTTTTAGAACACTTTGGTCGAAATATGAAAATGCGCTAGGTCGACCAATTCCAACCACCATATCTCCCACACCCCCATATCTACCGACATGCAACCTCCATTGTACACGATGGAAGACTTGAGGCTACTACCACCCACAAACACCAGTGGTCTGTGCTAGGTGGTTGTGATTGCAGAGTGAAATATAGGAACACGTGCGTCTATTTATGTATTTATAAGATTTTCCATTTTATGAATTAGAATCGGAACGAATTAGTCGAAATATTTACTAATCGATCAAAAAATCTGAAAATTATACCTAAAACAGAAGCCTTCGTCTGTTATATGACGTTCAAAATATGCCCATAGACTGTGATGAAGGTTTTGGCGTACGATTTCAACATCTTGGACCATATAATGTGGAAACTTGAGGAATTACTTCCTACAGATTATAGAGCAGACGGTGTTAAGTGCGAGATTGACGTAAATAGAACCACCAAATCTGCTAACCAGACATGTATTGTCATGATGAATATATTTTCTGAGAGAATTAACTGCTCTGATATTCGTAGAAGTTTAGTAGCCCTGTACTTACAGTCAGAAACTTGTTTCATCTTTTTTCTGGTAATTGTCGAGTTTTAAGAGAGTATGTTACACCATCTTGTTATTTACCGTGACTTTTGAGATGGACTACACAGTCACATTCACCTAACAAAATATGGTATTGCACCAGAGGTTGTTTCGGGTGGCTAATGAACTCGTATAAAGAAAAAAACCGTTAGGGGAGGAGAATTGTGTTGAGAGGAATTCCTGTCTTTTGTTGTTTCCTTACTGTTCACCACCATGACTAATGATGTATTTACGAGTCAGGTGTTTATAATACCAGGGTCATACAATTTGTCAGTTCTCTAAGATCTCGCGTAAAGCAAACAGAGAGAATTACTTTGTGGCATTAGAGAATTCGTATGGCATAGCTGATACGTGTTGGAAACGTTTGACCAGTTTCATCCTGCATCGTATGCTACCTTCTATTGTGACCATATCCATTCGAACATCGACTTTTAGTCACAAGGAAATCCTTGATCCATGATTTCTCAACGTGGCTAGAAGTTGCTTAATATCTGAAACATTGTTGTGTCCACTCTTTTCCACATAATTACTCCAAATTTTATATGGGGTAACGATATAGGAAACAGTGACGAGTTATTCAGATTGTAACCAATGATTGAATTTAAGAGTTGGCGCTACGAAGGTCTGCCCCAAATATTACAAGGAAACAATGGTTTCTAACTTGATTTGTTCCAAGAGAAACAATGACTATTATAACGCGAATAAAATTCAATCACAACAGCTTAAACAAACATCTTTATAGAATCCATTTAGCACCCTCCCCTACAGTGAACGCGATGAAATTTGTGAGGGAGATACAAGCCACATCAAATTGGCTGCTTGAGCATCTACTGGAATAGGGCATAAGCTTATCAACAAATGTCGCCATCTTACTAGCCACGGAGGATCAGCTGATCTACACATAGACAATGACATAAAAATTTAAACCAACCTCTAATGTCATATCATTCAAGGATAATAGTTAGGAGGCCAAAAGAATTAGGTCACTTAAAATAATTAGAAATGTTTAAAAACACTCCTATTCTTACTCGTATAATAATAACTTTTTCAATCTTACAAGTATATACTTTCCCATACTTTTTTATTATTATTTTTTAAGGAAAACAATTTATGGCTGTAAAAATAAAATAAACAAGAGTTATCTCCACTTCGAATTTTAAATAAGTACTCACCGTTTTTTTAGTTCTTTATTTAAAAATAAATAGAAACTAAATCTAAAGAGATCTCAATAGCTCTCTGGCTTTTGGCGATGACATCACTATCGTACCAGATGACTTAGAAACTGCTAGGATCAAAATTAATTTGCTGAAGGAAATTGCTGATCGGACCGGTTTACAGATATCTATTGAGAAAACGAAATTAATGACTAATATCAAGGATGCTCCACCGAAACTTCAAACCAAATACGGGGAAAAATTTAAGTACCTTGGTGAGATCATTATGAAAAACGGATTGGGCAAAGAAACTATTCTGGAAAGGATTGGCAAACTAGAAATAGCCTCCCAAACTTCGCGAGAGGTCTACAATAAAAAATGTCTTTCACAAAATACTAAAATACGTCATTATGAAACAGTTCTGAAACCAGTAGTTTTGTATGCAGCTGAAACCTTGTTCCTGAATGCCGATAAAGGACTTCTAGGAGAACTGGAGAAAAAAAAAAATTATTAGAGAAATTCTGGGTTCCAACTTTAAGAATGGCGTTCATCAAAAGCGATCCAACAAAGAAGTCTACAGCAAAACAGAGAAAATCACTGAAACAATCCGCAAAAGAGGGGCTCGATTCTATGGCCACATAAAATGGATGGAGGAGAACAGACTAACAAAAAAAAAATTAATTTATTTGATTCCAGACCCAAAAGTGTAATGCCCTGGTTCGTAAATATTAAAGAAGATCTTCATTTGATGGGGCTAGAACCAGAAGATGCTTTCAACAGAGATATATTTCGGAAGAAGTTAATGACAAGTGGGACAAGCCGAGACGAACACTCCAACAGAAGACGCGGTACACTCTGGACAGAGCAGCGCAAACAGGCGCATTCAAAACTAATGAAGGAGTTCTGGGCCCAAAAGAAGATTAAACTCGCTGCCAAATGCACAAAGGCTTAACGTGGTCCTAGTTGGCCTCAACGAATAAAAAAACATAAAAAAAATCACTAGCAACATTACGTGAACCATGTTATGGTTGTATGGTCTCGTTATCGAATCGAATAATAAATAAAATAGAATTTAAAGATATTTGAATCTTTGGTATTATTATTTTATTGACTGTGGTAAAGTTTATTAATTACATTGATCCTTGTGTTTTTATCATCAACTCTCATCGTCCACGAGACACCGAAGTTTTGATCTCTGCCTCCTAGACGCTTTTTAGATCACGATGTCCGACATTCCGACGCGTGGTTTAAGTAGGCCGTGCTAGTACAGACAGGTGTGGGGCGGTTCTAAATGTGAGCCAGACTCAATTTGCGGAGTCAGCCAGCGAGGCGGCGGTGGCGGCGCCGTGACGTCATGATGGCTGCCAGTGATAACGAGGTGGTCGGCCCTGCCAGGACTCCGAGCCCCAGAGCCGGTGCCGAGGACACTTCGATTTATAGAGGTTCGAAATTATTCCACGAATTTTTAATCGCAATTAATGTTTTGTGAAATTTGTGTCTGTCTACCCATCGCTATATTGGGAACGTGTTGTTGCTGGTCTAAAATATTTTGCGGCTATTCTACTTCGAAGTATGTAACTGGGGGAAGAATTATCTGTACTTCAGTTTAGGTAAGGTAGTAAGGTAATTGGAATGGGCACCATTCTATGTATTCAAAAGTAATTAGAGAGTGCAACTGAAAGGAAGTAGGTAGGTCACAGTGGGTTTAAAACCAATTACCTACTGAATTATAATATTGAGTTATCCTCCTCGAGTCCTGGACGTCAAACCTTCGACTTATCTTCTGTTTCTGTACTCAAACATTGCTTGACTCATTAATTAGCCGGACGATTCGGTGTCTATCCAGAAGTAGAGTTTAAACATCATTACAAAGCGTCCCGTCCCGACCATGAAGTATGTAAAAAAAATTGTCCAGTTCCCTGATATTCTTAAAAGTGACATATACCACACCCTGATTATCTATTCAACAATTTTAGCATAATGATCTTCACATTAAGACTAACTAGGAGGATGCACAGGAACTAGAGCACAGCATTGCCTTAGTATTGTGTAAGACGAGTCAATTATAAGCTTTATAACAATATCATGAAAGAATATACAGTATTGTAGTATATGTAAGAAGTCCGCACTTCGTAATCATGATAACTTATGTTGTTGTGAAACCCTCACGACTCTATACACTGGAACATTGTAAATAACAGTTATAAATACAGTTATTGTTTCATTACATACTCCTTCAGTAACATCTTAAGTGATAAACGAATTGCCAATATTGTCCTCACTGCCATTTTGGTTAGAACTCACTATCACTTGGGGGATTTGGAAAGGTATTTTTTCCCAAGAAAGTGTCGTGCCTGAACTACATAGCTAGGGAAACAACAGCCACTGGGTGATAAGCTAAGAGCATAGGATATGCCGATTTCTGAAACTAAGCTACTAAACATTATGGTCCTTATAATAAGTGTTAGTCGATAAGATTACAGCCACAAACTCCGAAACTATTGTCATGATTAAAACCTAGTCATTATCTCTCGTGGTAATAACACATGCATCGTGCCTGGCATGAGATGCTATGCCCTACCAACCAAAATTCGGTTTCCTACAGTTTCACGAAAACATTCAGGATAAATGCCAGAATACTTCCTTTACAAGTACATACACTTATTCCTCCTACCAATACATTGCCTTCCCCCCTCCCCTCCCTCCCTAAAAAATACCCTCTTTCATCTCAAATAACGTTGATAAGCCCTAATTATTATTACTATTTTTAAAGTACAATAATATTATGAAAATGTCATAAATCTCCCGTGAAGTGACCTCTGCACTAGTTTTATGACATCAAATTTCACTAAAGTACGACTTGCTTTTCAATTTGACAAAATTCGTTCCGCGTGTCCTGTATTCGGGTGCATCCATTAATTACGTGAGGTGTTTTTCCGGATTTCCGGCCCCCTCCCCCCTCTGGTGAGACTTCGTAATATCTGGTTGAATTCCCCCCCCCCCCCCTCTGGTAAGATCTGGTCCGTGAGACCCCCTAGAAATTGCCCTCGCAACTTTTTGAGACCTTTATACCCCCCCTAAAATCGACTTTCGCGTTATTTGTAGATTTTTTTTATTTCTACAGTCCAACAAGAATTTTGGAACCTCACGTGAGACTTCCGATGAGATTTCGCTGAACCCCCACCCCCCCATTTCACCATACGTAATTAATGGACGCCCCCTTCACATGTAACATAATACAGGGTTGTTAGAAATGATTGCAGGGATTTCACAAATTTTCTCTAGCTATGTTATATGATATATTGTCTCAAAAATTTATAGTCGTGTAGGAAAGCGCAACACGTTTGAATCCTGTCAGTTCCATCATGATGTTCGTGATCAGTCGTGGTGGGGTTGATAATCAGCAATTCGTATAATGCTCTACACTCCACGCTAACCCCATGCGATATTTTTGCCATGTAAAGAATTCGGTGACTAAGCCTCCTTTACCAGAAAACCTGTCAGAAGTGTGAGCTGGATTCAACAGAGCTTTTGAACATTTATAGGGAAGTACTGCACCGAGTGTGGCAAGAAATTGATTATCGATTTGATATCTGCAGAATTAGTAAGGTGACACATATAGAGCGCTTCCAATAAGCAAATCATAATAATAACTTCTAGAGATTTTCTATATGACTGTAAGGTTCTGTGCCAATATGTTCAATAATACAGCTACAGTAAATTAGTACAATCCTTCAGTCATTTACAATAACAGTGCCTATTTTTTCGTAATTACTGAGCGTGGTGGTGGGTGAGCGGTTAACGCTCTGACCTTGCATTCGGGAGGTCGCCGGTTCGAATCTCCATCCGGGCATTCATGGGTTTTCCATGGTTTCCCCACATCACTCCAGACGAATGGTGGGATGCTTCCATCAAAAAGGCCAAGGCCGAATTCCTTCCCGTTCCTTGCTCTCAGTGCTATCCCGCCTCTAATGACCTCGACGTCGACGAGGCGAAAAGCCATAAGTAAGAAAAAAATTCGTAATTGTGTAGGTCAGGTTTGACTCGACACAAAGACTCACTGCTGTTACCATTGTCGAAAGGGAATCGAAACGAATCTCGGATCCAAACCATAGAGCCCAATACTCGGAATCCGAGGCGGGATACCATACATTCCTAACACCATTCGGCGGCAGTAATTACAAAACGGAAACAATTTATTCCAGCCGTTTTTCTTGCCCACCACGTCAATACGTCTACGCAGAGGGTCCAGCATGCACCGCACAAAGACGCAAGCAATCCGTTTCCAGGAATCGAGGCTATCTCCCGGAGCGTTATCACTACAGTCGGGGGCAGCGCGCATCCCCCTCAATCAGAGTTCTTGCGGCCGTATATTAATAAGGCGTGGTATTCCGATGAGGGGGAGATTACCTACCGTGGCTGGCCGACATGGTTAATTGACTGCCATCCATCAGAGAGAGCCTGCTGCCGCGGGGACAAAGAGCCAACGCGGACCCTCGACGCTTCTCGGAACGGACCCCGCGGAGAAAAACTCGACACAGTAGCGCCTTCTTCTTCTTGTACGGCGCTAATAACATCGGAGAGCCGATAGCATTAGTTAGCGCTCGCTCGTGCAGAGCACTGTGGGGCGCAGCGACGTGTGTGACAAGTAGTGAGGGACAGTCCGGCATTGACAACCTGTTTCGCAACTCACAACGGCCTCTGATTTAGTGAGAAATTGCCTGCGTAACAGTACTACGGTTACGTCCTGCCTATTCGTTCTTCTTCTCCACCTTCCCAATATTTCGGGGTCGGCTCCCTTCAACGAGTTTTACTAATCGTTGGCTGCTATCAGATCGTCTTCGTGCTTCGTGCTTTACCAGTATGCTCTTATAGCCAATAACATAACAGAAATATAAAAGAGCTCTTAATATTCCCTATTTCGCATTTTTAAATTACTTTTAAGATGAAATATCTCACCCCGTGGAAGGATTTTTTTTTTTTTTCAGACAAACCCCAGATAAATTTGTTATTATTATCATTATTGTATGTATCTTCGTTTGGACCAACTAGGACTACGTTAAACCACCGTTTGGCTTGAATTCTTTGGAGTTGTACAAAACTAGGGATGTTAGCCCTATTACGAGCTGCAGTTTAACGTAGAATCCGTGCCATGAAAGCGTTACGGAATACTTCACATTACACAGCAAGCTGCGCCAGAGCTGAAGGTCGGGTTACACGCCAAGACAGGAATTCGAAACGGAGACATTCCGATATTCAGACACCTTAACCACTCAATCATTAGGCCACTATGCCATTATTATTATTTGTAAAATATTCTGTTGCTTGCGTAACAAAAATTCTTTTCGTTGAATTAAATTTCATTATTTAAAAGGAACATAAAAAAAATTCTTTTCTGATTGCGAACTGTATCAATATAAAGAACCACACTGTACGACGTGTTCTGACGGCTAAAAAGAAAAATTCCCTAAGCGATCGGCACTCGCAAAACTACAAAAATAAAGAAGTAATGCTTATATTCGATCGTTTCAGAGAAAAAAATTATTACGGAGTTCGTATTTTACCATAGAAATCTGTAGCTCAATTTTACAGTAAACTCATTCAACTGAATAAGATGACACCGTAAATGGCTGAAATAGTCCCAAAACCATTTTTCTTGGATATTTCCAGTGGCCTTGTTCTCCGTATTGTGCGGCGTGGCCTGATTCTAATCAGTCCTACTTATTATCACACAGGTAGAGGTGTAATTGCCTTAATGCGTACAGAAAATTAACCTCACATTTTGAGTCCTTAATAAGTTACTACGTAAAATTAAATGGCGCATAACGTTTGCATATTAATTTTATTAGCTTTCGGTGACTCTGCAGTAATTTTTTGTTTGAATAGGAAACTTTAATAATATTATAGACGGTGTGATAAAAAAATACCAAGTGGCAACGTGTCATCGATCATGCACTACTGAGTGAAGAAATACCTAACCTCCTGCTGGGTCGACTGCGTCTTCTAACCAGACCAGCTGGAGGAATTTATTCTCAAACTGCATCTAATGGTCTGTTTAACTTGTCAAATGACTGATGTGAAATTAGGCAACAAGCTATCCAGTATAATCTGGTTTAATTCTTCCTCGATTTCGATTATCGACTAGCTCGTAGGTCGAGACATTATTTGAGAAGAGGCTAGAGAGAACTAGCAGATTTTCCGCTTTACTCACGGCAAGCGGCAGACAGAGTGCATAAAGCGAAACCCCGGCAGCTGTGTTGAGTCTGCGATTCTCTACGCTCTTCACGTCTCCTGCGTAAGCCGCTCGTCTAAACTATGAGTTCAACGCTACTTTTTATGTAACAGCGATAAAAAAGTGGAAGACCAGAGGGATAGAGCTTTGGGTTTTCTTCCTGACCGATCCTGGTGGACGAGCGAAGCTCTCGGACCTGGTATATCAGAGACGTGGGTTCATTTCCGAGTACGGCAATCGAGATTTCGGTTTTCCATGGTTTGCTAAAAATTACTCCAGCCGAATGCCGGGATAGTTCTTTCAAAATGCATTGTCCGAACTCCTTCTCGTTCCTTGTCCCCAATACTCTTTCGTCTCTAACGATTTCGATCTTGACGAGGCGTAATGGTATAAACAAAGGGAAAGCCTTCCTTTAAAAGTATATTATAGATCGTTATTTAACAAAAATCTTTAGCCCGTTATGCATTTTCAATTATTAATGGGCCAAAGCTCCGATTGGTTTAGTTACTAAATGGTTTAATTATAAAAAACACTACACAATTCAGCTTTCATCCGTTTTAAATTCATTGCGTTGCAGACAATAATTCAGATATAATTCTGGTGATTCCAGAATTCAATTCTTAATTTTTTTAAGAGCGTTTTAGCATGCAGCTGTGTTTGTTTGTTTTATTTTCTGGGAAAGGAATTAAGATATTGGCTTTAGACCAGTGATGCATACCACGAACTTCAATGACGTATGAAATGTTTCACAATAAAAATTTCCAGGGACCGTCCCAAAATTGGTCTCAGTAGAGTCAGAGAAATCAAGTAAAACTGAATTATTTGTTGTTGTACCGTAATTTCAACAAGGAAATATCGAAAATTAAGTCCGCTGCCAAGTATATCCACCAACTCACTTGATGAAACAATTTGATTATCCTTTCCAGTGATAAATTGTTTCGTGTCGTTAAAACCAACCCTTATTTGGTTCTACGATTTCACCACTATCTGCGTCTTTGCAACAAAGAAGAAACGGCAACCGATATCCTCATCTATTTCAACGAGGAAGAAGATTACACAAGGGAAGTTACAATACAATGTAACTTTTATTGTAAGTCTGAGACACACAGCAACATCCGTTATACTCCTAGTCGTATTTATGTTCCTGTTCTACTTGTTTTTTGTTTATGATATAAACACAAGCACATTATGCAGAAACTTACGGAAGAGCTGGGTACCCATCAACAGTGCACATGTAAATCACCATATTGTTGATGGAATCATGTATTTGCTCCTCTCGATCTGAGCTAAACTTTCATCATTCCAAGGAAAAAAAATCACAATTTTTCGCTTTCACCAAAACCATCTTTCTTTTCCATGAAATCCACGAAAAGTTCTTTTGTACAGCATCGTACTGAGTGTTCTGTGACTCATTGAATAAGGATTCAAGGTACTCGGTTCAAATTCTACTGCAGCCATGAATTTTAACGGGCAGTGCTTTGTTCATATGAGATTGGTCAGGTCACACCCTGATATGGATTTCAAGCTGAACTGAGTTTCCCCGGAAAGGAACTGGTCTTCGTACCTCTGACACAATGGCTGAGTACATCTCCTTGGGCAGGATTCAACAAGCCTTCGGATTGTGCACAAAGCTAAGTTTAAAGCATCGTACTCAAGAAACTCTGCACATTGACGGTAGTTAAAATATCTTTACTCATAACCGTAGTGTTCATCTCATTTGGTCACATATTATAATTAGCAATTCCGAAAATCGTTATACTAGTCAGTAATACGTGGGGTGTTTTTCCGGATTTTCGGACCCCCCCCCCTTCTGGTGAGATCTGGCCCGACTCCCTCCCCCCCTCTGTGGTGAGATCTGGTCCCGTGAGACTCCCCCCCCCCCTACAGATCGTCTTTGCAACTTTTTGAGACCTACCTTTTTTTTTTATTGGTCTCACCCACACTTTTCAGCCAAAAACCCCCCTAAAATCGACTTTTTTTTTTAGCTCTACAGTCCTGCCTAATTTTAAAAAATGTCACTTGAGATTTCCGTTGACCCCCCCCCTCTCATCCTTGGTGAGATCTGGTGAGATTTCGCCGGACCCCCTCCCCCCCCTATTTCACCTCACGTAATTTATGGATGCCCCCTTACCAACAAGTAGCAGCCGAATGTTGGACAGTTATTGAAAGAAACCGAAAGAGGATGGAAGCAATGGAGGTGGATTTCTTTCGAAGAGCTTCCAAAGTTTCTAAATTATAGCATGTGCGGAATGAACAAATCAGGAACAAACATCGTATAGTCCAGAACATTGAAAGGAAACAGCTGTTATGGTTCGGGCACCTAACTACCAACCAGCTAACCGGAGAAGACGGGGCAGATCACCACTAAGACTGTTGCAAGGAGTGGTGTGGTCAATGAAAGAACAAAATATAGAACCGAAGGAGGCCCACAATAGACAACTGTGGAGAATGAGATGCCAGAAGCGGTAGGAGCCGTAGGGCCCCCGGAAAAAAAGTAGCAGCCTTATTCGCATACACATAGTACTCCAACCTTTGACAGTATTGCAACAAGTAGGAGAGATAAAGCCGGAAGTATCTTGTAACGCGAGCACTAGAAACATCGGACTCTGCAATAAGCGAGCCCCTGTTCCCGCCACGACCCATACACTGTGCTTGTTACGGGCGCAATACGTTCCGTACGTAACGATTCTGGCTCCCCGTGTAGCTGTCGCCCGGTTCGGAACACTCCTCCACCGACTTAATTCAGTTCCCGGGCATCGACCGCACTCTCGCCCTCGTTTAGAAACCTGTTCGCTCCTGAGCACTGGCAGATAAATACTGCGACTTTACTGGGCATAAGCAACTATGGAAACTTGTCTCTGTTTTATAGCGGAAACGTTGTTCAAAAAGGTAAAATTACGTTTCCTCAGCGTCAGGAATTTAGAGCATATCTTCAGTAGGTAAAGGAGGATAACTGACTATAACATCATCCCCGTCATCAGCCAGTTCAGTCCTTAAATAATGCGGCCTCTTAGAGTTATGATTTCATGTAGAACTTGAGCAGTCTCCTTCAGGTCGAACGATCTGTGGCGATTCTCTGACAGTTAACGCTGACAACCCTGCGTATGTCCTTCCTTGTCCCATCGATCTAGTGGTCTTACTCTCGGTCTCTGTTGATCTCTTGGGCTCTAACATTATTTTTGCCCATCTTTGGTATTTTCTCCGAGTAACATGGTCAGCTCCCTGCCACTTCAAGGTGGCTGTCTACTTCAAGATGTCTGTGACCCCTGTAACTGATATAATTTTGGGTGTTCATCTTGTCTTTTTTAGTTAAACCTAGCATTAACCTCGCCATAGCGCGTACGTTTTCCTGTATATGGAAGATTAGAAAATACCTTACTAGTGGATCATTTTAATGAGAATTGCCGAGTAATTGGCAAATTAATGTAATAACGATCCAATCAGAGTAAAATTTAAGTTATAGGTTCGATGTAACGACTTAGTGATTTGATTATAAATCTTCTTTTTTCCCTTTGTTGTTGCGACTATTGTTCAAGAGCTGTTCTATGTTGTTCGCTATAAACTTGACAAGTGTAGTGAAAATTTTACGGTGACCTGTGCCTATCAGAAAGAAATGATGAATTCATGGATTAATCGTCATGCCAAGTAGGCGTTTGGCATAAAGCTTGAAAAATTAAATTTGCGCGTTTACTTCTTGCAAAAGTAAGTAGTGTTGGTAAGACATATGTTATGTGTGACTGACTGTGAATAAATGTATGTTGTTTAAGTTCTGGGTGACAGGTGAAAGTTGTTTGAAATATACTGCCCGCCTTTTAGAGCCTACAGCTCCAAAAGACATCTGGAGGGCCCTGAAGCTCAATATTCTTTTCCATATGGATCAACTATGGAGTCGCTCCTTGAATTCATACTAACCACGAAGAATTTGACTATTTATTCCTGGGTTTTGAGAATAATCTGGTACTCTGAAATCTTGAATTGCCACCACTTTTCCTCTGCAGGTAAAGTTCCGAATGATGAAAATCTATTCACCGCCGAGGTTTGAAGTAGCTGCTACTCTAGTAACAAGTCCTCGACCTTGACCCTAGCTGGAGATGCGGAATACGCTAAGCCGTAATGACTATTAAATTCATTAAATGTCTTGGCAAACTTATATTTGTCTCTAGAGATTCCTAGACATCAAATTTTGATGGAATTCCACATTTTCCGCTTGCACCGTCGTCTATGGACGAGGGCTCAGAACTTTTCAGACACAATAGTAGTCCGGTTTGAGTTTAGACATGGCCACAAGTAGTTACCAACCTCTGACATGGAGCAAGCCTAGTAGATCTGAGTAGCGGTCATAACGTTCAATACACTAAAACTTCAGATATGTTACACCTATTGCTGGCGTATCGTAACGTTTCTTAATACCGTAAGCTACTTGTTATGAAACTTCCTACACATTCTGTTTTTTTACTGCTGTTTCCGACTAAATATCATTTTATACCTTTTAAGACAATGTAAAGTACAAGGTTAATAGCAGTAACTTTAATTCGCTTAGAAAATATTGCAGTAAAGACTGTTGTGCACTATACAAACCATTTCTTCATGGCAGAAATACTATTCAATACTGTAAGGTACTGAATAATAACATGCTGGGCAAGAGCCTATGTTTATACACGATTTAAATGTCATGCCAACGACTAATGACATTAAAGACGGCTTATGAAATGAGAAGGACGTTAAGATTGACCTTTATTTGCAAGCTGTCTAATATTCTGTTCATGAGATAATAAGGAAAATCCATCGGAATGAGTAGTATGAAAGCAGCTGAATGATATCAACACCTGTTAGTCTTATCTTTCTAGACACATTGATCAGACAGTTTAACAACCCTACGTTTGCGTCTTTATGAACACCAAGTAGTTATAATTCGTGAATATTATATAAAAGGTTTATGAAAAAAGTTTACATATGCGAAAAACGAAGAAGCGTTGTTTATTACTTGATTAATATAAATTGTGCTGTATAGATTAAATAAACATCTACATGACCTTTCCTTCTTTTGACAAGGAAAATCAAAAGTATTTCAGAATGTAATTTAGGAATCTGATACAATTTCAAAGACAAAACTTGGAAATATACATCACTTTATTTCAAAATAATTTACGCCAATGAAGTGAATAAGAATTTTGAAACTTCTCCATATGGTTAACCTAGCTGTTACCCGTAAATTCGACTGCGCAAGTTACCTAAAAGGTGTACCACAAACTAACTGCGAAAGAAACAAAGTTTGAGCGACACAAGCTATTCATCTCTCTGTCAACGTTTCAGCTTTCAAAATTTCATGACAGAACATGTTATTTACCAAGAAAAAACTACCCTATGTACCTTCTAATGATACATAGGATTTCCTTGTCAAATTCCACCAATATAGGTTTAACCGCTTAATCGTCCAAACGTAAGAGAGGGATAAAGTTCCTTTTGCATTTATAATATTAAAAAAGATGATCTGCGTCTATCAGACAATCCTAGTGGGTGCCTATCGACGTACGTAATAGTAAAACTTAATAGAAAGTTAGTTCCAGTGGACGTATGGCAACATGAAAGTTGCATCAGTTCAAGGTAAATTTTAGATTTACAACTTCTTGTGTGGCTATATTCTTCGGAATCGTACTCTTCTTTATATCTTCAAGCCATATTCTTGCTGTCAACATATTTTGTAGGTTAAACGTCCCTTTCGCTCTGGTGCTCCCGCTAGAAGGCCGTCTTTGCCAGTTATAGCCAGTGTTTCATGTGTTGATCGCTCCATAAGAACCAGACAGCAAGCGGTGTCGTAAAATCACTGCTGATATTATTTATCCACTGAATAAATGTACAGAAAAAACATCGACCTAAAAATATACTCACATCGCTATAAATTAATTTGTTCGGGTTGTGAAATGTTCATTTACTAAACACGTGGCTAGTTTACCGATAGATTCTTTTGGGATGGTTGTGACAAAAATGTGTTTGAAATTTCTATTAGAGAAAAGTAACGTATTTGTTTCGTTTCATTAAAATGAAATTAAAACGGTGTAGTTTTTATATTTGCTTTTAATTGAAATCTCCACTGTGCATATTGCTTTTTTTAAACATAAAAAAGCTTTCGTCATGTGCTCAAAAAAGAATTTCATAACGTAATAATACATAATTCAACGTGTAACTGCAACATTCTAAACTATTTAATAGCAATAGCATTTACATTTTTATCAGAAGTAGTAACGACTATGACGTGAGTCATGAATCATACTGAAAGACCTAAATATAAACAAAAAAGTATTCATCTCCAGAACTATTTGTATTATTGGTAACGGCCTATCGATAAACTTGCACTTACTACTGAGGTATTAATATTGATATTATTCTTGTGTCAACATGTTTAGGTTACAGAGAATCAGGATAGTCTGTCGCTTTAAGTATAACCAATATGAGAGAGGTTCTATTAGCCTCAGGAGGACGTCAATTCTTTCCCACTCAGCACGATTTCTGTTTCCTTAAATGTCCCCTTCGTATGTAGGGGTATGGGTAGTGGAGTGGGGAAAGAGCAGACTGACTGACCTAGAGGCGCCTCTGTTTACTGAACAAGCAATTACAACTATTTTTTTTTTTTAATTGTGTGGCTATAGTTAGCCATTTTTTGTTTGTCCTAGTATCACTATTTCATTCCACTGTAACAGCCCTCATACCTGAATTTTGAATAGTTTTGTACTGTATCAAGTATTTGTAGTGAGCTAAAGTTTGCTTGAAACTGATTTGGTATGTTTGTTTTGTAATTTCTTGAAAATCAGTGTATATAGACTTTGTTTTATGTAAGAAAATTATTTAAAGTCCATTTAATATGTTTAAGAACCGAATGGTGCAAGACAATTTCTTAATAGTTTGTAATTCCATGTATTAATGCAAGTTAAAATGTCTACAGGACAATTTTCTACAGTTTGAGATGATTTCTGCAAATAATTTTGTATTTAAGTATCTCTAATTACCATTTCTGATCATTTTGTAATGTTGTTAAGTAATTTTGTATTAATTCCGATTGTTTTTAATATGTTTGATTGTTTGAGTGATTGTTAATGATCGAGAAGTATCGGGCGGATGGCTTTGAAGAATTCTCGTAATTTCGATAGAGACTATATAAACAAATCGGCTGGACAGAGCAGTTAGTTGACTTCATACAGTATTCAGTTTTACAGAGAGATTCATCCAGATTATCTTTGCAACTGTTCAGAAGTGTATCTCTGTATTGTATCTATGCATGTGAATATCGCTGACTTTGTTTTGAAAACAATAAACAACTCTTCAACATAACCTTTTTGGTGGACTTTTTAATTAATCAATATAGTAATTAAACCACCGAAGAGCCTAATACCACGTTCTATAAGTTTTGTCATTTTTATTCATGTCTCAGAGTAATGTGGCATCTAAAAAAAGCCTGTGTCTCATAGGACAGCCAATTTTTTTCTACCGATGGTTTCAATGTAACGAGGAGGCTCAGTAATTAAAAGATTGCTCAGTTAGTGAGATATCTCTACATACTGTGTCAGTTTCTTTAAAACGGCAACAAGCGAACCGATTTTTGACTGAATTTTAATAGCTTGAATACTTACGATCTGATTAAAATCTCTCGCATACCTTAAGACGCTACGTTACATGACGCCTAAGCAGAAAGTCGTAACCTCTTCTCCACTTAACAAGATTAGCACAAAAGATTCTAAATACAATCCAGAGGTTGCGCACTACATCGAGCATTAGGAACCAAATTTCTTGAAAGGCGTCTTCATAATTTACGGACGTAAAGCGCAATTACAGTGTTTTGAAATTGCAAATTTTTTTTATCCCAAAAGACAACGAATTGTTATACAAAAATAGTTTTCGTATTGATTATGGAGTAATTCAGTTTAATATTTTTTGTAGTTTGTACGCTCCTCTATGACTTAATACACATTGCCTTAGAATTTTACTGCTAGAATTGGATATGGAAAGCTCTAAGTTAGATAAAAGCTGTCCCAAAAAGTAAGGAGTTCGGATAATATGACGAGAAAGCTATCACCTTACTATTCTACCACTGAACCTGCCACATCAAAAGAACCAGCTTGCAATATGTTTAGAAATAACGACAAACTAAGGGGAAGGAATTAACTGCGGGATTCTACCTACCACAGTTCCTTCATTAGCACAAACCTACAGAGATAGAAACAAGGGTTGAGTAACCGATATAACATTGCAAAGACTTACACATGCTATACGTCTGTCTTTCACCGCTCTGTTCATTCGCAAAATTTTATGACAAAATATGCTACTTATTCAGAGAAAGTATCCTATGTACTTACTAATCATACATAGTATCTTCTTGTCCAATTTCATCAAGATCAGTTTTGCCGTTTAGTCGTGAAAACGTAACAGAGTTACTTTAGAATTCCTAATGATACATAGTATTTCCTTGTCTAATTTCATGGACATTGGTTTAGCCGTTTCTTTGTGAAAATATAACAAACAGAGTTACTTTCGAATTTATAATATTAGTATACATGATGCGAAAATAGTATCAAATGGTTTGCGTAGAACGCACATAGATTGCGGGCACAACATAACAAAAATGTGGTTTTTACTTTACGTTAAATGTAAAAAAGACGCTATATTACAAATCAGAGAGAGAATTCTAGCCAACTCTCTGCTTTACATCGTATCGATAGTTAATCTATGTTGTTTTTTGTACACCTATGGCCGTGTGCGTGAAACTTCAGACAAATCCTAGCTTTCTAATATAAACATTCTTTGAATTTCAGACCGAACGTACTTTTTCCAGTACAGTGACAGACATAAGTGTATACGACACCAAGCGAAATACTGCAGCGGAAAATAGACAGGCGCATAAAGCGCTAAACGTACTACGAGATTTTAATAGAGTAACTTAAAAAACAAAAAAAAGTATGCTGAATGGACTCTTTGGGCGCATCGGACAATATATCGCGCGCAATATGAGTGGCAGGGCGGAACGGGCAGTGCCATTAAACTGCGACCCAGCGCACCGTAAAATTATTTTTATCTCGTCGTCCGCGCACGATGACGGGCAGCAGCGCATTAATTAGGACCATAAATTAGACCGGAGTTGTCGCGCGGCGCGTGCCGGCTCGATTGCAATTACGCGTTTTCGGCTCGTGCGAACTGGGAGGCATTGCGTTCAGGGGTCAAACGTGCCGTGGCGCCGCGCCTTTCATTCCTGGGACGAAGGCTTTGTACTTGCTACGCCGAGCCAATCACGGCTACAGCTGTAAAGACACTTTGCTGCCAGCGTTTAACTTCTTCATCTCTCCAGAAAAATAACCATAAATGTTACGGAATTTTCATTGTTGTGCGTATATATATATATATATATATATATATATATATATAAACAGGGTCTCTGGTTGAAATTCCAGAGCTGTTAGAAAATTTGACGCGGTTGCCTTTGTCCGCCAGTACTTTTCTTGGTTCGGCGTACACTTTAAACCAATTGTTCTTAATAGGGATGGTATAACCCCATCAATGGGGTGCATTTCTGCAAAGCAAATTTAGGGGGCATGCTCTCCAATATTAAATACGGCTCTAAAGGCTGCATCAAAGAAGTTTGTAATGATATTTCCATGACTATAAGTAGCCGAAAGAAGATTTAGCTCAGACAGCATTTTATTCGCTAAGAAAAGGAACAGATTGTCAATAGTCGATCGCGGTTATTTAATATTTCGGAGTTCAAATAAGGAAAAATTAGTGTCATTACACCAAGCTCAGCCCTATAACTGATATTTTTATTCATAACATGTATTTGTTAGTCAAACTTGAACAATAGACGAATGTTGTTAATATCTTTTACTATTACAGTAATTTGAGAAATCTGTCCTTGCTTTTGTTACATTGGACGTAATACCATTGACCTAAGTTAGATGTTATGGAATCACTATTTCAGACAGGCGTACGAGCCAAAACAGTTGGAACACTATCGGTTACATTATTTATTACAAGAAGGGAGGACAATAAAGAAGGGGCGCATTGAGTAATTTTTTCGAAAAGGGGTTGAATTTTTTTTTTTTTTAATGTGATGGTGAGCCAGAAGTTTGGTAACTTATGCTTTACGCTGTACGTGCAGCCACAACAAAGGCGTAGGCGTATCAAATAGAAACTCTATTGATGGTAAGTCCATATAAATTTAGTTTACTGCATCAATAATACGGAAACGGAAAGCCTGTCAGAAGAACTAGTTGATTGTGTTCGGAATACCATAAAACAAAATAACTGCATTTTTTTAATTGAAATATTTTTGCACAGATAGTTAAAAAATGAGGTATATTCCAGTGCGAGAGGTGGTGACGATTCCTATTCTACAGATTGTGTATCATAGTTTTTAGTTAAATTCCAAACGTCTTCACAGTGTGTACGGAGTGATGGTATACGACTCTAGTTTGTGATTCATCCGTTGCGTCGGCTGGGGACGATACATTTTCCGGTGTCTTCTTTCAGAAAAATATGTCTGGAAGGATCGGCACCGGGCCTCATACACTGAAAATACATGTCACATGCTTAACACTTGGACTCCCTACTATCCACCAAACATACTACCCACTTCAGAAAAAAAGTCTACTCTTAACATACCGAACGCAGATTGTACGCTTCACCGGCAAATGGTGACGACGCGCCCTAAAGCATCATCATCATCATCAGATGGTGACACTACCTCATTCCACTTGCGACAAGCCGGTTAGTAAACCATACCTGTTGCAATCATATAGCAAATGCCTACTTCATAAGGAAACGGTTAGAAAATGATGCTGGCCTCATGCCGGTTTTTCGCTGAAATGTTCTCCAATTAGGTACTATGTAAATAGCAAGCCTGTTGGAATCCGTTTCGGTTTTACGGGTTGTCGAAATAGTAATCATTAGAGCCGGAATAGAAAGGGAGCAAATGACATTAGGGATCTCCGTGATTGCCTTTTGAAGGTACCATCCTGCTATTCATGTGGAGTTATTCGGAAAACCATTGAAAAGAAAAATCTGATTGGCAGAGCGGGAATTTCAGGCTAATTTTATTTACCATCGTCATCGTCCCATGTGCTCCGCATGACTTCTATATCGGTTCTAGCAACGCACAGAAAACGTTTTAGAATCTTTTAACACAATACTAAGAATTTCTGCTATCTTCTAGTATCATTCATGTGGTTAGTTAAATGAAGTGCAGCAATTCATTTGGAAGACTTCGATAAAAACAGTTTGGTATCATACTGTTGCCTAGTATACTGATTGCAAAAGAGTAATCACAAAATACAGAAAATTTTATATCCATGTTAACATGCTATGTATAAGTTCGTTTCAAATTTGACATTTTCTACAATTACCACTGTTTTTTGGCTAGAGCATAATCATTCTGCTTACTATATCTAAAACCTCATAATTCATAATTCTTAGACGACATTGAACTGTTTGCCTTTTTTTTCACTTGTTCTCTGAACACCGTAATATCCATGAGAGCTGCATTTTGATCACCTGTTCCTTCACGTACTTAGTCTACAAACTTAAGGTTCGATGGATCGTACTGAAGGAGGCATACTAAGCCAGTGTGTCAAAGGTAGGGCGATAAGTTCCTTTCATGGAGGACCACAAACGGAATCTGAATCGTAGAACAGTCACAGAGCAAGTTAAATTACCATTTCAGTTTAGGTTAACGGCCTCCTAAAAGTCGTACTGTTCTTTTTTTTTTTTTTTTTTTTTTTTTTTTCTAGGCCCAGTCGACAGGAAAGTCCGCACACCAGAGTAGGTTTGCAGGGATTTTAAAGGCGGGCAATGAGATTCGTGCGTAGTGTTAAATCACATGTCATGAGCGATATCTGCATCTGTTGATTGCCACCTGATAACAATAAGCCACTAAGAGAGGTGACTCAGGTAGAATCAAGCAAAACATGTACGCTTGAAATCAAGGAAACCACCCTGGCACACAGCAATATACCTTACAGAGTACTCTTTCAACATCAACAAGCTGTGGTTACACATGCTATCAGTCATACATCAACGATTGTTACATGCCTTGTGACTCCCAGCCGTAACAATGTCAATGGGAGTCATTATCGGTTGCCAGTAAAAATCTAGTTGAGGACCCTTCAGTACGGTTACATGGATTTGATCCCCTCAGGGGGTAATGGAGAATCATCAATCGGACTCGAACAGGACAAGGCAGATGTGGCTACTTATTACACAAAAGGGGCTGAGTCAGTTTTGCAAATCGTGACTGTGGAGCCACCTTACAGACAATCCACCACTTCGTTTCTGACTGCCCTCTTCGAACCTACAAGAGAACAATAGCGGAAATACGCCATGCGTCGATCAGTGCAGTTGACTGGATAAAAACATTAGATCTAGAGATATCAAATTTTTCAAGCTTGTGATACGCACATTTGACGTCACCTTTTGTGTATCTTGTTAAACATCATACGATAAACAAATAAATAATACTACTTTTACTTTTTGGTGTCCGGACATCATAAGCGTTTTGTCCAATGCTGGACAAAGTTGTCAATTTCTCTCCTGATACATAGGTCGTCGAATGTTGCTGAAATTGACACTTAGTGCAAACGTAGAGACGATCCAAGGTCTCCGATCATTTATATTCACATCGATCGCCTATACAATTTAGCTTTTACTGGAGCCATTCCTGTTCTTATACGATTGAAGAACCTCCATTTAACCCATTCCAATTTTGCGTCAGAATGTTCTTCCTAAGATATTTTTAGCAGTTGTAGGATCGACAATTTTTCGATTTAGAAAAAGAGATCTAGAGCTTAACCTGGTAGGTGGAGGACCAAACATTACATGCCTCTTATCGAACGTTTGCTTGAATCGCTCTGTGTACTCATGTTCAGTGAAACCAACTGCTTTATACAGTAGATGTTTCGGGGTTAGTTTCATGCAGCCAGTCACTATCCGGCAGAGAGGTATATGACACAATATTGAATACAGTTGTTGAAGATGTAAGCTTGATGTGGCGACCGTGTCCTCCCCCACACACGCCGTGCCGCTGTCTGCTACCGTCGCGATAAGTGCGAGGCGCCGACCCCGATGCCCCGGCGTGTGGTCCTGCAGGAAGCGGAGATGAGCTCAATTTGAGGGGCGACGCTCCGCGGCTGATTGTGAAGGGCCCGACGAATCCTTTGAGACGGCGCGCTCCGCTGGCCACGACCGCAACCCGGGCGTGGTCCTCCGCTGTGTCACACTATCTCGAGACTCAGGCGACACATGCTATCAGGCCTCGCATTCGGGAAGACGCTGGTTCAAATCACCGTCTGGGCATCCAGATTTAGGTTTTCCATGGTTTCGTTAAATCACTCCAGGCGAATGCCGGGATGCTTCCTTCAAAAGTACCATGGCCAAATTCCTTCCCATTCCTTGCCCCCAGTCCTTTCCCGCCTCTAATGACTCCGACGAGGTGTAAAGTAATAACCAAAAAAAAATCAATGACATAGTTCATCGACTTGGTGACTTCCCATCATAACCATGTAAATACCGGTAGAGACCTTTCGAAATTACTGGCTGATCACTAAATTCTTTCAGTCTGTACGGAATTATTTAAATTTCTTGGCTAACTTCCTCACTTCTACCCAATCTTCTCAGCTGACTTCGGTGTGCTTTTAAAAGTATTACTTGCTCATTATCGGCCTGGAGCTTCTATAACGTTCCGATACGTTTTTGCTTCTGCAATAGCTCTCCAATCCAACTCAATTGATCTATTTAATTTTCATATTTGGTGGCTCAACGCAGATGTATGTACAAAAATACTTTAAATTGATGGATATAATTATTTACCTTGTTTAATACCAATAATAAGATTCAAAATGAAGCTGATGCATTTTTTCATCCTCAGTTAACTTCTGTTTATCGAGAATGTAGAAAAATCAATGTTGTTTTAATTTGTAGTGTACAATACACTAGAAATTATACACTATGTACAAGTTACTTAGAGACGTGAAAACATGCCGTCTGACTATAGCACTTCACTATAGCCTCAAAAACGTATGCCTGCCTCTTTGAATTGAAATCAGACACTCAGAAAGAGCAAAGTTCTAAAAGACAATGTAATATTATGTGTGTAGCTGTGATGATCGCAGGGCTCGCGTGCCCAGCCACTTATTTCTTTCAACTTTATAAAGGGTTAACTCCGAAATATTGAATTTTTTCTGTTTGTATATTATTTCGTGTTGCTGCTGCCCTCCTTTCTTCAACTACGGTGAGTGTTGGTTGTAATTTATCTATCCTTTCGTCATAAATATTGCCTCGCGGCAGTTCTTTCAGACCGTTGTTGCCGGTAATATTATTGAAGTTTCGACAAATCTGTGACCTGTTCGTTCATACGTATTCATAAACAGCAACGACTCAATTCTGCTAAAATTTTAATGGTTGTTACGTATGGTTTTACTATGTTTCGTTGGCATCGAAGTGTATAGGACTGGGGGTGAGGAACTGGAAGGGATTCGGCCACGGCCTTCTGAAAGAACTATCCCGGCATTCGCCTGGAAACATTTCGAGAAACCATGGAACACTGTTTGGACGTATTGTAATTACATCATTCCGAATGTGAGAACAAATTTCAGTGGACACGTATGATGCTGACAGAGATCTGCTCATTACCACAGCTACCTCTAGTTCAGAGCACAAGTGAAGTTTTCGTGCATCAAGCAAAGGTTAATTCCTAAGAAGCCAAGTAATTTTCAAGTTGATATCTCTTGCGATGTATCGGCAAAAAAAAAAAAAAAAAATTTCGCCAGCCAAATCAGCTATTTTCCATGCAACTACAGAAGGTTTCTTAGAGAAAATCATACAAGAGGGAAACTATTTTATTTTCTAGCCTTGCGATAAATTTAACCTGCTTGGAAGTAATGACAATGAAATTGGTGTGATACCTTAATTTATGGCTTTATTTCGTAGATGTCGAGGTCATTAGACGTGGGAATGGACTGGGTTTGAGGAATGGGTAGGAATTCGGCCATTGCCTTTTGAAAGAACTCTCCCTGCATTCGTCTGGAGTGATTTGGGGAAACCATGGTAAACCCAAATCTGGATGGTCGTACAGGGATTCTAAACCACATCCTCCCGAATACGAGGCCAGAGCGTTATCCCTCACCCACCACGATCGGTGTCATCCTTCCATGTCTTCAGTCAATTTTCAGAATTTTGGATATGACGTTTGTCTTCACACCACATGATTAAGTTAGTAGTTAGGTAAAGGGAGTACCGTACAACTTAAAATGGTTCATAGGAACTTTCAAAGCATCCACAAGTTTGAAATCAAAATTGAGGGTTCGCAACAGCTTGACATTTAGAAAATTTACCTCCAACGGGAATCTTTCTATTCGTTGAGCTACGAGCTTGATGAATCTATGAGACTTCTCTGGATGTTTAGCTACTAGACAAATCTGTAATGCCCCTGTGTAGAAGATAAGTTCAGCTCTCATAAGACTTTCTCCATCTAGTTTTTTGTTGTTGTTATTGTTGCATCAAGGCACTCCTACTGGCAAGCTCAGTGATTGGCTGCGGGCAGTCTGCCGGTTGTTGCTCTTGACCAGAGGCGGGCCAACACTGAAAGACGTGATCAAGCAGGCTGAACTAACGAAGCTCCTCCTCTGTATTGGGGGCTTGTCATTCCGGCACCCGGGGTTAATTCTGTTCGCGTTCCTTAGGCAGAGTCCAATTATCAGCTGGCGCCAGTTGGACAGCATCAATGGTCCCAGTCGAGAACGGGCGAGCGCTTTTTCCCACCATTCAAACGATCCATCGCCAGACTTTGCTTCTATTACTCAAGCGCATTAACATAATTGCCGTCCCTGGAGTGGTGGGTGTAGTACCTCCGCAAAGTGTTCCCGGGCTCGCCACCCCTCCCCCGGTCGACGTGATCTAATAGCGGTCTGCTGGGGTGGCCACCCCCAGATCTCTTCACATCATCAACTCTCGGGTGGCGCGCCTAATCACTTGTAATGGAGTGTTTGACCTGACTGGATCGCTCTTTCATTTCTCGAAGCTGGCGTTTAATGGGATACATCTAATAGCAACGGCTTACACACACTCTTCTCGCAGTTTGGGACGGTGAAGCCCTAGTCAACGATATCATTCGTGGAGCAGGTACCGATGTGGCAGCTACCCCGTGAACAAATACTTTACACCTCTTCGTATCCTCCGCTAACCTCTTCATCCCAACGCACCCCTTTCAACCTACGTCCTCAATTATCTACATCAAATATTTTAATCTCCGTTTTCCTCTATAGTGCTTACCTTTGACTGTACCCTCCACTAACAAATTAAATAATCTGTAAGACTCTTTCACAAACTACATTCCTCGCCCATCATTTCAAAAACACTTTCGTTTTGTACTTTACCAGGTCACATTTCGAAAGTTTCAACTTTCTTTCTTTCTGGTTTTCCTAGAGTCCATGATTCGCTACCATAAAGTGCTATGATTCACATAAAGAGATTTAAAAAGTTCATTGTTAGTCATAGATTAATATTTGAAAGTAAAAGATTTCTGTTGTTCCGGAATGCTCTTTTCGCTGGTATTATCCTCCTCTTAACGTCATTCTGTTTCGGCCATCAGTTGTAATTTTACTTCTTAATTAACAGAAGACATTTGCTTCTCCTGTTGCAGAAAATCCTATTTTTATATTTAATCAACTATTTATTCCATCATTTCTGCTACATTTCATAACTTTTGTCTTGTTTTGGATTATATTTGGTTCAAAATCTTCCTTCAGTGTTTTGTTCATACCATTCAGAAAATTCTCAAGATTCTCAGTCTGTTCTGAATGGCTGCTTTAATAAGTGTATCGCATTAAATAGTTTTCAGTAAATAACCATAAAATGACTTTTCCGCCCCCCTAAACTTGCCGCCCGGGGCAAGCGTCCCGGTTCGGCAATGTCTTTACACTCTTATATAAACTTGAACTTGTTATAAACAGCTGTAACTGTACGACCATGTCTCACCATCATATGATCGCTTATAGTGGTTGCGCGTTTGCGATCCACGATGATTCCACACTCTATGTCTCCTTCACCGCCTCATACATCTGAAAACATCCGCCTAGCTTTGTTCCGAAATCTCACACCTATGACTTTCCCGTAATATTAACACCAGATACCTGAACTCAAACATATTAACCATCCATTCCCACAGCTCGGAACCCCTAGCCAATTCCTTTCTTCATTTCAGCGGCTAGATTGTGGAATGATCTTACCCCGAAAATGAGAACTACCAAAAAAAATCGGACCATTTAAAATTCTTTTGAGAAAGCATTACTTAATCGAGCACTAGCTAAACGAGCTCTTCTTCCATAACTTATTTTTAGATTTGAATTATATTGATTTATACTGTGTCCACCTGTTTATTATTAGTTTGTGACTTGTTTCTTCATCCTACAAGTATTGATTTTGTACCGTTCACTTCTTTAACTTCTTTAGTTTATACCATTACATGATTGAGTAGTTGAACGTTTAGTATTTTACTCATAAATATTATATAGTTTTTATTTAGTATTTTACTCTTGAACTTAATTTAAGTCAAATGTCAAATAATTGTATACTGCTAGTTAGCGTAAGGTGGAAATTATTTGTTATAAACACCTGGTATGATATGAGAGTGGGGCTGACAGCCCTAACAACCTTTAAATAAAAATAAATAAATAAAAAATTTCCGTCGCATGGTAAGGAAATCTTCTCACCAAATGTTACGGCACAATGTGATGTTAGGGTTAATATCTGTTGTGTTATTCTGTTTACAGAACTCGAGTAATTGGCACTTAACACCTTCAGCAAGGCACACACGACTTTCGTCTTACGAAATTTGTTGCACTAACTGCGGCTCCAGAAGCAATGTGCCTGGAGGGCAAGCGTCACATATCGTGAACCTTGTGTCTTGTTAGTGGCTGTTAAGGATTTAATCATCACACATAATTCAATATGAGTATTACAGCATCAACAACCCTCTAGTGATGAAAAGAGACAAAGTACCTGTGTATGCCAGAAAAAACCTATTGTAATTTATGTAATAACTTTTGTTTTAAAAAATAAAAACCAAAAAAAATTAAATAAAAAAAAATTTCATTTGATGAATCATCGTTTAAAAAATAATAATAATATTAATTATAATTTTTTCGTGTTACGTACATTGCAGTTGTATGCGATTGCTCTCTTACTTTTCCGCTAAAAATTTTTTTTTTGATGTAATGATTAAAATTGTATTTGCTGTTTGCTTGCCACACGACTGACTGAAAAAGTTCACTCCTCTCCACTCCATTTTCGAAATTAAGATTAACATCTATTACTAGTAACACGCTTGCCGACGGAGGTTCTGGAACCGAAAGACACTTTCTAAGGATAAAGAAAACCGGAACAAATGTCAGTTCATAGATGCTCCTACCTTGTAAAGAGTTCGCTCTTCTAGGATTCTGCATCGAAAGGGTTATAGGGACTAACAAATAATAACTGCGATATTATTCTCAAAGTACTGGAAAAACTTTAAAGTTAAACTAATTCCGAAAACAGATGTCGTTACTAAATGTCACGAAAATTTGAATGGAAAATTATGCCTGAAAAACGTAGAGTACACACCAAAATATTGAAGTAAAATTTATAACTGTTACACTTTTGTTAAAACTAAAGTAAACAGACAAGTTTGAAGTGTTGTTCCCAAATATTATTTCATCCTCACTGGAAAAAATTCAAGGTTTGTGGTTAATTCAATCTCAAATTCACTGAAATTCCGTACGGTAATTAACATAACGATACCGTTTGATACACAAAAATCTTTTAGATATTGTGCAAAACACCTACATACAGTAGGCCAACATGTTCCTATGAAGTATAGTGCCGGGAAGAAGTAATCATAAAAATTAAATACAAAGGATAGAATATGAACCATAGTGGAACTTAATAGCTTCCCGTGTCGATTACATTTACTGTTATGTTAGTATTTTAACCTCAAACACTAAGTAATAACAATAGTGAACAGCACTTTAAATATATGCATATTTAAATGAAAGTACCATATTGTTTAATATAATAGACATTACGAATGGAAGAGATTAATCTAAGCTCAGTTGCTAAGGTATATGGCTTAAAATCGCACGGTTGGGGATTCAAAATCCTCTGTACACAAAAACATTAAAAATTACTTGCATGGCTTTGTCGAGTTGAGTTCCGGGATTCGAATTGCACGTTAAACTGTAGGTACAGCCGCGAAAGAGGCGGAATGCGCGGCAAATAGATTTTTTTTATTAGAGCCTTACGACTCATTGACGTTGAGGCAATTAGATGCGAGAAAGGACTGTGGGCAAGGAATTTGGCCGTGGCCTTTTGAAGGAACCATGCCGGCGTTCGCCTGGAGTGATTTGGGAAAACCATGGGAAACTCAAATTTGAATGGCCGGACGGGGATTCGAAGCCACGTCCTCTCGAATGCGAGGCCGGATCGTTACCGCTTAGCCAACACGCAGGTGTGGCAAATCGAAACTCTGTTGGCAGGTTGTGTGACCACATCAATTTAATTATTATTATTTTTTCTTATTGTTTGCCTTTAAACCGAAGGGTCTTTGTGAAGTTAATATTTAACAAAATAACTAGTACATGCGACATCGAAATACAGTATTGTTTAAACCTCACAAATAAAAAAGTGAATGCTTTCCATTTTTCCTACGACCATCACATTCAAAAACCGACGGCAGAATGTATGTCTGGCAATATGTTACAGTCATCACTTTTGCAGTATTACAAAAGAAACTTCGCTCAGTTAACTGTCATTTGTTACAAACATTCTTAGAATGAAAACAAATTTCTACGTTTCAAATTGTGGCAAGTTTGTCCCTTGCTGTATTTTGTTATAGATTGTTCTTTTCCTTGGATTTTGTCGCCACCTCCGGGCAAATGCCGAAAATACTGGGTGAACGAAACGATTCAGCGATCTAATGCAATGTAAGTTTGAAAAGTTTTTTTATTCATGTCATTGATTTTATTGTTCTTTTGAACATTCAAAGCTCCAATACAGCAACTACTAAAACTGTTTAAATTTTAATCGGTCTTTATTTTCGAAATTGCCGTCTTATTTCTGTAGACTTATGAATATTAATTCAGAGCATACATTCACACACAATACATCACTTATTCAATGTTAGTTTAGAAGGGATTATTAGCCCCGGAAACAGTAGTTCGCTGTTGAACGCACTTATCTGACCGTGAAAAGTTTTTTCGTCTGAATTATAGTAAAAACGACTAAAAGTCTTAGAGTACCGTCCAAACCTGTAACAGATCAGTTATTTTCTCTCACGAAATGAAAGCATCTGCGCTCTACGCAAACATAAATTCTTCACTATCTGCAGAAAAAAAAAAAAAAATCCAAAGATGACAAAACAGCTTCAACGCCAAGGATCAACCCTACATAAACTGTCCAGTCATAACCACCAAACTGATCTCTGTATACATTTTATCTAACTCAAACTTGTACAATATAAATTTTAATAATGTTGTAACCACAAATAATATTTTTACCATGATTTCACAAAATTATATACCTTACCCCCTTTTATTTATTTATTTATTTATTTTTTGTTTTTGTTTTTTTTGTTTTTGTTTTTGTTTTTTTTTTTTGTTTTTTTTTGTTTTTTTTGTTTTGCTGTCGTCAGTCTTTCGACTGGTTTGATGCAATCCTTCATCTCTTCGTATCTTGCACTACCCTCTTCATCCCAGCATATCCCTTGCAACCTACGTCTTCAATTATCTTCCTCATACATTCTAACCTCTGTCTTCCTCTACAGTTCTTACCTTCGACTATTCCCTTCACTAAACAATTAAACATTCCTGCTTGTCTCAGAATATGACCAATATATGTCTCTTCTTTCTGTTAGCAGCTCCGAAAATTTATTTTCTCACGCATCATTTCCAAAACTTGTTCATTTCGTACTTTATCTGTCCACCTAATTTTCAGCATCCTTCTATAGCACCACATTTCAAATGCTTCAGTTTTCCTTCTTTCTGGTATTCCTGAACAAGCTTCGCTACCATAAAGTCATGTGCTCCACGCATACAGTTTTAACAAGTTTTTTCTAAGTCCTACGTTAATATATCAAACTAAAAGATTCCTCTTTTCATGAAGGTTCTTTTTGCTATTGCTTTTCTGCTTTTAACATCATTGCTGCTTCGGCCTTCGTTTGTAATTTTACTTCCCAAGTAGCAGAATTCACTTATTTCTTCTGTCACATACGATCTTATTTTTATATTTAAGCTACTAGTATAAGTATCATTTCTGCTCCATTTCATTACTTTTGTCTTGCTTTGATTTGTATTTAGTCCAAACTCCTTATTTGTAGCGAACCAAAACACTTGTCACTAAGTACGGTGTTGCAGCTACCAGATACAGCTTAGCGCCGCTTTGTGCTTTGTAGTGTGCCGATACTGCCTCTGGGACTAGTATTTCCGATCCTCTGTACTAGCCTCGCCGGGCTGAGTAATTGTCGAGTGTCTGAGCCGCCCCCCGGCCCAAGGAACCGGCGGCGCGCACACCAAAACGATCACGAGGAGCAACACAACGGCAACAACAACAACACGAAAAATAAGCCAGGTACACGGCGCTGGGCCGGGCCGGGCAAAAAGAGAGCCGGCGAGGAACACGGCTTGATGACCGGCAGAGAACAAGGAGCTCGACGAGTGTTCCAGCGGTGACAGTACTGACCCGTGAGGCGTCAGCCGGTTACGAAGCTGTAAACACAGATGGGTCCAAGTTCTCTGATACCTGTCATCTGCGTTACATGCAGCATGCGTAAGACTGTTGGAGTAAGTTTATAACACATATTTCCGCTAAGTTATAAGCCACTTGTCTGAACTGTGAGCTGATCGTCGGTATACAGGAATATCAACGGTAGCTGTCACAGGGAAGATATTCACAACAAAGAATGACCACTCAAAATTCTTGGTGTTACCATATACAGTGTTCTGGTAATAAGTGTATCAAGCATATTCATTACCAGTCAACCAATTGAAAGATCATTTTTTACCACGTAACGTTACGTCGTGTTACGTTCATGGGTAAAGTAAGGAGATACGTGTATCTATTGGGTAACGTAAAGAAATGTTCTAACTATTGTTTACAAAACATTCAGTCCTGGAATATTTGTTTTAAGAACTTCTAAAGGTACCATGTATATCACTGTGAGCTTCTCCATTACTATTTCATTAGATTTACGAAGTTTTATTTAATTTCCTTTCCCCGGTGTCGGATTTTTTCGATAGGTTCACATCAGTCATCTATATCTTCTGGCTACCTCCTATTACAAATTAACCACCAACGCTGTAAATTACCTGAAAATAGTAATCTTAATATTTTAGTTTACCATTGATCAAACAATCATATATTCTAGAATTCCCTGTTTTCACAACAAGCCGCGATTCTTTTATAATCATAAAATCAAATGGTTTATTCTAGTTTTACAATTCATAAACTATTATCGATTATTTAAGATTCGTCTGTTAAAGCATCAACAAATTTTTATTAACATAATCGTACACCTTCATACTACCAGGCTTGTACTTTAAAATACTACAACAGGCTACTAGAGTCCAGCAAAATAAATTTTCAGTCATTCATCAAACAGTCTTCATTTCTCTTTCTCTAAGTATCTTTTGAAACATCAAAGCAAAGATTTTCCTTCTCCCTTGGTACGACACTGATTGCCACTTTAAACTTAATAAAAATACAAATACAAATTTGATTTTAACATTCATTTCTATAAATAGTGAGCTTACGTACCTAAGAAATTATATGCAACCTGAATCTTATATTTGATTAATGAAATACGGGTACACACAAATATGTTTTTATAGCTTCCTCTATGATCCGAGCCTTAAAAAGATACTTGTATGAGATTTTGCAAACTACGAATGCTTGAAATTATCGGCGTTTCTATTAGATTCTACCACTCTAGTAGCAATTTCATGAATCCTCAGGTATGCAAATAAGTTGTTAACAAGTGTCGATAAAAAATATGACTGGTAAATATCATTTATCTCCCATATAAAACATTTGAGAACTTATGATTCCTTTATTTTTGGTTTATCACTCATTAATGTAGCCATTATGGAACGTGTATTATTCGAAAAGCTGAGATTATATTTCTCTGGTACATGGATACATAATGATATACCGATAAAGATGGCGTTTGAAAACAGCGTGACATTTTTATCCTGGGTCAGTGCTGTAGTTAAACTCGAGCATTCACAAGGCAATAGAATCTATGAATGGACAAAAACAAAGAATTTTTAAGCAAAAGCAATGTGTTTATACGACTTGAATATACGAAGAGTATAAGAATCTCATTGACGCTTTATAATATGTTTACCACCGACTGCATATCGTAAAGCAAATATTCTGTCGAAATAATAATACCATGCGAAATGAACATCACGGAAAACTCATATTTTTTTCATCATAAATCCTTAAAATTGGTTGATGATAAATGTACGCAGCTGCTATAATTCTGATGAACAGATATCTCAGAACTGGAAAAGTAAGTACCAACATTCTCAACCTGACATACTTACCGACACGGGAAAAATCCATGAAGACACAACAGTATGCCCAAATTATTTTAAAACTTCCGAAACATCTATTTTCTGTGCGAATGTAATCATAGGAAGTATTTAACTCTAAATATTCATTTAATGATCTAATCTAAGTCTTGATTAGAAAATTTTTCAGCAGTTTTCCGACTTAATCATCATCATCATCATCATCATCATCATCTAGGACAGCTTCCAGCCACTGGCCTGGTCTGCTGGGAACAAAAGCCTCGCCAGCGCTTCCTGTCTAACCACCATCTCTCTTCTTCCACTGTCGCCCAATTTCCTTCTCTTTCCTCCACACATTTCTTAACGCCTTTAATCCATCTGTCCCTTGGTCTTCCTCTAGGCCTCTTCCCTTTCAGCTCCATGTCCAGCATCTTCCTTGGTAGCTTCTCCCCTCCCATCCTCGTTACATGCCCGGACCACTGTAACCTAGATTTTTCAATTCCGTGATTCTCTCATTTCTTATTCTGTTTCTTGTTACTCCTACTCTACTCCTCTGAAAATTTCATTTCTACAGATCGTACTCTCCCTTTGTCACTTTACTTCATCACCCATCTTTCCGCCCCGTATGTTAAAATTGGCACAAAATATGTTTTATTGATTTCCACTTTACTCTTTTGTGGGACATTCCTAATTCATATCCACTTAATATTTTTTATTAAAATATGATTCCCTTTCCATGCTTCACAACTGTTTAGTTCACATTCTAAACTAATTAACAATCTGATTTGTGCACTTTTTTTTTTCAAGAATCTGATTCAGTATTATAAAACAAACACGTTATTTAATTTTTATAAAATAAATATTCTACACGATGTCATAGAGGATAACAGAATGGAAGAACATAAACATAGTTATTTATAATCGAATACTGCGATAGTAGAAGGACCCTCCAGTGTGGCTGAGGCGCTGCACATTGGATATGGGAGGTACAACGGGACCGGGCATGAGCCAGGGCACCCACGTAGGCCGCAATACCTGCGGTTTTGAGGTGGTTTTCCGCACCCATTGAGGCGAATTCCCGGACGCTTTCCAATCTCAGCCTCATAAAATTTACATTTTACAAATAAAAAATACACTTATCACTCACACAAGATAATTACCATAATTACCCATTCCGCAGACATGTGGCAACACTTCACGTCCTCTATTAGTACTTGGCACGAACTGACAGTAGGTATAAAATGCTTGGCGTCAAAATCAAATCTCTAAATTTGAACATGCGAACCATGAGAAAAATTCATAAAAGGCAGCCTACACCTAATATTGGGAAAATATGGTCTGGACGAAGAAGAACGCTGTAAAGGCTGATTTCTTAAACTCAAGGAACTGAATTGTTTGTTTTTAAACAACATTCTGAAAGATATAGCAGGAAAAGATGGAATTCAGATCTCTTTTGAGAAGACTAAATTCATGACCAATATTAGGGATTCATCCACAGTACTAAACACAGAGTATTGAAAAATTAACAAGGCCAATAAATTTAAATATGAAGGTGAAGTAATTCAGATTAATGGGCTTGATAAGGAAGCAAATATATCAAGAGCAAGAAAACTAGAACTAGCACACCAATTGACTAAAGATACATAGACTACAATGAGAAGAATCAATCAAGGAAAACTAAAATCAAACACTACAACACAGTAATCAAACCAGAAGGACTGTATGCCTCAGAATGTTTGTTTTCTATGAAAACTGGAGAAATAGAAGAGATAGAGAAAGGGCAAAGGAAAATCTTGAGAAAAATTTGGGGATCACTAAAAAATTGAAAATGGTGAGTTTATACATCGGAGGAATAAAGACCTATACAAAGAAGAAGAAATTGAAAGGATGTCAGACACGATCAGAAAGAGGAGAATCAGTTTTTTTTGGTCACATAATTAGAATGGATAACAACAAACTTACAAAAAGAATTTTCAGTCATGTTTACAAGAGTAAGAAGGGCAACCAGTGGATTCAATTTTTTTCCCCCTCCTTAACGTCTCTCTAACAGCGAGGTCTTTAGAGACGGGAAAGGATGGGGGGCAAGGAATGGGAAGGAATTTGGCCATAGCCTTTTGAAGGAAGCATCCCGGCATTTGCCTGGAGTGAATTGGGAAACCATGGAAAACCCAAATCGGGGTGCCCGGACGGGGATTCAAACCGTGGATTCGAGGAATAAAGAAAGATATGATTGAGATCGGAATAACAGAAGATTTAATACAAGATAGAGAAACTTTTAGGAAATTGATCCAAAATTTCAAGGGTTTCCAGGAGAAGGAGAAGAGGAAATGTAGTAATATGTCGACAGAAGAAAGGAGGAAAGAGCAAAGTGAGAGGATGAAGAACTGTTGGAAGTCAAGAAAAGAAGGATTGAAATGAATGCACGGGATTACTTTTCGTGGTCCGTAGACGGCCGATACCGAAGAGAAGAAGAAAGTCCTTTCAGCACCTAAGATTAATCTTCTGCAAGACCCGGACCTCACTCAAAATTTTATTGTTACATGGAAACCACCGCACGTGCTGAGCTGTACTATTTCCAGTTTTTATCAACAGCTCCCGTCCAACCTCGCCTTCTAATTTAGACAGGGGCAGTGCACCGCAACCCTTTAAAAACTTTTTTTTCCCTTTCTCTCATCCCTGGGAATATTGTAGCGCGCATTAATAAATAATTTGGAGGACGGGGACAGGGGCGGTTTGCCACAAAAAAATTCTCGTTTAAAGAGTTCCCCAGGCCGGTGCGGGGTGTATAATTAACGCCAATTAACGCTGCATCCACCGACGACAACAGACGTCCTGTAATGGGCTCCTCTTTCGTCCTTCAGTCCGGAATATCGGCCTTGACCGTTCGATAGGACCACTCTCTACTTGCAAGTCAAAATACTGTCTGGGTATTTTTAACATATGGTACGTAATAAAACCATGATAGTGTACCTGAAAGAAAAACTCTAAATTCAGATACAGTCGACACTATTTCATTGAAAACTTGGTAAAGGTGAAGTTGATCTCCATGTGAGATAAGATACTGTCATAAATTGATACCATGTATGTTCGGAGAAACATATTACTGACGACGCAATTTGAAAACAAACAAAACATAGCTATCTGATTATTTTAGAAGTTTATTTTTTTGTGAAAATGGTTAGCCTTGACTTGCCTTAGGACTTCTTTCGATCTCCATAAATCAATTTCACTTCTTGCCTGAACAGAATTCGTCCAGCAACTCCGTAAAAACTTTGTCGAGTCCGCTGTCGCCAATCACGATTATACGCGCCGGGCTGCTTAGGTTGGATGTCCCGCTTCTAATTAGTCATTCACAGAAACAAATTGGTATTCCAAGAAACACGCCTCTCCGAATACCAAAAAAAAAAAAAAAAAAAATACTAAGACTCTCCACCTTTACATAATATTCACATTTAAGTTCTCACACAAAACTGTAAAGTATGTTCCAAAGAAATGAAAATTCAAAACTCTTACGTGAACTCATACATTAGTCGACAGAGGCTTAACACAGAAATTTTGGTTTAAAATAACCCTTCATTTTCAGCGTCAAAACAGATAGATACATTCAAATATTTTATAAAAATTAACATTATGGTATGGCGTTTTATGTATATAAAATTAAGGAAGTGAAACGAAAGTGAAGCTTGTGATACTAAAATCGGTAAATGTGATTAGTTGGACTGTTACACGAATAACAAAAGCTCTCATGATGTTGTAAATTTATTGTTTTAGTAGTATTCAAATAAGTTTTCGAAGAGAGCTTTCATTAGTCGACTCAAAAAATTGGAACATTTGATAATTTACAGTTAATGGCGAACAATTTACTATTTCTGACTCCTGTTTTGCTTAATTACTTCACCTAAATCAGTTAAATTTTACTAGAAGAAAGAATTTGTAATTTGAACGAATAAGTAAAGAAATTCCTCATACTATCACAGAGACAACTAAAGAGTTGGTGATTTTCAATTAACTCTATTCTGTGATCAAGACCGAATTAAATTAGTTTAAACATTTATATCCAAAGACAGTATACATTGTATTTATTCGTCTGCACTGTACTCATGTATAATATTTTTTTAGTAAAACATGGGTTTAAAAATAAAAAAAAATAGTGTAGATTACTGAAAATTACGCGGACAGCAATACTGGCTAATATATACGTAAATAACAGAAAATATAATGATAGTAAAGTTTTCCTTTTCTAATGTGAGATTATGATGCTATTCCAATGCATATTGGAAAACATCATCCATGAGGAAAAAAATTATTGGTGTTGCTATTTGTGACTAGACTCTCCTGAAATTTTGTATTTTGCCCAGTAATTCATGAAAACGTTAGCATGATGAGAACATTAAAAGACCACCGAGAATGACATAAGCAATGTACTAAACAGAGCGCTTTTTTCTGTAAACCAATCGAAATATTGACTTGACAACAAAACTGGAGATCTACCAAGAAACTTGCAACCTATGCTAGTGGCAGATAGTTTTTCAGAATCTGAAGAAAAACATTAAACCGAATTTTAAACTATAGTAATTTAGAAATGAGGATGATTTTTAGTTGACTGCTTACACATCACTGGTGGGCACATTACTATACAAGTTAGAGAAAACTTCGAATTTTGTTAGTACGCAAGGATGCCTTAAATAATAGCCACAGGGATTTGTGTAACGGGCTTTAGAACCACAGCTCTTTACCCGACTTTGAATCATAAATACGTAATGAGTTGAAAATGCCCTCAGGGAACATTTTGTTCAAAGGGAGAAGAAATTTTGCTCTTTACCTTCCTGATGAATATTCTAACTCGGGCACCAAGAAATACTCTTCTGTTACAGATAAAAAGTTAATTTCACATATTTCCAGGTAAATGAATTAGTTTTATTTGATCTTTATCTGCAGTGAATATCGTAACTGATAGCCTGATATGATGAACCAGAGAACAGTTTCTTTATTCATTATCATCTGCAAAACATATTTTAATAATAGGATCTGTAGTTTCAAGAGAATTAGCATACAATACTGCTAAAAAGTATTAATATTTATTTAATAAGCCACAAAAATAGTCACAAAAGTACATCTGATAAATATTACGTAAGAAAATATAAAACATCGATTTATGAGGAATATAAAAACGGCTGTGACATTCGTTTGTACTTCTTTTCTCAATTTTGTCTTACTTGTTTTACCGTCACACTTGCGCCCATTCCTCGCAGCAATAATAACTTTGACCACCTAACTGTAATAAATGTTATGATCCACTTTCACCTGTATTTCAACATAGACTTCGGTATCTACCCTGTACGGTATTTAAGACGTTCTACAGCCGACGAAGGTTAATGGATCTTACTAGCCAAATATTCGGCGAGGTGATTATTAAAAAGAGCCAATTACTGGATTAATAACTGCATCTGAGGTTATCACATCAACCCGCCCATTGCCTTTGCATTAAATATCCTACATACAAAAAGTACATTTGCACGGATCTGTAGGACACCTTATTCTTTGTCTATTGTTTATATCTTGGATTCACTGCAAATATCTACATTTACTTCGTTCTAACTTGGTGTTTTTAGTTACATTTTCTAATACACTTTCCTCTGCACCTAAGATATAAAGAGCATACTCTCTGGTAAAGAATCATATGGACTGTTTTCGGCGAATATTTTCCCTACTGGTACCTTAACAGCATAGATCCTTAGAAAATCACTTGCAGTGAAATGCCATCACCCGAAAGTAGTCTGAAAAGAAATTTTTTTCCCAGAATTATATTTTTAATTTTATGGTCAAGAAAATTAACTAATTTTGAGCACGACACGAAGTTTTCTATGCTTTTGGTGCTGTGTTACCAGAATTTTGTGGTAATACTTTTACGATCCATTCCAATCAGCCTATTTGTTTTTAACTGTTTTTTTTTTTCATCGCACTGGAAGAACCTTCTAATTTACGAACACAGTTTCTGACTTCTTCTTTTTTTTACCTACGGCTTTACGCCTCGTCGACGTCAAGGTCATTAGAGGTGGGATGGGATTGGGGACAAGGAACGGGTAGGAAGTCGGCCATGGCATTTTGATGTAAGCATCCCGGCATTCGCCTGGAGTGATTTGGGGAAACCATGGAAACCCCAAATCTGGATGCCCGGACGGGGATTCGAACCTGCGTCCTCCCGAATGCGAGGCCAGAGCGCTAACCGCTCACCCACCACGCTCATTTTTATGACTTCTAATTGTAAGTTAGTATGACAAAAAAAAAAATGCGGTGTGTAGCAACAAATATTTGTCAGTTGAAACGAGCGTTGTAAGTTTTAACTGTTGCAATGTTCTTTTCTTCTAAATAGAAACGAAAAGCCGAGTTAGCACGCTGGTGGCATACCACGAGCTCACCCTACATTCCTCGTGTTTCACAATGCTCTGCTCGTTACGTAAAGAGTTACGACCCAGCCTGCATCGGCCAAGAACACCGCTCCGAGCCACTGCAGGCCGCCTATACAATACCATACAAAACCTAAAAAGCGGAAAAAAACTCTGAATGATGAAATTTCGAAATCTGTAATCAAACTCCACTACTGCTGGAGACAGTCTCCTTGTATTTACTTTTTGACAGATTTATTTAAACATTATAGCATTAAATTCTACGTCCGTCAAAAATTACGGGTTTAACGGAGTGTTCAGACAAATCCCATTCGCTTAATTTAATTCAGATGTTATTAAATGACGCTCATATTACTAATTTTTTAATGTTATACATATTTCGATTTTAATTTACATCGCGATGCAGTTGAAACTAGTTACATGTCTCAGAGATAATAACGGCAGTTATATTTCGTCAGAGTAAGCAAAGCAAAATAAATCTTTTAGTCCTGGTCCAGGGCGCATAGACCGTGATAAATGAGGAACTATTTTCACCCGCATGAACTAAAGTTTTTAGTAACATGGCGCTCATGAAAACAAATTAAATTATTTTTTTAAAAATAACTTAAACTACTCATGCTCTCTGTTGTAACGTCAAATTCCAGTTATCATTCTGATTCTGGTTAAATTTGAATCTAAACAAAACACGTGCTAAAATTGTTAATAGAAAATTAAAGTTTTTACCTTACATACCTGTGGGCAACGAATTTAACGAAAACATTTATATCCAACAAACCTAAATAAAATGAATAGCAACTGATAATTAATACGTTAATTTACACTCAATACACACTTTTCTTTCAGTGAATCTGTAATTAATTTCTTTGCGGATGATTAGTCAAATAGAACATCGAGTTTATAACAACATCCGACGTCAACGTGACGGACACGACGACACAAAGACCAAGCTTAGTCTATTGTTAGTATTGATTCCTTGTTTTGATCACAATTATTGATAGTGTAGGAGTAACACTTCTCATCTTAAAAGAAAGAATCAAACCTATGAACTGTCAAGCGTGTAATGCTGCTCTCTATCATTGTCTCGCTTAGAAAATAGACTGCATTCTAAACACTGGGATTTCTTCTTTAATCAGTGTCACACCTAAATATCACACAAATGAAAACAAATTGCTAGCAGTAGTTCATAGAAGAAGCCATTTATTTATCAATTTCAATTTATTTTTAATAGTTACGCTCTTAATGGAGAAACATCAGCTAGGCTTAAAGAATAGCACTACCTCATTGCAATCTCGCTCCACTAAAATCTAATCTCTACCAAAAAGCTCAGACTGCTTTTATACAATCCTAGTCTCCGCGAATACTGTTGATCCGTGCAGAATCTTTGAAATCAACGTCTTGAACGGTGATAGAACTTTGTGTCGGCAAGTGCAATAACACATTGGTAAAATAAGTCAGCTGAAATAGAATAAACGATTCACTTCACATCTGTCAAGCCGTCAATTAGAAAGTATCTGAAATAATGGATCTGTCATTAAAATCTTATATATTAAGCAAGAATTCGGGAGGAGGCGGGTTCGAATCCCCGTCCCGGCATCCAGATTTAGGTTTTACATGGATTTCCCAAATCACTCTAGGCAAAATCCGGGATGCTTCCTTCAAAAAGGCCATGGCCGAATACCTTCCCGTTCCTTACCCACAGTCCTTTCCCGCCGCTAATGACAATGACGTCGACAAGGCGTAAAGTTGTAAGCAAAAATTTAAAAATAAAAAAATAAAGGGAGAATTTCACGATGTCTGATTGGTGGAACTCTTTGTTTGCTAATATCAGCACATATCGCTGTAACGTTCAATTCACTTGTTTTTTCAACATTAAATAATTTCAAACAAATCCTTCATACTAGAATTAGATAACTTTTATAGAAACTATTAAATATTAATTGCAGACAGAAATACATAACGAATATTTGATTGAAAAATAAAAGCAAAATAAAGAAACCTGTCACTAAAAAACAAGCCATATATTAAGTGGAATGAATTTCTTGAATTACAGAAGCAGTACGTTTGTGTCAGTGAGGTATGCAGTTTATTATTTCTGTTTCATGAGACAATCAGTTAAACTCCTCTTTAAAGCTCTGTTCTTCCTCGCAAAAAAGTTGCGCTCAAAGCCTGACCGAACGATTGGTGGTCATACACCGATATCTTCGTTTCATTCCACCAACGCGTGATATCTTGTGTTGTGACCCATCAAACAATGCTTGTCAGACGGCGGGATCACGAAGAGGTGGAATCGATTTGAATATGTTCACAGTCCTAAGGCCACAGTAATAACTCTTACATGAAGTAACATTCTTTGGGAACTGCTTACTACAAGATTCTTGACTAAGATGACAGTTGTGCTCTTATATCAGCCACTGGATCTTTTTACACTTTACAAGATTCCCTACACCACTTAACTTGTTTTAGCCTGTAAGGAAAAGATCAGCAAGAAGCAACAATATGATTGAGAGAGTCTTTAAGTAGGTGGCCAGTGCAAACATTTCGAGAAAGATATACAATGAATAGCGATGTTGGTAGTTTGTATAAGGATTAAAAACGAACCGGCTCATTTGTATCAATTGTTTATTTGTCAACTGAAGTAGGTGCGTAACAAAACATTTAAAACGTCTTAAGGTTCGTTCCACGGCGCGTGCTAGGCAGGACGTGCCTTTCATCTTCTACCACCTGGCGTTGGGTCGAGGAGCGCCGTCCATGCTAGCATATGGGGCAAAGATGAAAGGCGTTCCATACCAAGCGCCGAGGGACGCGCCTGGGAACGAGACTTTACGAAACAATTAGAAATAATGAAATGTTCAACAAAAAAAAATCCCAGAAATATCCGAAAAACTCCTTTCTCTAGAAAATGCGCGCAGTTTATCAATAAATATGAGAAATGTGATGCTGCTATCTAGCGTAACTAGATAATCCTTATCGACGCCAACAAAGTATAGTCTTTTGACTCTAAACTATCGAATACCCATGATCTCGGATGTTCATAAATTTGCCATTCAGAGGCTGAATTTCAAAAGCTTTCCTTCTTAATTAATGGTGTTATCAAAGCGGAGAACTTAATCTTTAACAAGACACCTCATCTATCGATTTTGGTTAAATATGAAGGGAGAGAGATCGCGCGTCACAAGAAACATATCTTTTAGAAATTATACGTATGATGGCGATTTGTCTCACTAAAGCCGGGTTGTCCCTTAAGAACGAAGAATTTACTATGCTGCTATTCGAGCGTCATTGCCATCATACACAACAGACACTGGGCGCCGTTAGCAGGAAGTAATATATGTGGTGGAGACAGGAGGTAAGCGGAGATAATACCTCCTGGACAGACCCTCTCGATTATGTTTTAACACTGCGGGACTCGGACAGGGGGTGCAATTTGCTGAGGCGAAATGTGGGGCGCGAGAAATGAGACATCAACGTGCCTGAAAACTTATCACCAGCACGGATGACCATCTGAATTGTTGTAAGAACGAAAACTTTCTCGGCGTATGACTGCAATGTAGTCTTCACGGGTGTACCGCCGGATAGTGTTATGGAAACACAATATTTCAACGGCTGGCTCCGCCGTCTTCTTCATCTGTGGGTCAGCCGACCAGTGCAGGTGTCTCTACACCTGAAGAAGACGGCGGAGCCAGCCGTTGAAATATTGTGTTTCCATAACACTATCCGGCGGTACACCCGTGAAGACTACATTGCATCTGAATTGATGTTATCTTCGTTTCCATATAACCCACAAGGCTGCTGCTGATGTTCAATTTATAAATTGCAACATCTTACAGAATTGTCAGTTTACATGTATACGCTTTTCTTTAACTGGGAATAAACATTAAGCGCTTACTAAAATAACAGACAAATTCATCCATCCTCCATAATGATTAAGGCATATTTTACCATATAATGTGAAAATGAACGAAACTTCAATTACTGTGTTTCCTTTATCTCCATAATGACTTTAATTCCAACATTTCTATTTAGAGCGGCAAACAATAAAAAGATTCAGTTTTTTTTTTTTTTTTTTTTTTTTAATTGACAATTATGAAACTCGAAAGTGTTCAGGTCTCTTAGTAGTAGACGGTGGATACCATTTTGTAAGAAAGAATTTAACCAACTAGCAAGCTTGATATAACATTTTTTTAAAGAAAAAAATCTTCATTTTCGCCGCAATTAAACATGACCCAGATATATGCTATATGGAAAAGAGAAAAACTTGGCATATCATTAAAGGCGAATTCTGAAACTATATTTGCAGCTAGGTAATTCAGTATCATCCTATTATTGTTTCTCATAAAAATATTAGCTCCCTCAGACTAGGTGAAATCAATGACGTGTACTTCGGGTAGGATCATGGGTCTAGAATAATTTCCACTTGGTAGAGGGGCTCAGGACGCTAAATGTGTTGTTGGTCTATGTTCTGAATATTTGGGTAACAAGGCGCCACCGGATGATCTAATATGATCTTTTTCTTGAGTCTCATCATTGTTGAACCTCTTAAGATAACTTTAAATCAAAACTACATTCCATAGACTCTAAAAGTGACAAAATTGAGTTTTTAGGGTCAAAGATAACGATTCTGTGACATTTTTGGATCTCGTGAGGTAGATTTAAACCAAAAATGCTTTGCACAAAGGCTAAAAGCAAAAATAAATGAATTTTTTGGGGTCAAAAGACATGACTCCGTTACATTGTTGGGTATATTTAAACTTAAAATGCATTGCAAGGAGTTTGTAAGCGACGAGAAATGAGTTTTTAGAGTGAAAAGTCATGACTCTTTGACATTATTGGATCTCGTAAGGAAGAGTTAAACCAAAAACGCCTTTCACGCAGAGTAAAAGCAACAACTATGCGTTTTTTGGTTAAAAGGGCATGAGCAAATGACATTGTTAGATCTCTTAAGGTACATTTAAACCAAAGATGTATTGCGCAGAGCCTAAAAGAGGCAAGAATCAATGGTTATGATCCCGTTACATTGTTGGCTCTTTTAAGGGAGAATTAAGTAATAATAATACAAAAAAAAAAAAAAAATCACTGAGGAAGTAACAAAAACAAGTTTTTTGAATAAAAAGGGCTTGATCTAATTGAAATACGAACTTCACCTGTATTTCTACATCTACATCTACATCTACATATATACTCTGCAATTCACAACATTGTGGGTGGCAGAAGGTGCTCAGCACCAAAGCTAATCTCTTTGCTGTAGATTCCAATCCCTAATGGTACGAGGGAAAAATGAATTCATATAAGAATCAGTCCGGCACCATATTTCTCTAATTATATCTTTCCTGTCCTTCCGACTCAAATAGGTTGGTGGAAGAAGTATTTCACTACACTCAAATGTGAAAGTGGGAGTACGCATGTTTACCATTAAGTTTAAACGAAACGTGTGTCGTCTATCTACCAGAGACTCCCAACCTAATCTACTAATCAGTTCTGTGACGCTTTCATAAGGACTGTAGCAAGCGGTCACGAATCGAGCGGCTCTTCTCTGTACTTTCTCTATACTTTCGATCAACCCCTTACGAAACGGATCCCAAATGGCACAACAATAGTCCAAATGTGGACGCACAAGAGATTTGTACGCTATCTCCTTTGTTTGTTCATTACAATTTTTCAAGATTCGACCTATGAATCGCAGCCTAGAATTTGCTCTACCTACTAACGAATTAATGTGTATGTCCCATTTCATGTTCCTTTGTACTGTTACTCCCAAATATTTCATAGAATCGACCATATCAATAACTGTATTGTTTAACCCGTATTTCTGAACAATTGGATTCTTTTTGTTAGTTATGCTCATTGTCTTACACTTTTTACAATTTAGAGTAAGTTGCCACTCAGCGCACCAAGCCAAAATAACATCCAGATCGCGCTGAATTTCTAAACAATCGGCCAAATTTCTTACTTCCCTATATTTCGACCTGAGGGTACCATCTGTAAATTTTGAAGAATTTCTGTTTAGTTTGATGGGACTTACAACACGGACAGTGACTATCTCGTTGCATATATGAAAATGCTACAAGATACTAGTTAGGTCACTCCAAGCGGATGTGATGTCAACGTTTTCGGGTGACTCCGCTGTCGGAACCTGAGCTTGAGACGGCTGCTGGTAGGCGTGGTGGCAGGTGTTGAACGCTGCAGCTGTCGCGCGTCATGGAACCAGTGCCGGATCATTGGCTTCCAAACACAGCTTGCCATGTTTCTCCCACAAAACATTTCAAACCCTCCAAGTCACCGTTAACTATTCAACTTGATACACGGGAAAAAGGTAATAGACTGAATGATGGTATCCTGTGTTGATTATGAGGGTTATAAATGGTCTGAGAGAAGAAATATCCGCGAGAAACCTATAGAATCAATCAAGATCTAATACAGTTTCGGCTAGATCTGGTAATTTTTAAGCAGGTGTTCATAATAATGCAGATAAGGTGCAGATCCATAATCAACAGCCAACTCCTCAGTTTTTTCCCCAGGAATCACTGAAAGACAAGAGAGATCGGGTGGCTCAGTGGTGAAGACATTTTACTAGAAAACTGAAGGTGTCCGTTTAGAATACCGGTCTCGGCGGGGATTTTAAAAGGCCTTTAACCCAATCTTCACCTCTGGCACAGCTTGATGTACAACGTGTAGTACGCCAGAACGCTTCCGTGGCTCAGATGTCATGTTGAGGTCGCTTCCCACGAGGCGTGTATTTGCCGGCCGCGCCTGTCCAGCAGTCAACAGCGGGCCGTGGGAAGGGTCCCGCCTGTGTTGGTAGGGTTGGCGCGATTCTATCTGTCACTCAGTTGGTAAACATCAAAAGCCCGGGTAGCTGAAATGACAGTATGCAACGTGGTGGGTAGGTGGCTGCGATGTGGCGAGGGATAGCGTGATGATCCGTATAGTTCGGCTGCATGGCGTGGCCTACAAAACTACGGGCAGTGGAAAGCTAGCTTTAAGCAGTAGATCCCCTTTACCCGTTAGGATTACCGGGTTAGGTTGAGATAGTCACGACAGAGGCGCAATCACGGCAAATCGAAACTATCTCAATCGGTAGTCGAACCCTTCAAGGATATATCTCGGCTAATAATGCCATAGGCATTATTATTATTATAATGCAAGAGAAAGTCGCGTTGTGTCAACCTGTACCTGACGTTCTATGGTCGCTTAAGGGGGCGTCCATTAATTACGTGAGGTGAAATAAGGGGGGGGGGTTGCGACGAAATCTCTGGAAACCTCACCAAGGGGGAGGCGGTTTCAACTGAAATCTCACGTTAGGTTTTAGAATTCTTGTAGAATGGTAGAGCTAAAAAAAGTCTACAAATGACGCGAAAGTTGATTTTAGGGGGGTAAAACAGACTTTAGGTGGGTATAACCGCCCTTAGGAGCATCACAAAGTCTCACGTAATTAATGGACGCCACCTAATATTTTCTTTCAAAATAACCACTGGGTTAACTGCTGCGTGACACACAAATAAAATTAAATTTTTGGATCCTGTAACCAAAAAGGAAACAATAGTTTATTTTACGATCAAAGCAGAAGTTAATGTCTACCCGGTCTCCCTGTCTTGGACAGAGAAATTTTGACCTGGATGGCGTTGTCCTCGGTAGGTTTAGTATTATTGTTATTGTACGAGTATGTGAGGGTGATTGTAATGAGTGTATGTATGGTTAAGTATGGTGTTCGTGTTTTGAATAAGAGACGGAGAAGAGATGGTGGGATAAACTGGTAGCCATTTAGGACTATTCTTCTGGTGGATACTAAATGGGCCGTCAAAGATTGGTCCGAAACTGATGGACGAGTCACCAACAATGCTGCCATACGACTTCACTCTTTACCATCTATGGAAAGATTTTGCGATTGAATACACGTGCTGTGACAGAGTCTGATGATTATGAAATATGCACCATCACCACCTACCATTCCCTTCTGCCTAAGTATAGAGCGATTTGAGTCATTACATTTATTTAACCGGTATATAAAGTGGAAATGTTTTATCGTTCAGTCATTTTGTATTTAAAATTAAATAGAGAATTCTATTAGAAAGTATAACATCTCTGATGATTGTAATAGATATATGCAATCGTTAGGAACCAAGTTTGCACTCAGTGCATGTAAATACAAAACACATAAAAATTTTCTCATTGTAAAACTTCCACAGAAACTAAATTACAAATCGAAATACTATTATCACTACAAACTTTACGTTCTAACAATTATCTTTCGTCTTTCAATAATCGAGAACAATCTAGTTGATTCACACAAAGAAAAAGTGTGGTCAAACCATGCGAAATTGCTCTTAAATCTTAATCAACATTTTAAAAACAGGTGACTATGTTTATATTTACGTGTTTCAATTTGTTATTTCTTATGCAATCCCACGACAATGGTATACTAGCCGATATTCACGAAGAAAGTTACAAAAAATTATAATCTGTAAGGTCGCATCGTCGTTAGAAGGATTTCTACTCACTTAATAGCGCACCTAATATTCCCGCCGTGCTGATAAAAACACATAAATTGAAAGTTATACATATTTCTTAAAATTAGGTGCATTGCGGCTTCAAAGACTGTCAGTAGACCGACCAATTGTACACATTTACACTTGACTTGACCAACAGAAATCACTCTATACTAACAATTCCCTGCATATTCTGAAATCCTTGAACGCTAACCCATACGAAAGTGCTTAAAACACCCTTAAAGTTGTAACAACGTTCCCTTTCATGTCAGTAACAAGTTAATTTTTACGGAGGAAACACGTAAAATCCTAGAATTCACTTTTACCATCAAAGAAATCTCTTAAAATGTAATGAGATGGTTAATAGGACACATATCCTCACGTAGGTTGCTTTTCCAATCTGTATCAACTGATGATGCAATAAAGCTACGCAGTGATTCAGTGATCACGTACGTGCGGAATGCCCACGAAGGCAAACTGCGACCATGCCGATTCGTTTCTTAAGACAAGATGTTCCACAGGATCACGGGAAATTGTTTGGTTCTGAACAGGACTCTAATTTCCCACCTTTAACAAATCAGAACACCAAATCGTTATGTGACACAAACGCTTGTGATGTTCTGGGTGACACAATACAACAGGGGTCTCACTCCACAGAAATAATTGAAAACCAGGAAAAAAAGTCTAACACAGTCGAGAAACAGCAAAGTGAGACTGTTTTCTGTCCACATTTACAGACTGAATCTTTGAATTCACTCAAACAGTCAACCGATATCCGTAATGAGTCACAACCAACTTCCCCTCTGGACACACTGCAGTCTTCTTCTGCACTTGATTCAGAAGTAGAGGGCTTAACGCAGCTAAGCACAAGGAAAAAGCGACGGGGACGTAAACCTGCTACACAAACATCACGAACTTCAAAAAAAAGGGTAGAAACAATCAAACGTACGCGATTACAGGAAGATAAAAGCAGCATAGCATTACCGCTGCAAAACCCTCCAATTCCATCAAAAAACAAGCAGAAAACTGACCAAATGAAAAAAAATCCCGTTATAACTGGAATGGAATTCACAAGTTGGGCCGATGATGTGCCGGGTAATGAGGATGAGGCGCCAATGTCAACTGAGGAAGACAATATTGCCTACCTCCCTTCACAGCCAAAAAAAGCCTTTGAGATAGTAGCAGATTGTATTGCACAAATCCATGCAACACACTTATAAAATAGCCACCATCAATATTAATAGAATCACCACTAAGTTAAAAGTGAAAAGCTTAAAGGATTACCTGTATCAGAACTGCATTGACATAGCACTGCTCCAAGAAGTCATCCTCATAGATTTGCGTATCACTGGTTTACCCTCTTCCTAAATTCCTCCCCAGATGGTGGTACAGGAACTGCAATTTTAGTCAAAGATGGCATACCCTGCAGGAATGCTGATATCCTGGAAACGGGGAGGGGAATCTCAGTCTTTATAAATGAAATCTTGGTCGTCAACGTCTATGCACCCTCAGGAACTAACAAAAGGAAAGAGAGATCAATGTTCTTCAAAACCAACGTGCCTTTCCTTCTCAGGAATAATCCGACAAAAATCATAATGGGTGGAGACTTTAATTGCGTCACTCACCCCAGAGACCAACACCCGAATTTCAACAGATGCCCTGAACTAGAAAACTTGATTAACGGGTTACACCTCGTGGACTCATTCAGACAAACCCAGGGAGATCTCCAGAAATTCACATATATCACCAGCTCATCAGGCAGTAGGCTAGATCGAATATACGTAACCAGTAACTTAGCAAGTGAAATATGTAGCACTGACATAGCTCCTATAAACTTCTCAGATCACTGCAGTTACCTGTGTCACATAAAAATGCCGCCTCAGTCAGTAAGGAGGAATAAAGGGTATTGGAAAATGAATACTTCATTACTAAACGACGCAGAGCTTAAAACCCTTATCCATAGCGCCTGGCAATCCTGCTTGCAACATTGCCATCAATATAGAAATAGCTTGGAATGGTGGCTACTCAAAGCAAAACCATATCTCCGCAAAACAATAATACTCTACTCAAAACGGAAGAGATACTGGCAGAACGAGACTATCGAATTCTACTATAGATGCCTACGAGAACTGTACGCAGACACGAACCCAAACCCATCCACCTTCGCACTGATTAAAAAATACAAGGCAAAAATAACTAGGCTTAAGGAAAACAGCACAAACAGTCTATTGTTACAATCAAAGCCTAAAAATATAGTAGAAGAAGAAACTGCTTCTCTATATCATTTAACGAGAGCCCAGAAAAGAAGAGATCAGACCTTGATCACGGAGATAAAGAACAACAACGGCGATACGTTAAGAACTCAAGGGGAAATCGTCAATGCCGCACTCTTGTATTTTTCAGACCTCTACACAGAGGAAGGAAATGATGAAAGAGCAGCCCAACAGTTTTTAGAACCCATTAACAGTGTTATCTCCGACATTGAAAGGGAAAACCTCTCCAGAGATTTTGACCCTGAAGAGATGGAAGTCTCAATCAGGAAGGCAGCAAGAAAAAGATCACCCGGGCCTGATGGAATACCAGTTGAATTTTATTCCATGTTTTGGCCTCTGATAAACAGGAAACTACTCCAAGCGATGAATGACATATGGAGGATCAGCATTATACCCCAAGTTTTCAGTGAAGGGATAATCGTGCTCTTACCAAAGAGAGGCAAAAGCAAAGAGGTGAGACACCTGAGACCAATTACACTACTAAACTCAGATTTCAAAATATTAACCAGAATGTTAAAGAAAAGACTAGAACCGTTTTTAAGTAGGATTCTCGGTAGTTATCAATCAGGCCCCATACCAGGACGAGGCATAATCCAAGCCACGAACGAATATAGAGATATAATCTCCATTGCCGCTGAAAAAAAATCCCGCGCAGCAATCTATTTTGCTGACTTAGAAAAAGCCTATGACCGCGTGAATCACCAGTTTCTGCTAAAAGCCTTAAGAAAATTTGGTTTAGGTGTAAGTTTCACTACAGCGGTGGAAAAAATAATAACTAATGTTTCCTCCAAACTCCTAATCAACGGCACATTGACCAGATCATTCAGAATAACGCGATCCGTAAGACAAGGATGCCCTCTGTCAATGATACTTTTTAGCATCTCAATAGAACCTCTGCTGAGACATATAGACAAAACCATCAATGGATACCTTTTCGACGGAAAACGAGTAAGCTGTCGAGCATACGCAGATGACGTGGGCTTTTATGTCACTTCACAGGACGACTTGAATAAAATCACAAACGCCATTAAACTCTTCCAGCGAGCAACAAACGCAAGAGTAAACGTTAACAAGTCCGCACTACTTCACATTGGTAAAGGACTCACAGGTCCGGGGAAAAATCTTCTGGGTCACGAAGTTACGAAACACACATCCCTAGGAATAATACTCGAGGAAAACCCGAAAAAAATGTCCACAAACAACTGGAGAAATACCTTAAATAAAGTAAGAGCAATTTTGAGAGCACACAGTTTCAGAAGCCTCAACATGGTCCAAAAATCAAGAATGATAACCACCTGCATCCTAGGCAAAATAAGCTACCTAGCCCAAGTATTACCAGCGCCTGACCCCATTGCGGAAAATCTGCAAAAAGCCTTATGTTGGTTTGTATGTCAAAACGACATATTTAAGGTAAAATTTGAAACGCTAACACGACCAAAAATAAAGGGAGGCCTGGACGTCATCAATGTAAAGGCCAGGTGCAAAGCTTTACTGATACACGCAATAGACAAGCTGAAAGACAACGACTCCAGTTTCACAACTTCAGTTATGAGGCACTACAAACCACAATGCACGAAAGCCCCAGTCCACATAGGAAACATAGGGAAGAACTTAAACCAGCTCAGAATCTATTTTCTAGAAAAAAGTTATTTCGAAACGAGCTTAGACCCTCCGCCACCCAAAACAACAAGGGACATCTATATTAGACTTTCAACAATGGCCGAAAGAAACAACATTGAATTAAAGTATCCGAGCACTAACTGGCCCCAAGTTTGGCGAACCATCTTTAACAAAAACCTTCCATCCGAGGTAATGTCCGCATGGTATAAAACAACCAACGAACTAATACCGACAAACGAAAAACTTTTTCGGATTCATCTCTCGGCAACTGACAGGTGCCACAAATGCGGCAACACAGACACCCTTTTGCACCGCTTCTCGTGCGGCGAAACACAGCGCATTTGGATATGGCTGAAATACAAGTTAGCACAGCTGGACGGAACCACAATTTCAATACAGGAAATCCTCAGACCCGATAAGATCCGAAAACCATCACGGAAACAAAATGCCGCAACATGGCTACTAGGCCATACAGTACTATATGTTTGTCAACACCACGACAAAGAATACAGCAATTACATCTCCTTCATGGAGAGAGAATTCGCTAAGGCGACCACTTCTCCCCGTTACGCCAGCTCATACGGCAACGCACTGCAATCCCTCGTAATGAGCGGACACCCAAGCATTCCGTAACAACACACACAGGGGTGCCAACCCGGAAGAGCGCAGGAGAAGACAGCTGCCGAAGAAAACAAAACTCACCGGACGACCACGCTGCAAGCCCACAAGAAGTGAACAGTGTGAATGATGAATTTAACAGAAGCATGTATCTTCGTATTTCACATCCAAGAAGTCTGTATCTTAAATCTTTGTATTTGCACCACACTTTGATTTTGTGTATTGTATCTTGTACCTGGCATTGATACCTTTATACCTAGTACCATACATCTCTGAATTTTGTAACCAATAAATAGGAAAGTAATAAACAAAAAAAAAAAAAAAAAAAAAAAGATAGCAGCATTTAGTGACAATGGACGAGTGAGAATTCTGTATTAATTGCAACGAGAAATAAATACGATAAATAAATACGAGAAATAATGCCCAGTATGATGTGCCCTATATTAAATGATTTTCCATAATATTTCTCCACATTGAGGAAGAATTTGTGGTATAGTCGGGTGAGTAAGGTATTAATGTTGTGGCAGCCCTGCAGGTCAGGTGGTCGACCGGCGCTATTAAGAACGAGGGCGCGTGACAAATGACGCTCGCGGGTGACAGCGCCAGTCCATTAGTCACCAGCGGTCACCTCGACAACCTCAACAAGTGGCGGACGAGTGCCCTCCCAGTTATTAACTCTCTCACGCCGCCGAACAACCGGGCCACCGCAATTACCACACAACTATCTGTATATGGTGACCAAACAGATCACCGAGTCTGCCGTAACGCGAAGTCCTGAGTTCGGTCGCCAATAGGCGCATTTACTTTCCATCACTTGCGAGAGTCTGTTTTGATAAATACCATCTAAACATTTTTCTTTGATTTTTTTCGATGCAAAAGTAAATCCATAGAATTCTACAGTTTCTTCTTAAATATTGTTTCAGATTCTTCAGATTTTCAAGATTTCCAGAAATTAGCGCATGGAAACAGTAGAATGGTTAAATCATAAGATATCAGTTTCTAACTTTGACGATGTTGATGAACTGAAAAAACCTCTAACCTTGTAACAATTTCATTTCAGATAATCGAATACAGCGAACATAACTTATACCATTGTCATTTCAGTATTAAATCCAATTGATTTCCATTATGTATCTCTCCTCATCACTGTATCAGACTAAGGTAAGGAAGCAAATAGCCAGTAGGATAAGGAGGATTTATTTTGTAATGAAAATATAGCAAAGCAAAAGAATTAACCAGTTTATAAAGTTACGGAAATCTTCATTAATCCATTCCATTATTATCGACAACTTTTTAATATGTAAATTAATTTTTGCACTCCATCCTACTACCAATATTTTGAGGACTTAAAACCTTTAATCTCAGATGATTTCGTTGAAATCAACACGTGGGCCAATAACAAAGTTTTACCATACAGACAAAAGGTATTAAGTAACGTAATTCAGATTGTACCTCAAAATTTGTGACGAAACGAGAGAGGAAGCAACTTATCCTTTCTTTTGTACCTACATTAGAATCGTGAAATAATTTGTGGCGAACGTATCAGAACATTAAAAAAATGGGGGAGCCAAACTCATTTGACATACTGCAAACATCGTTCTTACGATAGTGTTACGGTTTTCTCATATTGTCTGAGAAGGGAGAATCTAAAAAACAGACCATGGCATTCTGAAGGACGAGTGTTCGACTCCCTGTCCGGGTATCAAGATTTGGTTTACCTATTGATTCTCGAAGTCACTCCAGACGAATGCCCTCATGTTTCCTTCAAGAGGCCGTAGCCGAATTCCTTCCTGTTCCTTGACACCAGTCCTACCCCACCTCTAATGACCTCGACGTCGACGAGGTGTAAAGTCATAAGAAAAATAATGAATAACCGGTAAATTAATTTACCATCATATTTATTGGCATCACCGCTAGCAACAATGTTTGAGATGCGATAAGCATTAATCAGCTCTTTTTTTACTAATGGTTTTACGCCTCGTTGACGTCGAAATTATTAGAGGAGGGATGAGACTGGGGACAAGGAACGGGAAAATAATTCGGCCATGATCTTTTGAAGGAAACATCCCAGCATTCGCCTAGAGTGATTTGGGAAAATCATGGAAAACCCAATTATGGATGCCCGGACGGGGATTCAAACCGGCGTCCTCCGAATGCGAGGCCAGAGAGTTAACCGCTCCCCACCACACTCAGTCTTTACCCGCCTAAGAACAAGTTAATGAAAAGGACAGAAATCGTCATAGCTTAGGTGCTCACACACAATCATCCCTCTCTTTTCGAATAATCAGATTTCTGATCCACTTACACACGTATCTCCCATTCGACATGTACTTCCGTGTGCCCAGTAGCAAACCCTCTCACACCACAAACTTCTAACATCCGTACTGTAACATCTCTACCACGCATCCCTCACCATTTCGAATTAATTTATTCTTCAACGAAATTGACTCAGCTGAAATCGGCCCAGAAGCATAGCAAGCGGGAACGAATTGGCACACACCAAGAACCAAGGTCAAAACCCTAAGGGTCGGACAGTCAGAGCGTCGCCAGCACCCTCACATCTCACTAAAGCCGCGTTCCCACGACGTCTTGTAACGAGACGGACGGGACGGGACCTCATTAGCCGAAGTGTAGGGACGAGCGCGCGTCGCAGGTTAGCCCTCGCTACTTCGCCGCCACCTCCCCACCACGTTGCCTAATGTCGTTCGGCACAGAGCACTTTACAGCAACAGAGGGGTGCGCATCTTCGCTGCAAACCGATGGCAACAGCGCTCCACTACGCACGCCTGTGATGTTTTACCGACACTGAGTGGGTAGCTGCGTCTCGTCCCCGCTAGCACAGGCGGCCCTGTTCCCATGGCGTGTTGTTGAATATTCGTCCCGTCCCTCCTTCGTTACAAGACGTCGTGGAACGCGGCTTAAGAGTGACAACAAAGCAGGGACTGTACCCTCGTACTGGTCTTCAGAAACCCATATCAACAGCCTACGACCCTGCACCAGAAGTATGATAACAGTACAAAATAACATCATTTTTGTCATTAGATATTTCCACTTAAACGTATCGTCCAGCACATACTCTACCGTGTCTGATGGTTGTTCCAAGAATTTACCTCCACTACTTGTCACAAAACAATTCTCTTTGTCTCTACACCTTTCTTCGATTTGTTCATTCATTTTTGTCCCTTATCTTCCAGTTGGTCGTCTTTCCTTCCCACTATTTAGTCCTAACTTCGCCTTCTACCATCGACCACACCTACCTCCATGCCCACGACATGCCCGAACTACTACAGTCTTTTCTTTGTTAACGTCTCTTGCAATGCTCCGAGTTTTAAGCTCTCCCTGATGTTTGCATTTGTGATTTTATTGTTTCTTGTAGCGTTCTCCATCCCGCTCAGATACCTCTTCCGCCTGTAATCTACTAATTTCTCTCTAGATTAAATATGAAGGAATCTTACACATATCATTGACGGTGAAGAAATTCATTGCATATCTTCAACTCGAATAAAAAAAAAAAAACAGAAAATTTTTTCAGTTCTGTACAGAAAAAAGTTTTCAAAAATATGTAATTCTACACAATCAGCAGATTAGTGTTTAGACTGTAGATAAAAAGAAAAACTTTCAATTGAAGCAAAATCATTGATTTAATTTGTAATAGAACGTGTAATTTATCTAAATTCATCGTGTGTACAAAAATTTCTTAGTCTCTCTGGAGGAATGGGTTAACCACATACTTTCGTGGTTAGCAAATTCTGCTTAGATGTTACTTACGTTCTTATGAGGGAGCGTCCATGCAGCCTTCTTTCTGTTGATAGCGTATTCTAATGTAGATTCTGTATTGTACAATTTTTAGGCAGATATTTGAGATCGTCCCAACATTTGCCTAGAAGGTTACAGAGAATCGCCATAAAGCGGTAATCAGGAATGCCAGTACTGTAGGCCTAAGGTATGACCTGCGCCCGAGGCCAACTGATTCAGAATTCGTCAGGCGGCAGTACGCGTTAAACACCCCACGATTGTACGAAAACGCTGACTAGCGGAAAGAATCTCCGACCGTGAAAGACGTTGCCTCGAACCGAAGCCTCTTCCTGTTGGTTAATTAATATTTCTGCTTTAAGCGATCCGTCCTGGGGCCCAATTAAAGTCGGCATCAGACTCTGGGGAACAATGATTTCGTCTCAACGGCTGCCGAATCCCTGAGCGTTCACGGTGGGACCCGAACTGAAAATAGCGGAGTGACGCTACAGGATCTTATGGTCTCTTTGTTAATGAGTGGTGGCTCAGAAGGAAAAGGACCGACCAAACCGGCAGACGGCACATCCTCGTAAAAAATGGTTCAAGAACAATAACAGTTACGCTTCAAACACAAGCAGGAGGAAACATAATTTTACTGCTGAGAAAGAATTAAAAAGTCCCACGTCAAAAGTAATGTCTTCGGAGAATAATTAAAACTCAGAATTATGTATGAGGGGAGGTCTCCCATCTCCTGCCACTCGATTCTATTTTGAAGGTAGACAAAGAAATAGGTACCTACCGCAGAATTTTATTGCAATGAAATGTTGAATTCGGCTTGAATAATGAATTTGTGGGACGGAAATAAATTTTTATTACTGTTATTTGCTCGCAACAGGTGAGAGAAATTTAACCAAAAGTGCTGTGTGTGAATGGAGACATTTCCAGAGTGTAAATGCAATACAGCGTGCAACCGAATTGTTCTTAAAAAGCAACGTTTTTAAATGCCTTCATCAGTAACCGCTTGCGAGAATTCAGAAGCACACAACTAATATAGTGTGCCCGGCACGACGTAGCGGACCGCGTATAGAGCCACGACGCCCATTTGCCGCTGGCGTAAAACGATGTTGACAGCAAAGAAGTTACTTAGATCCATCCTATAGATGATAACTCTAAGAGAGAATCTGATTATCAAAAGTAATGGTGTACACTGTACACAGACTTGATTTAACTGACAAAGCAGTTAGTTGCTGCTAGTGAGCAGGATTGAAGTGTCCTAAGGCAACGGTGTGGTGTTCCCGTGGCGTTTAAGTGTCCCAGACCCCGGAAGAGCACAGCAGAAGCCCCGCGGCAGCTAGACGGCTGCGGTCTGCCGCCATCAGCATAATTCTTAGATCAATATTAGGCGCACCGCCGCAGGCCGCTTCATGAATATGTATCGCCGCTCCAGACTCGCTGGCACCCGCGCACTTCCCGGCTCTGGGAGATGGTCAGCTGACAGCACCAGAGGCTCTGTCGCACACCTTGCTCCTGGCATGATGACGTACTCAGTGATTACGTTATCGCGACCGCAGAGCACAGGGGTGACGTGAAAAATTATCGACCTGACACAGAATTGGGATTAGTACCAAAGCGGTTGGTACACTCGTCGAATGTCTAGTTTCCTGATCTCTGAAGAACATTTTTATGAAACGTTTTATAGTATACTTATTGAGTGAGCCTTGATGAAATGGAAATATTAGAACCACAAATGAAAAAACTAGAAGGGATACAACAACATCGTATTGTACTATCGACGATTAAACAAGTATGAAGTACTGGGGCTGTAGGCATATCAGGAGACAGTGTATGCTACGTTTCACATGAAGAATTATAATATTTTATCTTGGCCTCGTAGACATAAATTTTCAGTTTACGCACTGTCAGACAATTGTGCAGCTATTTTTGTGAAAATTTAAGTCGTTGATAGCAAATTGAAATTAAATTAAATGAAAAATTAAATAAAAATAATGATAAAATTCGCAATTGTGGCACCAACACACAGGATTGGGGCTAAGTTTCAAGTTCTGGCCCCCACGTACCTTCCGTCGTCATTGCAGTTTTTAGACGGTTTTATGGCATCATCAAGGTGAATGCTAGGACGGTCCTTAATCTCCGCCTCATGAACTACACAATTCACAAACAAAAATACACCTAACATACAGAACATAAGTTACACGAGTCTATAATTAACTTTGTTCCATTTTCCCGAAAGTTGGAGTGATACTATTACAAATGTCCATCAGTTCTATTTCAAATTGAATCCAAGACGGCGACACAATGCTTACTTTTAGTCGAGTTATTGAAGTTCAAAGTCACTTCTAATTGAGTGCAATTTCCTCTCCACACAGGTCATTGACTGTAAAGACATTTAAACATTGTGGTGTGACA
>CM061914.1:142638792-142707802 GCA_031002005.1 Vandiemenella viatica | reverse complement strand
TTCTCCGTCTGCGAGTCTCTCGTCTCGGGGTCTCCGTCCAGGGAACCTGACCAACAGACACCTGCAGCTCAGCAATGGCGCGGTCTCTGCCCACTACCTCTGCTGACATAGGCCACTCCCCACAGGGGGAATGCAGGACCCACACCGCAAGCTGACACTGTCTCTTTAAATCTCACTTACGAAAGTGCATATGGGGACGTCCATTAATTACGTGAGATAATTTTCGGAATTCCGGAACCCTCCCCCCCCCCGGGGGCGAGATTTGGTGATATCTGGTCGGATCTCCCCCCCCCTTTATGATGACGTCAGATCTTGAGGGGAACCCCCTCGTCTGCTGATCTACGCCGTAGTTTTTTTTTAGACTTTTTTTATTTTTAAGTTCTCCTGGTTCTTAGGTTTGTTATACCCCCCTCCCCTTTTCCCAAAGTCGGTAAGTCGGTATCGGTGTCGATTGTAGCTCTACTGTTATTCAAGAAATTAAAAAGATGAAGTGAGATATCTGTTGCCCGTCCCTGGTGAGATTTTGAGAGTTTTTGCCGGACTTCCCCCCCCCCCCCCCATTTCACCTCACGTAATTAATTGACGCCCAGTAACACTAGCCAGCAGTGGCTTATTTAAAACGGATGTTTCAACATCCTCCTAGCCTATACGACTGTCAACCCAAGTTATTTGGGTAATTTTGAGAGGAGGGTTGCATCCTATATCATCTACAATAAAGCTCCCAGCATGTTGAAAACACCACCTATTGCTTATCCATAAAAAATAGCAGTTTATACCGAAACATATGTAACTAGCATAATATGTTACTCATTTCTGATGGTCAAGTACTTTTCATTTAAATTTCATACAGAAATTATTTTATTGGCGACAAATTTCATTGCATTTATACTATAAACAAAGTTGCTTTATCGAGGTTAGATAAAAATCAAGAATGTTTATCCTATTACTAGATTAACAGGATAAGAATTAAAATAGCTCCCATCACAGTTGCGGTATGTCTTCAACCGCCCACGCAATAGATTCGTAGAGGTACACAAGCCAGGTTCAAATGTCGATCCTTGAAGTATCACAAGTCTTTATTACATGTTTTTTGTGTGTTTTTTCGTCAGCCAATAAGTGAGGGCTGGTACAATCACACCTGTCCAACTCAGAGATCAGACACTGTATAAACAAATAAAAAGCAAAAATTGTTCTTAATTTTAACAGCCATTTTAGTAATAATGACGTTTCTCTGCGAGTTGCGTTGCTGCATTATTTGTGTAGAGATCAATATGTTTCATCCCCTATAATTTCATAGTAAGATAACAAGTATATATACAAAAAAAAAATTTACATGAATTTTAAAAACCTAATTAATGACACTAAACAGAATAGTTGTGACTAAAAATCTTCCGCTAACCACAATTTACTGTAGGGGTATTGTTAGAGTAGCTGCTAATGACGGAATCCTGTATGGTTTTCCAGCTGGTAGATAAAAAAAAAACCTGCAGTAACACCAATAAAATATTAAGGCTATGTTGCACAAAGAATGATCCTGCCAAGAAAATGTTGTCTTGAGTTTTCTCTATTAGTAAACATTATTGAAACTAGAGTACTTAATGCTTTTTATATCGCACAGAAATTTACTTTTGCAATTACTTTTATAAATGCGGCTGATAGGAAGTACAACAGGTATTGGAGATTCATCGTGCCTTTATGACTTTAAACGGTAATTATTTGAAACTATTTTCTAAAGCAGAAAATTGTGTAACATAATGAATGTCAAGACTAAATTCGTAAAGCCTCACATAGTATACACCACATTGTTTGGTACTAATTGGCACAGAGGAAACTATACAGTTTTAGTGTGGCTGCAATAACATAAAGAATGTGTTTATGAGAGCCGCCAAAGGAGAAACGATTCTTCCGTTACGCAACAGACGATAGTGTTGTATCTACTGCTAAGCGACGACCCAAGTCGTATTTCGCACTGCTTTGAGCCTTGGCAGACTGAGAAGGTCTCGACCATTGCTATCGCTGGTGCGGTCGCCAGTTGAAAGATTCCGACAAAATAAAGTGAGACACGATACTAAATATTTCACACACGAATGGGGCCTATAGATCTGATAGTCCGCACTTTCTCTTCGATACTCTTTGGTCATTTTGATTTCGTGGAATTGCTGCACTTATCGATACTACTCCGGAATTTCTCCAGCAGTAATACGTTTGGAATTTAATACATTCAAATTAAAAAGTGATGAACATTCTCAAATCGCAACCCCTAAACATCAGTTCATCAAGTATGACAAACGCTGGTGAGTATTAATGTAACAGTTCAGAGATCTGCTATTGTCTTCGAACATACCTCTGTAGGCAGTGAAATCATCTAGACGTTGGATTTGAAAAAAGGAACAAGTAATGATTGCTAACATACCGAGCGTGGTGGTGAAACGGTTAGCGTTCTGGCCTCGCATTTGGGAAGACGGTGGTTCGAATCCCCGTCCGGGCATCCAGATTTGGGTTTTCCATGGTTTCCCAAATCACTCCAGGCAAATGGCGGGATGCTTCCTTCAAAAGACCATGGCCGAATTCCTTCCCATTCCTTTCCCTTCATCCTTTCCCGTCTCTAAAGACCTCGCTGCTAAGAGACAAGCAGTCAAAAAAAAAAAAAAAAAGATTGCTAATACTGTTGAATCCAAGGTCATGAAACTCATGCGTAACCGGGGAATTCACTCAGTCACATAACTGTTTACGATGTAACTAGAAAAGAGAGTTCAAAAGTGATGCCTCTGCAGCAGAAAGAGAAGAATCTGATACAGGAAGACACGGTGATAGCAATAAAGCCTTCCTGGTCGTTTGTTAAGAGTCCATCAGTGGTAGAGTACAGCATAAGTTGCTCCTTCATGAAGTTTCTGTACCAAGGGTGGTGGCAGTACCAGAGATGTTCCGTCCTTGGTAACGTTACATGAATTCTTTCTATTTGCATGTTCGTCGCAGATAGTTACGATGTCCCCGCCAGTGAATCATCCTCTTCGACTACCTGTCGCATTATTGAGCTCTAAAATGAATTTTTACTTGCTCAAAGAGAATGCACTAGCCCATTCTGCGATTGTATCCATTTCGAAGACAGTTCACGATTTAAAATCGTTCATTGTAATACATATCGACCGCAGCTGGTAACATGTAATGCCTTTATCCACCGAAAATAAAGCATTTATTGAAAAAATATACTTTTAACGCAAATAATTCAATTATTTCTGGGGTCGATCAATGGTTTCATACCTAAAGATCAGTGTTTTATCAAAACGGGGAACCGAAAAGTAAAAGACCGCTGGTAGAAATCAGCCACATTCCACGATTCCATGTAGGTAATGACTACTTACGCAATAGCATCTATAGTTGTTTCCCTTTAACAGATGACACAGAATTTTAGACATCCCCTCCCTTAGTGTTCTGATTTTAGAATTTCAATATCGATCGTTTTAGTGAATTACAAAGCCTGTTTTTACCGTATATGAAGTTCAGGTTAAGAGCTTGTATATTCTGTGGCATGCGAACCGAGAACTTATTACACCCACACCAGCTCACCTACATCTGTGGCAGTGTTTACATCGGCGATACAGGCCGCACTGTGGTGGAGAAACTTAAGGAACATATCCTCCACTATAAATCTAACAACAGCGACAAATCCGCCGTAGTTTGCCATGCCATTAACACCGGGAATGAATTTTTTTTAAAAGACACGAGGCTACTGTGGACAGAAGACCAGCGGTGGCCTCGATGTGTGAAAGAGGCAGCAGAAATTTTAAAGAATACCGACAACATCAACGAAGATAGCGGCATTTTACTCTGCGATGCTTGGCGCTCGTTACTATGTCAGTATAAACAGTATCTCTGACGAGGGCTGTAGGATACCAGGCGAAAGGTAATGAAATAATAATCGCGGCATAGCCCGAAAGTCTTTTAATCAACTTATCTTTTGTTGTTCAGTTATCTTGCCACCAAGTTTACAAACTATCCATCCCAGGTCATCTACATTTACAGCATGTTGAGTCAAAAAAACTTCATACTCAGTTTATTCCATCCAAATATTCCTACAGTTAACAGAAGTCTCCAATTGCGAGTTCGTACAGTGAACGGGAGTGATTATAACATTTCATCATACACTCCAAAGAAATAAACAGGTAATAATTTTAACGAAAAAGTAGAAGTCTAGATACTTTACTTGCACACGTTACGCTTAAATTTCCAGACAGTTTCTGTTTCAACAAAAGTCCTGCAATGTCGTTAGATTAACTGTTGCGTAACCTCTTCACTAGCCTACCACTGACCTTGCGAACTATACCAGTGACATAGCTTTGAACAGCTTCTGTAGTGCCTTACGTAATGCGTTTGAGGAGCTTATCTATCAGTAAATTCTTGATACACGAAATATGGTGACCACTAATTACAGCAAACACTATATCCTCATACTGGATTCCAAAAATAATGATGTTGGAACTGTTTCAGATATTTACCAATTAAAAGTCACTACCATATCTATCTATATATTTAAAACGAAAACCGGATAAATTTGTCTTATAAAAACTTGGAAACTGCTCAGCATGTTTCGATGGGGTTTTCACCGTTTTAAAGCTTAGAATCTCAATTGAGTTGTTGGCATGTCTTATGTTAAATAACGCAGGAGCATTAAATGAAATTCTGAACCTGTGATAACAAATCCCAAAGATGGAAGGATTAGATGATTCATACTTCGCATCAAACACACAACTACAGTGTCTCTGACCACAGCCTTTAATGAAAGCAATAAGATAACTTTAAAATAACAACTATTTTGCACACTAAACAAAACTTGAAGTATTCTTTACTTTAATTCGGGTGATTCAGTTTTTAAACTCCATAGATATCCGTAAAAACAACAGAGATTTTCTTTGACCACGATTGGTGGCAGTACAACTACAATGTCTCTGGCCATCAGCATTAGTCTTCTGTTGATATGAAAATCATTTATTTACGATAATATTATTCTGAATTCACTTTCTGATATTTGTATAAAGGGCTTAATCTGCGGAGTTAAAGTATCTGGCGTTTCGAGCAAAAAGTATATCCATTCACTTCGCAATTGAATCAAATGTGAGTTTCTATCATTATCTAGAGTTGTTTAGTACTGTAGTAATGCAATTTTTTAACAATATTAACGAAGCTTGATAAACACGAATCTTTTCGGACGAATGAAAATAGTGTACGTGCAAATAAACTTCAACCCCACACGTTTCTCGGTAGGGGGCGGATGAATCTAGGTTCACTTTAATTCCGAAAATTGTTGGGGCGAATTTTATGAAACTTTGTACAAATGTTTTTCATTGCGAGAATAAAAATAGCATACGGGTAAATCTACGCCAACTATACTGGGTATTGCGACGCCGGGAACTCCGCTAGTATGATAAATTAATAAACCGAAGTTTGTAGCTGCTGATTAATCTGAAATCTCGATGAGAAACAGAATGTGAATGAGGTAGTACAACTGAGTGCGAGATAATGTTCAGGTGGTCAGAGCAGTGTTTACGTGGCTTGGTACTTGTGTTGTGCTCTGGTAGCTGTGTGGAGGGGTCCGCTCGGGTCTCGCGCCATTAGCAGGCGGCCGGCATCAAACGGCGGCTCCTCCACAGCGGCGACCCTTGTGCGTGTGTAACAGTCGCCTCGCTATAGCCTCTTGACCAGGGTGGTCTCAGCACGGCACCTCCAAAAACGTCCAGTTTTACGCAATCCTTTCCTGAATCACATTATCCAAGACCTTTAGGACAAACGGCAATTTTTGTCATAGAACCACAAATTAGCAATTTAACAATGTCTTTCCCGAGCCTGTCAAGATGGAGGATATATATATTTGGAAAAATGGGTTTACAGTATTTTTTTGTTTTATTTTCGTGTAGCAAATATTACTTGCAAAGAAACACGAAAATTTTGTAAGAGCTTTCGTTTCATTTAATTATTTTCTAATTTCGTTGTTCCTCCAGCTATTTCAGTTTATTTTAGGTAATATAATTTTAAAAAAGTAAGACTTTAAGTAATCTAATGTTCGTAAAGCAAACTGAAAATTTGGCATTTTCATATGGAGAGCAAATATTCTGTTTAAATTCGACCAAACTTTAATATTGATATCACGCACAAACTTTGTTTAGGTTCCCAACTGATTTATTTAATGGAGAGTCGTTGTAACATTTACCGTTAAGTAAATAGTAAAATTTATCGGGTGTTAATCTTTGATGTAGTAGTTTGATCTTTGGTGATTGTCTTTTGAGGTTAAGGATGGAGAGTTTATCCTAAATGCAGTGTGATCGCCTATCTGTGCTAGTTACATACAGATTATCATTTCTTCCTCTGTTTTGCGGTCACGTAGAGTGATAAGATATACTCGTACCTTATTATTAAAAAAAAAAAAAAAAAAAAACTGGAACATAAAATTTTAAAGACCATCCAAATGTTTTCGGTAGTTCTTGCATGTTGTAACAAATACTCACAGGGGCAGTCCTCTTAGAGTTCGTCTGCACAAATATATGTTTAAAAATCAGAAGTTAGTGAAGGCGAATATACTGTATATATATTTCCGGGGTGTAACGATAAAATAAGGACACCGAATTTCTATGCGGGCCATGGCAATCCAGCAGCTGACATAAGCACACCATCTTTGACTTTGGTGACTTTGATGATCCTTCCACCATTATTATTCCAATCTGCACATCGATGTAATTTCTCAGACTTGCAGTAAGTGAACACGTATTTTTGTATCTTATCACAAAAAGAAAAGCGGGAGTTATTTGCCAAACGCTTACCAATTCTTTTTATGCAAATTTCTATGAGACTGCAACGACCAATGCTGAAATGGTTCAGGAACTTTGGGTTGAGTTCCTCTCCTTCCGACAGATCAGCTGAAACATTCTTTTCCGTGCGTCTCGTTGTTGCTCCGAGATTTTTGGGTACCATTTTCGCCGAAGTTTTTCTCATTTTCATACCTTCAATTATTACTTCGCGAACACACAGAGCGTGGTGGCTACGTGGTAACGTTGTGGCCTCGTATTCTGGAGTCGCAGGTTTCAATCCTTGTCCGGCTATCCAGATTTCGGTTTTCGTGATTAATCGGGGTGCATGACGGGATGGCTTCTTCGAAAGGCCATGGCCGAATTCGTTCTTGTTCTTTAAATCCAGTCCATTTTTGCCTCTAATTCCTTCGAAATTGACATTGCATAAAGTCACAATAAAAAAAAATGAACAGTTTCTCCATTAATGTTCACTTCTTGTGCAATCGTGTTCTCTAATTTCTTGTCAGGCACCCTCCATGAACCTCCAGACCTCTCAAAAACAAGAAAATCCAAGTGTAATTACCTGTCATTACTTTTTCTAATGAAAAACGTAAAGATTAAATCGCAATACAGTTTTTCCGCTAATTTTGTTAAAACAAATCTGAAGTTACTTCAAGCAAATGACAATAATAGCTTCAAAGTTCTAATGGAAACAGCACTCAAATGTTTAAAAAGTTTACGTCGATCTGTATGATTATATGTTGACGTGTACAATTACAGTGAGACAGCAAATGTTCCATAATAACAACGTATCTTAAAGCAACGGACAGTGAACACTGCAATTAGCAACAATGTTGGAAGTGGTCTTCGCATTATGATAGTAGCGTTATCCATGTAAGGTATATTTGTAAATCCGAACACTTCAAAAGAACTTGTTGGAGAGAGTGATGAGAGGATGCACGAGAGAAGTAAAGGAATTGGGTTACAAAACTTTAGTCAGACCATTGCTCGAATATGGTAGTGTAGTATGGAACCCACATTTTGAGTATCAAATACAGGAGTTGGAGAAGGTGCAAAGAAGACTGCTAGATTTGTTTCTGGAAATTATCGCAGAATGCAGTCAGTGACAGATATGATAAAGGAGGTGGAATGGGATTCATTGCAAGACAGGAGGAGGACGAGGAGGGTCATGGGAGTGTACAGGGCATATACTCGCGATGAGGCATGGAAAGATATTGCAGTATGTATGAAAAGTAATTCATGGAAAGGAAAAGATGACCATGACCACAAGCTGGCACTCGATTTCAGGCACAAGGGTGTGGGAAGTTTTTCTTTTTTAGGTAAGGATGTCAGGGATTGGAATGAGTTACCAAGGGGAATGATGAATAACTTACCGAAAACGTTAAAAGAATTTAAAATTGAAATTTGTAAAGGGCAAATGTAGGTGGGTGCAGGATAGGGGGAAGTTGGGTGTGTAGGGAAATCGCCACTGGAGCGTGTGCTCCATTGCAATTAAATTAAATCTTCATATAAATTATCAGATACATAAGAACGAAGTTCCTCTTGGCTTTGAGAATTTATGAAAATCTCTCGGGTAACTAGCCGCGTTAAGGAAGTGTTTTTATCACACGATATTTCGGCGACCACAATCACTTTCGCCATCTTCTGGTGCATTCCATGAAAAATTATCAGATGTTAATTTCTTTGACACTATACTGTATGGAGATGGCAATTTATAAATTGTCTACGCGTAGGGAGATTGTATAAAATAGTGATTCTGAAATGTAAAACATGAGTTCTGAAGTGTTTAAAGTTAAGAAAGAATAGCTAATACACGCGACTGCGTACGGGCTGACTTAGAATTTTGTTGCTAGGCTTGGATATACGAGAAATCTGTAAATTACGAAAAGGTTTCCCAATAAGCATGGAGTCGCGACAGTGTCACCGAAAAGCCATCACCATACCATTCTACAGCAGATGCTGTCTCATGAAAAGAACCAATTTGCAACATATTTAAAAATATCAACAGACTAAGGGGGGGTAGGGGTGGAAGAGGACGGGAGGGGAAGAGTGCACTGTGGGAGTCTATCTACCATAATTCCTCCGGCAGATTTTTTAGTGTGTTTTAAAATTATGTCACTTTCTGGGGACAACTTATGTCAATGCGCTTTATACGCAACGTTTCTATTTTTGCTGGCCTTTGGTAAGATATATAGTCTTTGCGGGTTAGACACCGGTGAGCTAGCTACATATAAGCACAAAATAATAGTCAGGTTCAGCGCAAGTCCACTTTTATACTATATAATAAGTTGTGTCTGTATATAAAGAGATCATACACAAACTGTCTGCGAGAGAAAAAAATCCTGAGCGACCAATGTAATATTTACGTAGACTTACACATGCTACACGCTGAATGTCACCTCTGGTTAGTTTCCAAAATTTTATAACTAAATATGTTTTTATGTTCCGAAAAAAAGTATCCTATGTGCTTTGTAATGATACATAATATTTTCTTGTCAAATTTCATCAAGATTTGTTTAGCTGTTTAGTCGTGAAAATGTAAGAAACACACAGAGACAGAATTACTTTCGCATTTATAATATTAGTGTAGACACCAGTGAATGCTTTTTCCAGTGCAGGTAAACTGCCCATGGCGGTGTCCTGTGTTAGCCTAGAGACACGTGCCGACCGACACCTCTGTGCAGCGTGGGCGCGCGGTAACGGCTCGTTAGGTGTCGGAGAAGTTCAAACGCCACAGGGAGCGCTCTTGTCCCGGCCGCTGTTGTGGTGAGGCGTATCGAAACAAGTAGGACTGTGTTTGGGCAGCAGCAGCTCCTCAAGAGACGAAAGTCAGTATCTTGGACAGGAGGGGGGCAGCTACCGGCTACGATCTAGTGAACCTTTTTATCGACTTCTCAACCCCACATCTGACACCAAAAATGTTTCTAAAACTTCTTTCTCCTAGATATGACCAGAAAATATTTTGTCGACTATCCATTACTGATAAGATCTCTCAACGTATGTTCTTGATTTATTGTTCTTTAACCATCAAGTTACTATCTCTTAGGAAACTAATTGTTGTATCTAGCTCTGGATGAAGGTGTGGAAGTCTAGTCTGTCCGATATTCTAGCTATTCTTGGGAGTATCAAGTCAATATTTGCCGCTGATCCTATACTTATTTATTTCTTATATATTTGTTTATTATATCCTCTAACGTTTACTGTGTTGCCCAGCATCTAGATACTATGTACCTTATATCTTGAAAAATTCACACATACATTTATTTAAAAGCAACTTTAAGATTTACGAAGCGACTTGCACCTATCAATCCGCTTTGATTTTAATTACTACCATTGCTGTATATATTTTTCATTCATACCAAAAAAAACAGCCACACTATGCTCCAACCTACTGGGTCAATTCAAAAATGTGTTTTAAGTTTAATACTTCTTCTACTTCCTCTTTCTTGAGAATTTCTATTAGAATTGTCCTCTTCACCGTTTCTTTTATTTAAAAAAAAAAAAGAGAGAGAGAGAAAACTAGCCTCTTTGGACAGTAAACAAACATTTAACGATCACGGATTGCGTACTGACACTTCAAAAAAATGCGACATCTGTGGCCCGATACTGATGGTACCTCATCAGACGCCGTTCACTGTTATCGTATACTGAAAAAAAAGATTGCTTTAAAAATTGGTATTCATGACTACAGCCCATGAGCTGGACTCAATATACTTTAAGACATGTGTCTTATCTCACATATCTCGAGAAATTCCATGTAAATGTTAGATTCACGTATATTGTAGTGCCAATCTACTACTTTAAACAGCTGTACAATTGTCATGGATTTAAATCTCGTCTATGCATGTTAGATTTTATGCTTGTGTTCTTAATCATCTGCGTAAACCTGAAGGAAATACACGTTTACCAACAGAAAACCCTATTTCTCAATTACATAAATGAATTCAGAATTACCCAACACTTAAGCGGTTAAAGATAATTATTGACAGAGGCCACTATGCTTCCTGAGAATCTCGCGGGAACTAATTGGGTCACCTGAAAAAACAGAAGCGCAGTTGTGGAAAACCAAAGTTCCCAAAATCTCGGGAACACTGACAGATGCAGAGCGCTTGCCATCTAGCCACGCAGAGGATTGGAACGTCTGGAGGTCCATACTGGCAGTAGTGGGTAGGTAAAAGGCTAATCTCATGGAATAGGGTTATATTGATGCTACCAAAATTAAGGTTGACCATGATGAAGACCAAACCATTAATCATATGCCGAGTGCCCTACATGTCGATCACCCTGCAACGAAGATGATCTGTTTCGAACTACACCGAATTCAGTTAAGGTTTTGAAGTACTGGGCGAAACGTGTTTAAAGTTGTTAATTTGTACAATTTTTGATTGTGTATTTGATGTTTGTGACTCTAGAATGAAAAGTGGATTGGAATATGATAGTAGCAGTCATCCTCTCTTGGGCATAGCGAAATGTGATGAAGTTTTGGTGGGAGTGGCATTGCGTGTTGGTTCTCACCTTGGTCCTCGGAGTCGTCCTGTCCCGGCTTGACGTCCGCGGGCGGAACCAGAGGCCCCGGAGGCGCTCCTCCCACCAGAGGGCCCACCATGTCGTTGTTGTTCGCCTCCGGTGGCGGCTGCAGCGGCGTGTGCGGGGGCGGCTGGCCGGGTCCCCCGTGGCCGCCCCCCGCTCCGCCTCCGCCGGGCACGCCTCCACCACCTCCGCCTCCCTTCAGGGAACCGCCAGACTCGCACTCCTCATCCTCGTCCTCTGAGCCAGAGCCGAGCAGCGAGTCTGCAACAAGAGAGACAATGCAAAGTAGTGAATACAGTGATTATACTCTGTTCACGCTCAGCTGGCGGCTCAAGGTCATGTTCCCCTTGCCCCGCTCCTCACCTGACCACCTCCTCGCGTGGCCTGCCTACCAGAGCAGACCGCTGTAATTAAGACAGAGGAGTGGGAATAAAGCAGAGTGACCTCGAGCCGCCTTTGTTAACTGAAAGCACTAAAACAATCTACACTTATCAAAGTTTAATCGCCATCTGAAGATGTTAAAAATGTCACTGTTATGCAGTAAACATTTTAGCGGTTGGTTTACGTATGTTGTCAGTTTCTCCTTCATTAAATTCTTAGTTTAATTCTAAATTAAATTCTAAAGTATTATTAGATCAGTGTTTATTCAGAACATGTGGTATCTGTTACTGTAATTAATTTCAAAGTTCTATTCAAAATCTGACTTATGAATCTCTTTTGTTCTTGAGTTACCAAAAGGATATTTTCTTTACTAACGCGCTCCGTCTATCTACAAATCTGATCAGCCATATCGTCTCTCCTTTCTGTGGGGCACATCCACAAACTACGTTCATTTCCAACATATGTTTAATGCATACTTTATCTGACTGCTTAATGTTCAACATCCTTCCATTCTATCAGATTTGTATTGTTCCGAGTTTCCTTCTATGAAGTATATGTGTGGCATTGCAGTTCGTAGACATAGAGGTCATCAGAAAAGGGGGAGAATTAGGTACAAGGAAAAGTATGGAAATCGGACATGGAGTTTTTAATATATATATAACCACGAATGCACCACCACAGTATTCGCCTGAAGTAATTTCGAAAAACAATAACCTGGGTTGCCAGAACGGCGATCGAATTGAATGCTGGGTCCAAGATTTCTTCCGGCAGTTCTATCTTCATTTACATACATACATACAGTTTTAGAAGTTACCATTCTAGTGGTTCATTGGTAATCGAAAGATGTCTGTTTCTAATCCCTGTCTCGGCAGGGATTTTCATAGGTCCTTAACCCGACCTTCACCTCTGGCATGGCTTTCTGTGTAAGGCGAAGGATTGTAGCGACCATATCGGAAGTCGCGGCCACAAGTTATGGGTTCGCTTCGGCCTGATTCACTTCTGGGTTCGTATTACCCAAGATATGTGGTTCTTTGGTCGAAGAATTGCTTCTATTATTACTTAGTGCTAGCAACGTGATAAGAAATTAATAGCAAATGAAAGCACAAAGGAATGGCTGATTTAGCTTTAATGAAATCTAATTGACTATTCAACAACTTAAAGAACAAATATTCCAGTTCTCAAAACAATGTCTGAAATAGCTATTAAGCAGTTCAGGAATATTTCTACTAAAATCTAACTACCGCAATTGCTTTCCAAAGATGACAGAGAGTGTGCAGAATGTATTACCCAGCACCTACTAATTCTGCATGTGAACAACTCGCGGCTATACAGTAATTGGTTAAACAGAGCATACTACCATCTAACCTTGAAGCTAGCTGCGTACGCTGCGGGAAGAGCACTCCAATTAAATTTAGTAGCTTCTAAAAAAAATTATGGCATTACATTTCGTCGACGTCGAGGTCATTAAAGGCGGGGAAGGATGGGGGTAACGACAGGGAAGGAATTCGGCCGTGGATCCTGGAATTCGCCTGTAGTGATTTGGGGAAACTATGGAATACCCAAATCTGGATGCCCGAACTGGGATTCGAACCCACGTCCTCCCGAATGCGAGGTCATAGCGTTAACCGCTCACCCACCACGCTCGGTGGTACCTTCTAACAACTTAAAATATGTCAGACCGTGACAGTATGCTAGAACTCTTCCGTGGTTCAGATTCCATGTTAAACTGTAGGTCCCCTACAACAGGTAGGATTACCGTATTAGGTTAGGTAAGGAGGAAAGGAATTAGACGTCTTACCTCTGATAGTTGGCTTAGTATACCGTCTTCGGGGGGTTCCTACCAATCATTGGGGTGAGGATCACCCTTAACTTCAAAAGTCTTAGAAAGTTCTTACTGAGTCCTGGTTTAACGTTGCACGATTTAGTTTTTTGTTGTTGTTGTTGTTTGTATGTTTGTTTGTTTGTTTTTTGTTTGTTTGTTTTTTGTTTGTTTGATTGTTTGTTTGTTTGTTCGTTTGTTTGTTTGTTTGTTTGTTTTTTGTTTGTTTGTTTTTTGTTTGTTTTTTGTTTGTTTTTGGTTGTTTTTGTTTGTTTTTTTGTTATTTTTTTTGTTGTTCTCGTTTCTTTTTTTTTGTTAGAAGTCTAGCATTAAATACAAATTCAAGCCAAAAAATATTAACAACGACTTTATTTAAGCCGCTAAGCTATTCGCGATTAGCTGCGGTTATGGACCTGAGTATCTCTGACCTAAGTACTGGGAGGGATAAATTACGAACCTATGCTGCATGAATATTTCATGTCCGTGGCTGGTTGCTGGAGGGACGGTCTGACAGCTCCACGTGGAAGGCGCTGGCCGGCTCACTCGATTAGCATTCAGTACCTGCGCGCCCGATAAAGCTGGAATATCACGCGCAGTGACGGCTGATTACCATCGCGAAGGGCAGCTACAGTGACTGTACTACCTGCCCAACTTTTGTTTCTGTCTTTTATTCCCCCACCACTCACAGGTCTGGTGTTTTGAAATGTTCGGATGGGTGCTGAAAATAAAAAGCCGCAGCCAACCATAGGTCGTATCTTAAAATGGAGGATGCGGTTGTCTATCACGGAAGTTGAGCTGAGGTGCCATTACGATTAGCTTTTGTCGCTAATGTACTGAGGACACACCTGGACTCTACTAACGAAAGTATTGGTCTGTTCAAAAGTTACTGCAACTATTATTATTATTATTGTTTTATTGGAAACAAAAAAATGGATGTAATATATCGCTGTAGACGGGGAAGCCTCTTCTAATCTAGATTTTGCTTGGCGTTCCTCAGGGATGTGTAATAGGGCCACTTCTTTTTTTAATTTTTATAACCGATCTCGGTGACAGTGTTGACAACAGTTTGCGATTGTATGCTGATGATTCAGTTACCTAGATGGAAGTAAGGTGTTCTGACGATATTTAAAAATTTAGTGCGATCTGGATGTAATTTCTGAAATGTGCTATAAAAGGCAACTAACAATAAATTTCAAAAAATGCAAGGTAATTCGCACAACTAACAAAAAGAATCGATTTGTTCACGAGCACAAAGTAAATGGCTCATTTGTATACAAGGTTGATTCCCGGAAGTACTTGGGCGTAATAGAAGAAACATAAAATGGGACTTGCACATAACTTCCGTTGTAGGTACGATTCATATTGTAACGCTCATACAAAGAATAGCGTACACATTTGGATTACTGTTGTGGAGTTTGGGATCCTTATAATGAGGGATTCATAAGAGAAAGTACAGAGAAGCACTCCTCGATTCGTAATAGTTTGCTATAGCCATTAAGAAAGCGTCACAGAATTGATTCATAGATTGGGCTTCGATTGTCTGGCAGACAGACCTAATTTTCGTTTGAATTTATTGGCTAATAAGCGAATATCTTCTTTCATTCTAGAGTACAATGTAACACTTCGTCCACCAAAATATTTAGGTCGCCATGATGGAAGAGATAATATTAGAGAAATAAGATGCCGTGCTGATACTTGTATGTATTCCATCTGGCAGCTATGTCGTGTTTCAAGTTTTTTTTATTTTGACAATATCATTTATACTTTTATAAATATGCATATTTCGAGTAATAAACTGAAGAATCCAAACCATTACATTGACTTGGGAGTAGTCCGGTTTCCTATTTATTAACTCTGCAAGAAGGTTTATTTCCGTTATACAGAAGTCACAAAAAAACAACTGTTTTTAACAAGAAGCCTTCCCTTCAATGTCACCACCGCATAATGCCTAAAATCTCTAACACTTAGAATAATATTACTGTTGAGGCAATTGTTATTTTGTATCTTTACAATTATACTGCGTAGATAGTTTGGATTATTTCACATTTTGGTTGACATTAATCGGTCATACCTCCAACAAAGATGAAACAAACTACATTTTAGTAAGTCCAGTGCTGTGTTTCGTAATTTTGCACATTTCATCCTTTGTAATTCTCATTTTTATTTATATAAATAAACATATTCCAAATAATAAGTTGAATAAAAAATCTGTATAAGTAGAGTCTCTATATTACGTACTTTTCTTCTTCGTTTCTTTTTTTTTGTTTTTTTTTTTAAAAAAAAAAAAGAAAGAAAGAAGAAAAATATCAACAAAGAAGAAAATAAATACCGACATTCACCGATGTCATTTTGTCTACAGCATTTGTGTGGTAAATGTTGATTATAAGCATTTTCAGTAATTCTGTGACGGCCAAAACACTTCATTCACAGCGCCTATGTCCAAGGTTAGACTAGAAGTGGTGATTCTGACCTCGCATTCGGGAGGACGCCGCCCGGTTCGAATCCCCTTCCGGGCATCCAGATTTGGGTTTTCCATGGTTTCCCCAAATCACTCCAGGCGAATGCCGGGATGCTTGCTTCAAAAAGGCCATGGCCAAATTCCTTCCCGTTCCTTGTCCCCAGTCCCATCCTGCCTTTATTGACCTTAGCCGTCGACGAGGCGTAAAGCAGTAAAAAAAAAAAAAAATCGAAGCGGTGACGTAGAGGCGTTTGACACGGCTACCTTGGCCAGCGACCAACGGTATACTAAAGCCGCGTATACACTTGAGCATTTGCCCCGAATGAGCATGCGTTCGGCCCGTTTTGCTCAGATGTATACGGGGCGAGCAGAATAGGTCCGCATGCCTCAGCCCGATCCGAGGGTTGTCGGTACTTCAAAGTGAGCACGTGCTCTGTTCGTGCTCAGTGGGTACGCGATTTATGTATGCGGTCGAACCGAACAATATGAGCCGACTGCCCCCTCCAGTTTCAGTGAATCCTCTGCTGTAGACACACGTGTCTCGTGCCTAATTTGACAGGTTTCAGGTATGATTCTGCCAATTGCTTGTTTTGAAATTTTAAAGAGGTACTGGAAACTCGAATACGAATCTCTTGAAGCCAGAAATCGCAGTGTCACAGCTAGGCGTTCTTCGGCAGTTATGGATTTTCCAAATGTTGTGTCTTGCCTCTCAATTGTAGTCCTGACACTATTCAATATAAACTGAAAATCCTCAGGTGACATTCTTGTAAAATTTTGTTTTCATTTGTTTCGTGTCCTATTGTTTTTAATAGTAAAGCGTTGAACCTCTCTTGAAACAGTTTTCTTCTCCACCACCGCTTTCTCGATTTCTTGTTCGAACACTGCAACAAATACATGTAACAATAACTGGTAACAAATTCCGGTTAACCATTGCAGTGTACTCAGCACTTGCGCAAAGTAGACTGGGTTCCCTGTTCGGGCCGCATGGGGTCCGAACACAGTGGCCCACTGCTATGCGGGGGGTGGCCGTGCGCACCCCCTCCTCTCAACCCGTATGCTCATTCGGGGCAAATGCTCAAGTGTATACGCGGCTTAACACGCTGAGTGGTAATGAACTGTTTGAATGTTCCATCGCGGTTCCCTGCAGAATTTACCTCTCAGTGTAACTGAAATGCTGCATCTTATTTCGGACCTCTGTCTCCCATTGTCCTATCTGTCGCCTATGATCCAAGAAGTTGACGGCATGTCGCTCCCACTTGATGTGCTGAAGCGGCCCGCTGAGCAAACAGTGCTTCGAGTGGAGCGCCCCCCGTCGGCTCTGTTTCGAAACTGTCCCGGGCACTCGAGAGCACTCCACACAAACGCGCACGGCTGCCGGCTTAGCGTCCATTCACACGTTCAACTCGCGTCATGAATATTTCATCCCTCACTAAAGTAGAGCTTACAATGGATCAGACCTCACCCGAATCGTTTGAATTTGCATCCGTCATTGCCCTTCAGAAGGTGTGACCGGTCGAATTGAGAGACCCTCAGCAAACTCGACGCCCTGACAGATGCTTGTCCTATACTGTCTGATAGACTAGTCTAGCGTGCATTGTGATATTGCTCCATATGTCCCGAGTACAGCGGAGTGCTATAAGAACAGCTTTGTATGGGGATTACCTGTTTTCCATACTTGCTAAAGGAGGCTATAGTAAGAAAAATTCTGTGATCTACAAACAACTCGCATGGAGAACCAGCTTGGTAGTGAAAAATTAATACTGATACTTTCTTATAATTTTTATTATCACCAAGCTACATAAAACTCATATGTGGTGGTAGAAGGAAGTTTTTCTGTAAAAGTTTCTAAAGAGAAACGAATAATTATTAATCATTATATTTTTATTAATATTTTTCGTTATATGAATAAACGTTGTCATATTAGATTCTCAGGGTATTTGGACTGGATGTTTTTAAATAACAGCACTTGATTTTGAATTATGGAAATGTTTATTGTAATGAAAAAGTTTTTAAGCAAAGTATAATTTCAAAAACAAATAAATATTATTTATTTGATTGAGATATTTCGAGATTACCTACGTTTCGTGTAAACTTTTTCTGAGTTTCAATAAACCTTTATGTTTGTTATCTTTGTCAAAAAACTTCTTATGTTGTGTCGTCACTTGATTCCGATAATTTTTACACAGAATGCAGCGCAAACATGGTTTGATCTTCTCCTAAAATGATTTTCTGCGTTCACCAGTAAGTAAACAAATATCAAGATATGAATTTAAGCGAACGTCACATTATTATTATTTAATATCTCTGCTTCGCATTTTAATTTTTATACCTGTTACATAACCCACGATCGTATTTTTGGTCGCATCGCAGTTATACTTACTTTAAACAATGTAAATGCAAATAAAATATTTATTTGAAATTTTCGTTTTATTTTAAAAATGCAACTGAAAATAAACACAGTGCAGTTATTCACTTGAAATTTCCTGGTTAGCCAAGCAGCGCTGTGGCGGCAGCCAGAGCAACTAACAGATCGGGTATCATCGGACTCACGGAGGTTTCCGATTTATCGAGATCACGTCCATCCTGCAGGTTCAACGTATTTTAGTAAGGCTGATTTGATATACACGATACAACGATCACAGTGTGAAATACTTTTTATTGCAGTTGCACTCGCGAATGATACGTTTAATGATATTATCAAGAAAATGCAGTGATGATAACAGGATATCGGCAGTCATGGAACAGAACAAGCTCATTTTGAAGGCCATTAGAATATGGGACAAATAAATTTATGCTCTGCAATGCATGTTTAAACGCTATCAAAAATTCTATACCATTTCCGGTTCTCGCGTTAAATACATGGTGACATTTGAGTATCTTACTGTTAACGGCTAGCTCCGCGTGCCTAGTATCGCCGATTCGAGTCTGCCTGACTTGGTTGATTACGTGCTGCATTATGTCTTATCTTCTTTCACTTGTATGAGCAGAAAAGGACTTGTAAATACGTTAATAGACAGTATAATCACAATATAACGATGTAGTTAGCTGAAAGGAAATATGATCGACAGCCAGTAAAAAAAAGATGAATATTTGTTTTCATATATCACTGTATTTATTTATCCTTCCCTTCTCTTAACTCTGATGCTGGATCATACATAGAGAAGTAACATTCATAATCCATTATGTTCGAACCTATATAATAAATAATGTATAAATTATCGTTCACAATGTTTAAAAGTTTTCCTTCTCGATGCAATGCTGTTAGAAAACTACTAAGTATGAAATTTCAAGAACGTTGGCTCATTATCACGTTCGAAACTTCAGACAAAACAAATTCAAGTTTCTTACGACAATTTGTAAACTTAATATAATTTGCTTACGGGATTAATGTTGCGTTGAAACACTCCTACTTCTTCTTCTTCCCAACGTTTCGACCAGGACTTAGGTTTTCATCAGGGGCCGTAATCGGCTCTTTCTTTGACAAAGATTGTCAAATTTCCTACAAAGAAGTAGAAGGATTTCAACGCAGCATTAATCCCATAAGCAAATTATATTATATTAATATGATGGCTGCGAAAACAACAAAATCTTTTATAATTTGTAAACTTGTTTATCATCACTGTATCAATTAACATATGGAAAATCTATGACCGAAGCAAGCAATTTTTGAGACAATTTTGGTATAGCACTGTTACCCGCAAAGGTGGGAATTAAAGGTAACAGAATTAAATTAGTAAACGTTGTTCTCAAAAACGGGTACCGCAAGCGCGTATAAGCTGTAAGGTAAACATTCTAAAAGCTGTGATAATTCCAGGATGTGAATGTATTGCTAAAAAAATAGTCTATTTACTATATTTATTTTCAGTTTGCGACAAAGAGACCGGCGTTCCTTTGAGGGTTAAGTAATAACCGTTTATAATGGCCTTATTGTATGTATTGGTCTTTCTCGGCCGCAGTCTGTGCCAATAACAATTTGCAGAGTTGGTTGATAATACACACATAATTTTAAAAAATTAGATCCATATAAGTTGGTAGTCCGTAGAACAATTTTTGACATTTTATGGTCGTAGGATGCGAAAAGTTTAGAAACACTGTTTAAAATACTGTCATCTCTCACCATCGTTGGATGAAAGTTCCCAGCTGTGGTGTCACGTCTAGGCATTTACTTGTCTGTGCACTTCTGCTGCTTGTCTGTTCCGGTGTAGGATAGAGAAAGCCCATGACTTTGCGTTTTGTCTCTACTGCTAACCGTCGGAATTGTTTCTGCTATAGCTTCAACTCCCAAAGAAAGCCTCTTTTTCGTAAAAACCTGTCAAAAGAAGGCGTCAGCAGTTAACGAACCCCGGCCTGGCTTACAGAGAGGCCGCCGAGAGTACAAATACTACGGCGGCGGTAGTGGAAGGGCCGTGGAGAGTGACTGTGCCGGCACAAGCCACTCTTCCAGGAAAGCTGACTCGGCTGGCATTCCGCCGACACTGATGGCCGAATAATGATCCTTCGGCTCCGCAGGTGGCGGCCACGGCGAGACAGCGGCTTCGAGTAACGCTGGAAGGATGGGATCAACACTGACAAAGGCAGGCTGCCAATTGTAAAATTCAGATTCGATTCATACTGTGTGCTATAAAAGCTCATGGCCAGAGGTGCAATATGTCAAAGCAGTAACATGCGCTTCTTCTCCGTTGTCGAGAAAATCGGCATTGAAATATCCCGCTGTGATCGAATACTTACTGCGCTACAGAGAGTTAAAGGGACGCAGCGGGCAAGCTATCTGCCTCGTAAGTCCGTTGTCTCTGCATCGAATCTCGCTGCGGTCAACTTTTCGGCTCGATATTTTAGAGATCTCGGTCACAAAAAGGTTAAAAAAAAAGAGGAATCTTTTGTTTTGCTTAATGCTTAACGCCTCGTCGACATCTAACTCATTAGAGGCGGGAAAGGACTGGGGCGAGGAACGGAAAGGAATTCGGCAATGGCACCGAGCGTGGTGGGTGAACGGTAAGCGTTCTGGCCTCGCATTCGGGAGGACGAGGGTTCGAATGCCCGTCCGGGCATCCAGATTTGGGTTTTCCATGGATTCCCCAAATCACTCCAGGCGAATGCGAGGATACTTCCTTCAAAAAGGCCATGGCCAAATTCCTTCCAGTTCCTTGTCCCAATCAAGCCTCTAATTACCTCGCTGTCGACGAGGCGTAAAGCGCGAGGAAAAAAAAAATCAGCCATGGCCTTTTGAAGGAAGCTTCCCGGCATTAGCCTGGAGTAATTTGGAGAAACCCAAATCTGGATGCCCGTACGGGGATTCGAACACGTGTCCTCCCTAATACGGGCTGAAGCGTTACTGCTCTCTCACCACGCCCAGTGGTATAAAGAATCAACGAAACTGAGAGATCATCTGAACAAAACCTCATTATTTGGTGAATAATTTCACGTCACACATATTCCTTCCTATATACTGCAAACGTCTCTCCTTGTTAAGATTTTTCTAAATTTTTTCCCTGAGTTATTCCATTTATCGCTTAACAAGTTCTTTCCGCTGATGCCTTACGTAAAAGGAAGCATCAAACCAGATGACTTTTCTCGCAGTTCTGAGAAATGTTACGCGCGCATTCTTGCTTTAACTGAAAACGACGATTCACGAAGCTTTCCGCGGATACAACCGCTTGTCAAAAATGTGCTGTCACGTAATGACGTGCAGTGCTAACGGCGGAGATAATCAGGGAATAACAGGGAGGCAGTTCGACTCCCAGGAAGCGCTAATCACGGTCCCTAATGTCGCAGTCACGATTACGAGGAATCGATCTGCGGACTCGGCATCGACGCGGGCGAACTTCCTGTACTTTACACAACCCGCCGAGTTGAAATCTCTTAATCATGGAATACCCATGTTCCCACCCAGTCACGTTGTCCTGTTGATTCCTAACGCTCAAAAATAACAGATTTTTTTCAAGAAGCAAACGATCTGCCTAACAATAAGAGAGGATACAATCTCCGGTTTCAGCCGGCTGATTAGATAATCGAACTGTCGTCATTTACATTTAAGTATACCTGTCTACGCAGGTGGCCAGTGTGAATCATGAGAGATGGAAGGTGGGAGGAACTGTGCTCATGATCGAAGTCTAGAGGGTATCCATAAATTACGTGAGGTGAAATAGGGGGGGGGGCAGCGAAATCTCACAAAATCTCACCAAGTGGGGGGGGGGGGGAGGTCTACAGAAACCAAAAGTTTGGAGAGCGATTTCTATTGGGGTGGGGGGAGTTTCTCACGGACCAGATCTCACCTGGGGGGGAGGGGGAGGGGGTTCGGCCAGACCTCACGTAATTTATGGATGTCCCCTAACCTGGCTTGTTAGGCCCAGCGTACCTAATCTATTGGAGGAAAGCCATGTGTTTTCACTTTTCACATGTCTGTAACTTTGTGTGTTCTGTATGAGAAATGTATCTTTGAAGCGAAAACCTCTTAGGCGCGTTGGATGCTTTTTGGATTGGCAAAATATTATGAATTCGCGTCACCAGCTGCAGTATACCTGTAGATGTAAGTATGACGTATTGTACTTGGAGAGCAGTGAGAGTGTAGATTATAATAGTATATAATATATATATCTACTGGCGTGTGCACAGCGGCCTGTACACACACACACACACACACACACACACACACACACACACACACACACCACACACACACACACACACACACAAATATATATATATATATATATATATATATATATATATATATATATATACAGGGTGTTACAAAAAGGTACGGCCAAACTTTCAGGAAACATTCCTCACACACAAACAAAGAAAATATGTTATGTGGACATGTGTCCGGAAACGCTTACTTTCCATGTTAGAGCTCATTTTATTACTTCTCTTCAAATCACATTAAACATGGAATGGAAATACACAGCAACAGAACATACCAGCGTGACTTCAAACACTTTGTTACAGGAAATGCTCAAAATGCCCTCCGTTAGCGAGGATACATGCATCCAACCTCCGTCGCATGGAATCCCTGATGCGCTGATGCAGCCCTGGAGAATGGCGTATTGTATCACAGGCGTCCACAATATGAGCTCTAGCATGGAAAGTAAGCGTTTCCGGACACATGTCCACGTAACATATTTTCTTTGTTTGTGTGTGAGGAATTTTTCCTGAAAGTTTGGCCTTACCTTTTTGTAACACCCTGTATATACACAGATACATTGTATTTACCTGACTGTAAGCTATATATATATACAAAAACATTGTATGTACCTGACAGTAAGCTATATATATATGCGTTATTACGCCGCGTTCTCTGTCCTCGTGGGAGGTTATGCATTGTACCTATGTACCTATAATAGCGTATCTATGTAAAATTTTTGATTATCTTGATTATATTTTTAACTATATCTGATATTAATCCATGGAATTAGTTTTTATAAGTTCGCAGACACTGTACTGCAGTATGAAAGATTATCGGATCGAATCCACGATTATAGAAACTTTTTTTTGGTAATATATCTGCCATTAATCGTTCGAATTAGATCTAATAAGTTCGCAACCATTGGCGGTCCCCTTGGGTGAAGTTGCAAAGCGCTGTACCGTAAAATGGAAGGTTACGGGATCGGAAAAACTATTTTTGAAGTGTAAACTTCGTGAGGTACGTTGGACGATTTTTGGATGGGTAAAATCTTATCAGTTGACGCCACCGACATGCCAATGTTAACAGTATATCTGTAGCTATAAGCAGCACGTGTTGCGCGTTTGTCATTCATAGTTTTAAGTTTTCACTTCTGTCGGCAGCACCCAGTGACTGTCTCTATTTTGTTAAATGTTTAGTTTATGAGACGAAGAATGGGGACCGTACCATCATTCTACTAGATAATTGTGGAAAACCGCCTAAAAATCACAGTCAGAACGTTGGTTATGCGGGTGCCCGGTCCCATTGCACCTCTCCGATTAACCGTGCGGCACCTTAAACACACTGGCTGTTTCTGAATACATCATTACATTAAATAGATAAATTTACAACAAAATGTTTTTAGATGGTTATCATCAGAATATTATTTGAAATTTCAAGATTCAGCCAGCAGATAAAACGTGGGAGGTTGTGATTTTTATGCAAGAGAATGTGGATACCATTTTTTCCTTTTCTTTTGCATTTAATTTCATTTTCTGGTTTATTCATGCAATCACAAATCGCTGACGCCATGAAGAAACGGCTACCAAGTCGGTAAGTTTCCGTTTTGTCAACGAACAACTGACCAAAGTCAATTATGGCCTCAACATAGCTTACGGTTGGTAATAACAGAGTGCGGCCCATAGCGGAAAAAAAAGAGACAGGGAAGGGATGAGGGCTGCCGATGGGTGGCGCCTACGCAGTCCACTTTAATTACTAATTGGCCTCATGTGAGGGGGGGGGGGGATCAAGAGGAGGGGCCTTGGAGCCGGCCCCTCATTATTCCTGTGCTGTAGTGTATATGCCGAGTGTATGAAACAGAACATTTACGCTAGCCGACCCCATTAATGTAGAGGTGCACTACTGACGTCACGAGGGTCGTCGGGATTGGGTGGATTTAATTTAGTCTTGTATCCGTCCCGTGTTGTCAATATTATGTGGATCAATATGCTGGTGATGAAATGACAAGTGTTGAGAAAACAGAAAACTCTAGATGGCTATACGCCAGAAAAGAGCACATTCCATCCGAGTCATATTTCTAAACACTGTTTTTTTTTTTGTGTATAGAACCACCTTTAACCCTTTATAATTAACCAAAATCGATTAATAAGGTATTATTTAATAGATTAAGTTCTGATTTGGTAACACCATTAATTAATAACGAAATTTTTCAAAATTCAACCTGTAAATGGCAAAATTATGAACTATCAAGGTCACGGTTATGCGGTAGTTAAGTGTCAAGCTACTAGGCTTCGCTTGCTTCGAGAGGAATTTATCGCGTTACCACTAGATAGCAACACCAAACAACACAGAGATATTGAAAGACTGTGTGCGTTTTTTTTTTTTTTCTAGAGTAAGGAGCTTTCGTATCTGTTAGTGAATCAATTCATCATTTATAATTGCTTCGTAAACCATTGTAAGTGTTTTTCTACGTACCTATATCACATTACAAATACCAAATTACTACAAATTAGCCGCTTCTTCTTAAATTCTATTACAAGCAATCAACCTCGCAATTCATCCATATCATTCACAAAATTTTGGCACTGGCCACCAGTTTTAAAAATAAAAGTTACTTTGGCCAGTTCATTCTTCAGCTATTTCTCTGCTACTTAAATTGAGAACAATACACGAAATATTAACAACTATTCGTGAAACTTGTAACATGAACAGAAAAATAACGCGATTGGAATAAACTTAATACCAAATTTTATTAATATGCCTGGACGGATACGATTACATTTTTAAAATAATCTTAACCTACGATAAATCGATATGTTTTGTAGCCTTCAGGAAGTACCATATTTCTAAACATGAAGTCAAAAACTGTTTCGGATGTGTCTGTGACAATGTTCTTCCAGTTTTCTTGTATGTGATTCATCCGATAACAGATTTTTTTTTTTTTTTTTTTTTTTTACTGAATTTTCATTTATTTTTAAATTACTTGCGATGGAGAAATTGAATATATGGTCCAACGGCCATTTCCATATACACGTATTTCCCAATTTTTAAAAAAATCTTATATTGTTTAAGTGTCATTTTCCTGTATACAAACTTTAATTTTAATGTCTCTAATCTGTTTGATAAGTTCAGCACTTCCATAGATCACAATTGACAGTCCAGTCAAGACTTCAAATGATAGCACAGAATTCTGCTTTCGTTTTTAACGTTATTTTTTTTTGTCCGTGTGGAACCACGTCATTTTTTTGAAACCTGACGTTTTAGCCATCATTCTGTTACTTTCATCAGAGGAATGGCTGAAACGTCAGGTTTTCAAAAAATGAGCTCGTTCCTCACGGACAACGAAGATAGACTTTTTCAACAATAGACATGTCCCTAGGAAGTGCAAGCTTGCATGTTTCAGCATATGCCGTGTTCACAGGAAGGCCTGGACCTTTCTGACTAAATGTCATAGCCATAAATTACGAGTGATGATGCAATAGGGTTTGACAAATGTTCTGAGTCAACGTTACGACGTTTGGATTTACGACTTCCCTAATACAACGGCTACAATCGCTGTATGTATTGCCGACAAGTCGCAACCGCCGAGAACACGAATTTTAACTAACAGCTATACAACACATGGCCACAAACCACTATTCAGAAATCAGACATTTACCACAATTTTATCAATACTGTACGCCGCTTTCCCCGGACTCGTGCGAAAATAAGACATATTTGGCGTCAATGGGTTATTGTCTGTAATCATAATCCAGTTACTTAATTCTGGAGACAGACAATGCCGTACCTGTTACCATAAAATATTCCCTTGCTGAACTGAAACTAGGATTAAACTATCTTTTAGGTACAGGCGATACAAGTATATGTCGCTCCGCGGTGTCTTAATATTTCATGGACCACCGACAGAAGTTTCATTTTTGGATTCCTTCCTCTTTAAGGCATCCACAACACCATTGATGTCGTTAGTTGTGTCCCGAATAAGCATCAACAACGTCGTACGAAATTCAAAATTCACATATGCTAATCATTCACGATTCGATGATATTTACTGCAGTCGACGTGGTATACTGAATTCTTGAGACACTTTTCAAACATATACTACTATCGTGGCCCCAAAACAGCATTTATTTATATCCATTATACGCCATGGCTAAACTCATAAATGCGCAATGACGTTACAGTGCTCATTACTTGCATTCAATACCTTCCTTTCTCGCTTGTTAATGTCAGTTGATTACCATAACACCATAGCAATGTTGCAGTTTTTACCAACACGATTGTAATGATTCATAGGAAATGAGTTGTAAAATTCTAAGACCATAGGAACCTTACTCTGAAGTCTGAATGTATAGTCTTCAAATAAGACCTGGTTACCTACTGTTATGTGTTAACGGGACACTACCACATAACAGGTAGTCGGTAATAGTAAATGCCAAGGGATCCATAGACGGCTCAAACCCTTGGCAAAGAAATGTTCATTTAATGTATTTCGCATTTTACTTATTCATCAAAAGTACCCCAATTAATGCTTTGAGACCCCAGTGATATGAATTGAACCTATAATGAGTGATTGTCATGGTTGTATTATGTTCTGTTTTACTTTAAAAGATAAAAAATTTATACGCGAAATGTTGCAGTATGCAGGCAGCATAGTTTATTTTAGGCACCAAAAGTTGAATAAATATCAACACATATTTCATGTCGATTAAGTAGAGATTTAGCTAACCGGAATAGAGACAAAATATTTTCGTTCTACTTTATAAACAATCATACCTACAAAAACAATGAATATTCTTTTTATTATTTAATGTTCGAAAAGGTGTTGTTATCTATAGGCCTACTATTATAAATCTGTAACTGGGTTTTCTTTATCTGTCCCTTTTTACGGACATCACAAAAGAACTATTAAACCAATTTGGGTGGGGCTGTAATAGTTTGAAAGCTAATGGTTTTGCTTAATATCTATGGCATGCCCCGAAACGAAACAAGACATGGTAGTTCACTCGTACCGAGAACTAATAGGTGTCACAGATCACACTGCACCTCAAATGAACGTTCCTTTATAAGATACCTACCAAAGATCACGCTACAACACAGAAAAAACATTCCATCCCTTTGGATTCTGTTAATATTGTTTTTCGACTACGTTACTTTGGTTATTTATTCTTCAATTAACTGACATATAATATAATATAATGCGGAAAACGTTAATCAAACAACTATATCAAAGATAACAACTCCAAAAAGCGTAAAAAAATATGTGGTGTTTATTTTACTGTAAATGTTACAAAGATATTACATTACAAACGTTTATGCTTTGTTGTCAGAAGAAAAACGCATTATAAACACTCCTAGTTCTACCCGCAAGAACAGTAGGAAAATGCTAATGTAAAACTATTTCTATGCTTCATATTGAATAGGCACTTCTGAATTTGTTTCCACACGAAACCGAGATGGCGCATGGAGGATACGAATCTCGTTCATATTTTGTTTTAGTTTTGAGGATACGTTTTCAGTGTACTTGTCGTTGCCCTCCTCACGGTTGGAAGCTACCACTACAGGTGCAGCGAACACTTCATGCAGTTTTAACACAGCGAGAGGCAGCTGGCGTGACGTCAGATACTGCGATAGCCAAGTTGTTAACAAACACGGCGCGGCCCCTTACTGGGTGACAACTCACGCGCTACAAGGTCCCGCAGTGTCTGTCACCCAACACACCGCCGTGCCCAGAGGCAGTTAATAGCTTTCTTGTCTTTCATCATTTGCACGAAGAAACTATCAAACACCATCTGCCGCTTTGAGAAAAAAATGAGAAAAATTGAAATCTGTCCCGGTCGATGCTCAAGACCCGTAGAATTTGATTAGCTGACGTCCCTTGTAGAAATCGTTGTCACTACTCTGAATCCCACGATATCCAAGAATCCATTCGATAATTGGCCGAGTGAACCTGCGAGAGAAGTTGTATGTCCGTTGAAACATTTTTATTCATTATTACCTATTTTAGTGCCAAATTGTATCGACATTTATTTCGCTTCATCGTGTTTGACATGTCGCGACAAATTATTTCTTTCTAAGGGAGCGCCCATAAACTACGTAGCTCCATTTTGGCCTCCACTGAACCTCCCCTCCCCTCCCCACATACTCCCCCTACCACGTAGCCCGAAGCGGCATTTGCCTCTACCCCCCCCCCCCCCCCCCCCATTTTCCCATGTAGCATGTAGCTTTTGCCCCAATTGATTCCAGAAGGCATTCTGTGCTGTTTTCTCTTGTCAGACTATCGTAAATTACATACGGAGATAATTAAATGACGGAAGTAAATATTCACATGCTGTTCTGTGTTCTGTACCTTATTTTATCTGTGACTAATAATATGAATGAAAAGCTGCGTGGCTTGGCTCACCCCCTCCCATTTTTTTTTGCACGTAGCCCAGCGTAACCTTCCAGCCAACCCCTCCCCCCACCCTATACGGATTCACGTAGTTTATGGACACTCCATACTACCACCTTCTAATGCATCCTCCTAATACTCATCTTGGAGTATCATTCAATACATCTCTCCCTTTCAATTAACACCTACCTATTCTAGTAAATCAATATAATCAAGGAAAAACATCATCCAGAGGCTTGCAGATTCTTTTGCAGGTAATGCTGGAACAACACTTAAGAGACGGAAGAGGGTGAGGGACAAGGAACGGGAAGAAATTCAGACCTGGTCTCTTGAAGGAAACATTCTGTCAGTCTTACTTGAATGATTTTGGTAATCCATGGAAAACCGAAATCTTGATGCTGGAAGGAGATTTCAATTCTTTTCCTGCCGAATTCCAGGCCCGATAGAACACTTCGTCTCTAAGCTATGAGTCTTGTGCCGTATGGTTGAACGCTGCTCACGTCAAGAATGTATATATGATCAATTAGACTATATGTCAAATATCAGGCACTATTGAGTCTATTTCAATGAACTGGTTACAAGTTTTAAGCCATATTCAACCATCTTCTATCCATCGTTAACATGCACTATTGCGAATTTACGAAATGCGGGTCAAAGCGTTACAGCTCACATAGCAATCTCGGTCCAATATTATCAAACTTGAACCACAAGTATCTTGAAACGGTAGTTCAGTTCAACAAATTTTCCTTGGAAGCTAACTAAGGTAGTAAAGGACAGGAACAAATTTGCAAGGTCAATGATGAACACTAAAACTGAAACATTAGAAAGATCCAAAATTAAAATTCGTGAATCGATGGTGAAGTTGCTCTGAAATAATTTAAGATAAAAAAAAATAAAAATATTTTAATCTGGAGTTTTAGTGTGTAGGCATATGCTTAATTTCAATTAAATTTATTTAATAAACAGGAATTCTATTTCGAAGAAATATTTCAATTCTTTGAAGATTTTAAAAGTTACATTTGAAACTTTCCTCCAAATAGGTGTGGTGCTTCATTCATTTGTTCGAAGAAATGTATATATCAAAAAAACTACACACTTCAAGTATTTTTTTTTTTTAAATCTCCACACTTGACTAATTGTTGACTATCCCTTCTTTGCTATGGATGTTCTTATGTTCTTGAAGCGAGAGGTGGATACGTATGTCCAAAGAGCATATCCAAAAATATTGCATCAGCATTACGAAATGTTGATGTAAACAAAATAAACTCTTTTAAATAACAGACTGAGCATAAACACAATTTCTCAGGTATTCTCTGAACTGAGATCCCACTTCCACTGAAACAGGCACCTAGGTTCTTGTGCGGGGGATCAGAGGTTAGCCTTCCCTTCACTCACGCGGAAGGGGTAGGCCCAGTGTCCAACAATATGCGGGGGCTTATCCTGCGCAGTCGAGTTGGGAGGTCCCCCCACCTGTCGGGGGCGAATTTTCCGCACGATCGCACCTGCGACTGACTTACCTGGCCACCCCCACACAATGGCAGGCATCCGCCAGCATTCACAACCTCAGGATCGCTTTCCGCTGCCTACCCCGCTGAATGCCGAGCTCACGTCCCCAATGACACCCTGAAATCTTTGCCATTCATCCGACACTCCATAAACAGCTTTCGCTGACTTTGTTCGCGTTACTCCCGTCTCGGATTTCGGTTCGCAAGGCTTGACAACCGTTCAGTAGGTACTGGCATCAAGATTTGTTCCCGTTGTTGTTATCATTTTTTTGTCGACAACGTTTTATGCAGTCCTCCTTCTTTTCCATTCCGTGTAAATTTTTCACGTCTCCAAAGATCTTACACATAATATCGTCAATAATCAGACTCACGTATTCCAATCACTGTCTCCTACTACACTTTGTAACTTCTCTTTTGCTTCTGTTATTAAATTTACCACAGAATTTATCCCACCATATTCTCTCTTCAACTGCTCAGTTTTTTTCCATAACAGATTTTTACACCTATCCTCTCCAGTAAATTCTCAATCCGTACTGCGCCACTCTACGTGTATTTACTTTACTGTTGCATCACATTTAGAATTCTTCAAAACTTTTTCTTTCTAGTTCAGCCATTCCGCATGTTTAAATTACGTGTAATGTTTTGCTCTGCTCCAAACATATGATTTTAGAAATTCTTTGTTGATGCTAAGCCAAACTCTGACATAAGCAGGCTTTTCTCCTTGAAGAAATCAGTCTTTGTTTAGGATTTTATACTTTTAAATATCTCTGTTCTTTCGATCATCTTTTGTCACCTTACTTCCCCAATAACAAAATTATTTCGATTCATATATTCTAATTTTTTCAACTCCAAACTTCATGGTATGTTATTCTCATTACTGACGTTCCAGTTAATTTTCGTCATCTTTTTGCTTAATTTTAAGCCAAACTTCTTTCTGTTAAATAAATTCGCTAAATACGCCGTCTTTTCAGACACAAAGATAATGATATCATCCAATCATCATATGTTATTTTCGCACCTGGTAATTTTATTAACTGAATTTATTATTATTTATTTGTTATTCCTTCAAGGTGAGTCAATGGCTTCGTTGTTAGTACCCAGTGCGTTATTAAATCGCCGATTACACAAATGTTAAAAATTAAAACTTGGTTCATTGTAAAAGTACCAGTCAAAATACAAACAGATTTCAAAATTGAATCACTTAAGATCTGGCGCCTGTAAAGATGCTAACCACAACTCGTGGAAATAATATTTAAAGAACCATAGAGTCATTATTTAAAAAAGTTAATAGCCACATTTAAAAGCTAGGAGGATTTTCAACACTGATAAAAATTATTGAATAAGAATATTTTTTCTGTTCATTTTTTGGCTCTAATAAATGAGATCACTATTAAATTTCGTCTCGTGGTGAATAAACTTTACCACCTGAATCACTTTATCAAATCCACATCTTGATACATTTGCAAATGTCCCACTTCATACAATTTTCCCCAAAATAATCTTACAAAATGCAGTATGGTCACTAATTCTTACTGTTTCACATTTTATATATTTATTCCTTTCATCGTATTCCGTATCTTTACGAACAAATATTTCTCTGAATTATCCTATGGAACACCAAGTGCAATCTCAAATTAGGGAGCATGCATAAACCACGTAGCTCCATTTTGGCCACCTGTGAACCCCCCCCCCCCCCCCCTCACGTAGCACGTAGCTTTTTTCCCTTTTGATTCCAGAAGACATTTTGTACTGTTTTCTCTTATCAGACGATTGTAAATTACATACGGAGATAATTAACTGAGGGAAATAAATATTCACATGTTGTTGTGAGTTCTGTTCCTCATTTCAACTGTGAAAAATGTTATTAAAGGAAAGCTACGTGGCCTGGCTCGGAACCCTCCCCCCCCCTCCCCCACGTAGCCCAGCGTAGCCTTCCAGCCAACTCCTCCCTGGATGGAGCCACGTAGTTTGTGCACGATCCCTTATTTCCTTTATTAGCTTTACTTGTTACTTTCAGTAGGTCCCCATCCTTATTATTTATGTTAAGTATTCATTCACACATCATTTTAGGATTCTGATAGCCATATATACATGATCTTCTGCAAATGTAACTGCGTTATAATTGTCAAGCTAAAATAGGACTATCACGTTTTCACGTGGAGTTTATAAAGTTGTACCAAACTAACGCGATGCTATTCCATCTCACAGATATCATGGGAAGACATTCCTCGGGAATAGCCAAAGCATTAACAAATTCGCATCGAGTTTTGTAAGAGCTGGTTGTATAACATTATTTCGAATGTTTTCTTGATCCCACACAAATGTTTTCAAGGATATTACTTGGTACAACAGATGCAGTATGCGGAACAGGAAAAGAAGATAATTCGGCTAATAGTTGACTGATAAATATAATGCCTTGACTGTGTCGCGGTCTACCAGAACGCCAGATGGCAAGTGTGAGAGTAACTATTGAAGGCCAAACCACCTGTCTATGCTGACCGACAGGATATCGGAAACTTTCTAACACGGAAAATCATTCTAAAAAACACACGATCTGCACTGTAAAATACAGAAATAGCAGAAGTTGCATGTTTGATAAGAGTTTCAATACTTAGAAGATTTTTGACGAATGAGGCATAATAGCACATCGGACATGTGCTATTATGCCTCTATATGTTTATTCTGTTCGCGAACACAGAACACACATACAATGCAACTTGTTTAAGTCTCGTTGTGAAAATCAGTTTGTGTCATTTACAATCAAATAATGTTTAAAGCAGCTCCATCTCCTAAAAAGTTCAGTACAATATACTTTAATACTGTTGTTAACATATAGATGGTTGTTAGCTGAATGACTTAGTGGAATCGTAAATGCTCTCTAGAGCAACAATGCTGTCGGTACATTTTTTAAATAATATACAGCGTAAAATATCTATTATTTTCGTACATTGCTTCAAAAATATTGATGGAAACTCAAGGCACATTTATGAGCGTAAAAACTGAGTTGATTTCTCCATTCGATCATCTCCTACATAATTTTTTGAATTCGATACAATCAGTGTCCAAACTGTCCCTGCCGGAAGTATGGCTTTCTAGGATCTACTTAACAGGCTAAATCAGGAGAAAACAGCGAAAAGCAAAGTGTCGTGATCATACTTTTCACTCATGTTCCTCAGAAGTACTACCTGCAGAGAAAGCGCTCCTTCGGATCAAAATGTGCATTGATCTTCCAGTGGTGTAGAAGTTGATAGCAGATTTAACAGCTCGCAAGTAAAACTGGTCTCTTTTAAAATTTAACGACTAATTATCCTTCGCGTGTCCCCGAACATGTATTAAGTGGATACAAGTAAATGGATCGATGGAGGGGAGATGCAACCTATGTCATAAGCATGAATCATCAGTTGTTGATTGTGAGTTATAGTTTAAAGTTTTTCGTAAATGACTTTCGCACGAAGTTTCAACTCAACACCAGTTAACAAGATGGAACTAAAATGTTTGTTTATTTCTCTCAACAACGTATTCGCCTCAGTGCTATTAAGGTGACACTTCTCAACAGTACGGTTAACAAGATGCCCACGGATCCTTTCTAATGTCCATGATTAGATTTCACCCCGTATTTTTTTGTGGAGCAGTTTTCTTTCAGTCTGCTGTGATGGAAGCCTTTTTTGAAACGTCTTCACTAATTCAAGTCTGACGGCGCCAGTCTAGATGTTGCATTCCACAGCTGTCATCGCTGAGCGGCGCAATCAAGCCTCCAGCTACAAGCCGGCCAGCCGAGCCTCTCTCCAGTCCAGTCACGCCGTTTCGACCTCGCCGGCGCCCGGCACACAAATAAACAACGTCGGAAACCAGTTACGGGTCCAGTCAACCCGGGGAATAACTCAGCGCTCCGACAGCTCTGTGAAATACTCCCAGTTGCGTCAGAGCAGACCAATGGGACGCCGACCACTCCCTCGCTCCCGCCTTAATGATCGCCATCGCTGATTAACCGGTCCGAAGTCTCGCATATGAGCGCTTGCTTGGTCAAGGGAAATCGCTTTCCGGTCATAGACCGGATCACTGCAACTTTAAAACGTATCCCGGCCTCGCCAGCTGGATCTACTGGTAGTTTCTCTCCCCCCGCACACACAAAACACACAAAGACACACCAAACACACATAAAAACGACCCACAATCATATAATCACACCACACACAATCACACCACACACAATCACACCATACACAATCACATCACACACAATCACACCACACACAATCACACCACACACAATCACACCACACACAATCACATCACATAAAATCACACCATATACAATCACATCATACACAATCACACCATACGCAATCAGACCACAGACAATCACATCACACACAGTCACATCACATACAATCACACTACACACAATGACACCGCATATGCTCTTAGCACATACAATAACACCACACACAATCACATCACACACAATCATACCACACACAATCACATCACACATAATCATACCACACACAATCACACCATGTACAATCACATCTAACACAATCATATCACACACAATCACACCACAAACAATCACATCATACACAATCTGACCACACACAATCATATCACACATAATCACATCACATACAATCATACCATGTACAAACACATCATAAACAATCACACCATACACAATCTGACCACAGACACAATCACATGCAATAACATCACATACAATCACACCTCATACGATCACACCACATACAATAACACCACGCAGAAACATATCACATACATAAGCACAAATACATGTTCACAGAAACACATACATACCAAACGCGTGCACACATAGATACACACATACACAAACACACATATCAAACACACGCATGTATCTAAAACACGCTCCAAAATCACACACTAAAAATATACATCAAACAAACAAACACAATTTTAATTATAATTATGCTATATATACTTACACCAAACGCATACACCCAAACACGTGAACACACCACAAAAAAATAACTGAACACAATACACACAAAAACACACCAACATCGATACATCGCACACAGACACGAAAAGAACTAAACACAACAAATAGACCCAAAAACACTCACCAAAAACTCACGCAACACTTGAGGCAAACATCAGATAGTACAAATAGTACGATGTCAATCTTTTATCAACTGTTCTGTGGCTTCTGCGGTCAAATGACGGATACGAGTACAATCGGAAATGACATGTTATATCGGCCGTGGTGTGTGTTCTGTATGGTTTTCGTTAGATACGCGAGTGTGGATTTGAGTGAAACCACTGAGATATCTGCAGTTTGCTAACGAAAGTTTTATCTAAAAAACTCATCTTCGGGGCACCATCATTACGTTGTATTTAAGAGATGAAAATGTTTAATCTCATGAGCCGTAACTCTCGACGCACTTAAACTCGTAGATTTGCTACTGTTTTTCATGTTTAAGAACGATCTTGATGCAAATGTGACTGGTAGTTGTATTTTTACATTCGTTTGCTATATCTAATTACATTTAAGTGAGAACATCTTTAGACTTGTGAGAATTGAAAAAAAAAAAAAAAAACTAGAAAACTATCTCTGAATAACTTGGAGAGCGTTAACTTGATAAAAAAACTGAAACAAATTTAATTAATTTCTATATGAAACAGAGAAGTATATTTGTAATTTGCGTGAAGATTTTACCAATAGAGAAAACTGATTGACGGTAGAAGATATTTTTGTTGAAACGGATTTCAGTCTTCTAAAATAGATATTTGGCTAGCGGAGTAAGTAGGAACTTGCATACGAATGAATCCTGGAAGTAAAGAAGCACGAGTATGACGCCATTAATCTGTGACGTTACACTTTTCATAATTACAGTCATTACGTTTCTGCCGACCTTAATTACTGTTTTCTGGGAAGCCTCTTCAGATATTCATTTTAGTCTGGAGTACTTGCAATTATCGCGTGAAAATGCATAACCTACTTAAACGCTTAATCTCTATCTTCCAACTGTGAAGACTTTCGAGAATTTCAGTGAAAACAAGAACTAATCTGTCATTTAAGTAATATGCAACTATAATTTCTGCAGATAAATTTTTCCTTGTTGCTTTTTTTATTATTAATGTTAATTGATTTGCTTTAACATTGCAAACTAACGATAAATAGAATGTTCCTTCATCCTTTACACCATTTTGCACTAAATTATTTACTTAACAGCTAAATGTTAAGTTCATTAAATATAAATATTTTTCAGCTTTTTGTGATACATTTAACACCCAATTATTCGAAACAGATAACGCAGTTGCCATTTTCTTAATATTCCATGCTTAAGGAAAAATATGGTGTTGTACCATACAAAATGTGTCCATCTTTCAGAGGAGGATATGTAATATTTAATTAGTAATTACAAATACTTTCTTTAGATGAAATAATGATGTTTTCAATTAATTCCTTTCATATATTTTAAAAATGGGGAGAAAAAGAAAATTATAATTTCTTCTAAATTCCTTCGTGATGTCTTAGTGAAGATTATTCATTATAACTTCCTATCGTACTGACAACGTAACAAAAACAAAAGGAAAGTAAATATCCTCCCTAGTGCCATCTGCTGGTTGATACTGGAATTTCTATCAGTCGTAATTTCCACTAATTAACTTTTACCATTCACCGTCAGTATTCAGGAAGATCTCTGTAATATCTGATACTCCCAGGGAGTTTAAGGATGCACTGCGGGATTGCCTACGCTACCGCGGACAGGGGACTCCTCACGGAAGAGTTGCTGGTTACTGTCATTCTGTTCTCTTGAAATATCATAGACATTAACTCAGTAATAATGAACGCCTCCAAGTTAAATCTATTCTTAAAATTTATTGGAAAAAGAAGAAGTATTTTTTACAACGTACTTACCATCTGAAATAATAAACTGAATAACAACAGAACTACCTTTAATTTCACCGAATAGAATTTGTTAATGACAGCACGTTAAAGTAGTAGTCTACTAAATAAATCACGGAAATTTATGAAAAACCTCTACAATAATTCAAGGAAAACAATTTATGGCTGAAAATTTTTGACGTCTAAATAAATTAATTGAAATTCTGGAGTATTTTATGCATCGATGCCTGTTTGTAATGAATTTCCGTAAAACAGTTTTATTCTGTAATTAAACAACAAAGAAATTCCTTTCATGTTCTGAAAGTTAAATCGTCTAATAACATTATTCGCTTAATGCAAAAGACAGTTCACAGTTGTATCATAATCAAATTTCACAGCACAACGTTTGCTAATTTTCAAATTAGTAAAAATTTGAAAAATGAGCAGCTACAGTTGATTTATACCAAGCATGATTCCTGTTGCCTTTGACAAGTAATCTCAACAAATATTCTATAAATTTTGTAAAATCTGTAGAGCATTAAATCATTTGAAAAAATATTTACTAGCTATTCACTTTGCCTGAAAGCTAGTAGTTTTAATCTGATTCACTAAGATGCTATCAAAGAAATTTAGTCCTAGATATATAGTTCCTATATTGGAAATAATTCTTCATTTAAACACATTAAACAGACTAAAGAATTGCTGTCAATATATTTCAGAAATTGCCATTTTCTTTTTAACGGAAACCAGATGAACTCTTATCACTTCCTAAGATCGTTCCTTGATATGCAACTTGAGATTTATTAAATGTAATAATAATCAAAATTGTAATCAATATTTATCTTAACGTTAAACTACGGATCATAGGTAACTGAAAATTTGGTACACTACACTAATTTTCTCGAGAAGTTTGTGTTCTTATAATTTGCGTATATTCTACAAAAAAACAAAAATCTTGAAACTTTTCATGAACATCTAGTCCACAAACAAACCTAAAATTGTTAACTGAAGCACTCAGAAAGTCAAATACAGTTTCCTTCAATCTGAAAATAAACATCAGCAGAGTTCTTCCAGAGAATTTTTTAATTATAAATTGCAGCTTGCAGTTTTCATACCGAATACTTTTAAAAAACTCGACGTATTAGTAATGTGTTCTTTCATCAAAATCAAGAGATGATATTATTAATTGTCGTATAAATTCAACAAGCAATAAACATACCTCTTTGTTGTAATTTAAAACATTACGATAATTCAGTTTAACGATAGGTTGACTGAGATATGAAGAGTCTACTATAACGGTTTTCGTTAAAACGTAAATGCTGGTTTCAAAAATATCACGAAACTAAATATGTTACGAAAAGGTAAACATTTAAAACGTCGCTAACCCATACGAAAAATCAGAGACGTAAATGCAATAAAAAGAGCAACTGATTTTTTGATACAAATTTATTTATTTCCTCACACTTTTTTATTATCTTTGTCACGTTTGTTTTATACACTAATAACAGTCAATTGGAACTAAATGTTTAATGAATAGAAAGGTTCTTGAAAAGGGAGTAAAATAATAATAAAGAGCGTGAAGTTTGGAAGTTGTCTGCTCAACTGTTCACTCAAAATGCTAAAAAATACTTTTCCGGAAAAGCTAATTTTTAGCTATCATATTATCGAGTTATGAAAGAAAATTAAGAAGACGTTCAAATAAGTTCGTAAATTTTTGAGTAATGTATTCTTAGATTCAATATTTTTATGCTTGTGTAAAACTGCACTCTAGTATTCGAAGTATTATAAGAAATATAGGTGACCAAAGTAGAAATGGGAAAAAGAACAACTGGAAAGCTTTGTTAAGAAAAAAATAATTCAAATCTCCTTGGATCAGGCATAGTCCATAAAAACGCGAAGATCCACTACTACCGGTCTTGCATGGGTTGCTCTGTGCGCACATGTATACATAGATGTTGTTTTACATCTCTGCAGTACCATGGCGTCACGTCAACTACAACGAACAAAGAGCACGGCGGTGATGACGCGGGAGGCGGTTGCCTCCGCAGCCGTCGCTTCCCACAGCCTTAGCCGGCCCGGCCGCGAAAGCTGAACAAACAGCGGGGTGCCACGGATCCGCCGCCATTGTGGCTGTAACAATATTTGTGACAACAGATCGGCGGCGGATCCTCTTAGACGGGAGCGGGGCGTTCGACCGAGAGAAGCGAGCTGTGATGAGAACAAACAAGCGACGCGCACCGACGCCTCCCGGCCAACACATGCACAATGGCCGCCGGCGTCGCGGGCTAAATAATACACGACAACCCTTCTTTCGGCTCAGCGCTGTACGCGTCCGGTTAACATGCGCGAGCACTCAGTACTACATGCTACAAGAAGTCGACGATCACTTCACCACGTGGTAACTTTACTATTTCCCTCGTTCTTAAAAATGTTAGCAGTGGAGCCTGAAACTTTTTTCGTTAGTTTTCATATTAAAGATCATAAATATGAAATTATTGATGCCAGCCAGGAAGGAAACATTAGAAGAAGGAAATATACATGTATTAGCTGCTACCCACTACTTCGTACTCGTGGACTTAAAACGTTATTGCTAGAATTAGATGAAATCCACAACTGTACTTCATAATAAGTTGTGTCTGTACATAAAAAACATTATGAACAGATCCTACGCATACTGACTGAAGAGAGAAACAAAGTCTGAGGTCGATATAACACTAAAGAGACTTACAAACGGTATGCGTTTGTCTATTACCGTTCTGTTGGTTTTCAAAAAATTATAAGAAAATATATTATTTATCCAGAAAAAAGTATCCCATATCATTCCTCATGATACACAGTATTTCGTTGCAAAATTTCATCAAGATAGCCGTTTGGTCGCAAAAACATTTATAATATTGGTATAGATTTTTCAAGTTGTAAATCTATTTCCAAAGTACGAACTGAAATTAAAATGGTCTACAAGTATCTAACAGTAAAAGTACAATGAGAGTTAGCCCATAAATAAACACGAATACAAAGACTTGGGAATTTCATCGAAAGCATTTCTTGATGAAATAGAGTGAATACAAATATCTGTCAGACTTATAATTATGACAACCAGATTTAGTTTTTTTTCGAAATTCTCTTCAGGTGAATGCCGCTATGGATTCTTCAAAATGCTATTGCCGAATTCCTTCCCTTTTTATGGCTTTACACGTCGTCGACGTCAAGGCGGCGAAGTATGGGGGTGGGGGGGGGGGCAAGGAATGGGAAGGAATTCTCCCATGGCCTTTTGAGTGAAGCATCCCGGCATTCACTGGGGAAACCATAGAAAACCAAAATCTGAATGCCCAGATGGGAATTCGAACCGACGTCCTCCCGAATGAGAGGCCAGAGCATCAACCGTTCACCCACCACACTCGGTGAATTCCTTCCCGTTCCATGCCCTCCCCCCAATCTTCTTCCGGCTCTAATGACCTTGCCGTAGACGAGGCATAAAATTGAAGCAAAACAAAAATATGACATACTGCAGTATACTATGTCTAGACTGGAAGCTTTTCAACAATTAAGTAACCTGTTTTCTTTTGTTTATAAAAGTTACAATACATTCAAACAAAATTTAATTAATAAAATTTTCTTCACTATCTTTAGTAGTTGTTACATTATTAATTTTTGTAACATTCGAATACGGAATTGCCTATGGACTGATTCGAGACAACGGAAGTTCCTTTCACATAATGTCCGAAAATACTTGAAATGTAAATCAGGATGACGGAATTGGAACATCTAGTGCATCACTACGCCTACCTTATTTCGTTAACTATGTTTCACCGAATGTAATCTCTGATCTGATCTCTATTTTCTCATAAAAATAAACAAAAAAATAATCCTTCCCCTGAGCGCCTAGTAAATTTATGAAATGAACCTGTGAACTATGTATTCAGAATTAAAGGTATCCTTACAAGTTTCACTACGGTTTACAAAAGAAAAATATTAATAATAATAAATAATAAAAATGTATGGGATATAAAATTTTCTGTGTTTGAATTCGTCAGATTTCTCGAGTTTCGTAATAGAAGAAAAATAGCCATACGTGTTTCATGCACAAACAAAAAAGAGTCTCCTTTTTAAATGATTCCTACAGAAACAGTGTTCCCCATCTGAATCATTTGTAACAAAATCTCGTAAACAATTATAGATTTCTGTTATACGTTTGACATATTCATTTTACGTTGAAATGATAACATTATGGAAATGAAAGTAAAATAAATGAAGCGTTCAAAACTTAAAGTTCTTTCTGTTTCGTTGTAACCGAAACATTTTCCAGCACTCCAAAAAAAGGATTTCACTTTTATTCCAAAATGATTTGTGCATCTGATTCTAATAATGTTAATAAACGAAATGTTGTTTTCCATGTAAGAACTATACATTGGGAAATAATCATTTTGCTGCATATAAATTACGAAGCATAGCTTAATTTTACGCGGTGAACAATTAAGCAGTCAGATTGCCTAGTGACCAATCAAAGCTGAAATGATTTTTAAGTCCATAAATTCTCTGTAAATTCTTGCTAGCAAGAAGAAGAACATTTATTAACCCTGCGGAATGATAAGGATAGTCATTCTTCAAAAACTTGCTCATGTAGCAAATTCGTAATACAGTTCATCAGTTTAAAATAAGCGGTAATAATCTAATTTTACCTATGTTATGAAGCAAGACGACTTATATTACCTTAGTATTTTGTTGTCGTTGTGTATACTTTATAATAATATCTTTGCTCAGATTATCTTAATCAGGAAAGAATGGTTATTGGTACAGTAAACACCTCTTAATCGATGTTTTGAGTCTTTCTGTGCTCTATTAAGATAAACAAAGTCAGACTTCATTTTAGGTCCTTAATAGTTTCTCGAAAAGTAAACGCCGTCTTAGCTGTATTATTACCATTTAAGAAGACGTATAGTGGGGTTGAGGATGGTAGACTCCCAGCAAGAGTAACTTCGTCGAATACACCTGTCATCTAGGCGAGGGTCATTTGCAGGAACCGCAAGCGTGGAAATTGGTGTCTTGTTCGCAATCACACGTCGTTGCCTGTGAACAGTGTTTTGAAATGTCACGACTGGTGTTATTTAGTGTGTATGGAATTAGTATGAGAGGCGGAGCGGAACTGAGTGCTTACCGCGCGGTTTGACACCGGTCATGCGCCATTTAGGCTCGACCATCGTGACAACTAAGCAGACTCGCAGCTAGAATCAAATCCAATATAAACGGACGTCTACTACGAGATCAAACACGTATGCGATGTAAAAACGTGAGATGTAATACGAATTAGATATGAATAAACATTACTGATAACCTGGAATGTCCATCCCATGCAGTTTATGAAATCATTTTATCTGGCTGATATCGGTCATAAGGTAACAACTTACTACTTCCTGCAGTTGAACGATGCATTAACAAAAAAAAAAAAATATCCACGAATATTGACACCACTGGACAGGAAATATGAGAGTAAAAGTGAGTAGTAAAACCATTGTTGTATCTGACATTTTTAAAGAGATACTAAAAACATTAACCGTCGGCCATTTGAAACGCTAAAAATTCGTGTCGTATATCGTTATATTTTTTTAATATTTTACCTAGAAAACATCGTTTTGATAGTCGTAAATAAAATAGGGAGTGAAATGATGTTCTTGAACCACGAAAATTAAGTTTGCAATTAAGAAATCATACCGGTAACAAGTTACCCGCATGCAGATAGTGTTGAAGTGAATTATCTTAAACGTCTCCGCTAGACTATTCTAAATTCTCATCCGGTATAAGCCCAATGTCAGATAAGAAATAACTACTTTAAACTTCCCTAATACACTTAAACTTTTGCTCATTTACTCGCGATAAGAGTTTAACTTTTATTAAAGACAATAGTGAAATAATTCAAATTTTTTTATAAATGAATAAAGGTTTATTCGTATATCGAGCATTCATTGTATTAGGAATCAAGAATAACATTCTTTAAAACAATTTTACTTCACTTTTTCAGTGAAATTGCGTATTTGAAAACGTATTATGTGTGAGTAACAAATAATGTTGTAGTTGCTCAACAACAGTAGTTTTAACAGAATTATTAAAAAAAATCACTACGTTTCTATAAACGAAATGCTGTTAGTATTTCTGTAAAAATGAGGCTATTATAGTATAATGTACATAAAAATTAAAAATTTATTAGTATTCGAAGTGTTTCAGTACCAATAAATTGTTTTCTGCAATTGTGGAAGCGATCGAAAAGGATGATGGAAATATTGTCAAAATGTGTTTCTTCTCTTTACTTTATAACTCATACACAACAACATTTTTTGAAATTTGTTATTTAAAAATTATTTTCTATCATGACTAACGAATAAGTACTCATGGCCCAGGCAGGTATGATACTAATTAGTCGCATAAAGGAATTTGCTGAAAACCAAAGACTAATTTAGGTTTACTTACAACATTTTTAGTAAAAAAGTTTGTTTAAAACATCGGACACAACTTTAACAATACTGTGAGTCATATCAGATAAACGTCGGGTGTAATATAGAAAAGAGGATTATTTTTTATGTAGGCCTATACCTTCGACCTTCTTACGTTGATTAAGAGTATTAGAAATGACGACAAATAACTTCGTTAAAAGTTATCCAACCAAGGAGTGCTCCCTCTCACACTAAAACAGAAAAAATGTGCTTAAAAATTGTCTGTTAGTTACGTTGTTATTTTATGCAATTCAGGTATTTCCACAGTAAAAATTCGACCAGGGTGGATTCAGGGAAGCGGTGAGTCTAAGAATCTAAACTAATTATTCCCTATTAGTCACTCATTACCCAAAGACATTTGCAAGGTGTCTGTGGTAGAATATGTCTTATTGCTAGTTATCTGCACAATGTTTGGAAAATCGTGTGTCGACAATATTGGAGGACGAACATTTCACGTTTCTTACTACGGAGTTTTCGGTGAAAATTGTAGCATCTCCAAAACTCTCTCAATTTATATTGTGAGAACTAACTCCTTATGCAAATGTTCAAACAACTTCGTTCCATTCTGTTCCCTAATTACTGATCGTACTGCAAGCTGTAAAACATTTGCTGGTGCGACTGGACACGTCACGAACGCTCTTAGAAGGCGTTGCCGTTCCGGTAAGACACACAACAAGTAGTCTTCAGGGAGCTTAATAGTGCGTGACTGCGGCCGACCTGCCAATACATATTAATGAGTGTAACAGCAGCTTCCGTAATAGGGAGGGACACAACGCAGCCGTTTATAAATTTGTAAACATTATTAGATTATAATAGAGCGATGTTTTATTAGCATATTAGTATTATTAATGCTGCGCTAAGGGCTCCCCGGAGAATTATATTGTCCTCCGCGAGCCGGTAATAGGACGTGTAGATTGCGGCCGACGCCCAAACCGCCATACCTCACCAACGCATGCGATCGAACACGCCGATGAGGACATCATAAACGTTCGCTGGCAAACTCGCATTTACAGAAAAAATTTAAAGAATTAATGTCCACAACGAACAACAGAAACAATAAGAAAATCAGTGTAATGGAACTAAAAACTAATTAGACGTCTTTAAAAAAATGCGTTGGCTTATCAGAACGTCACAGCGTATCATATGACGACTAGATGAGCCGTCAATCAAAGAACTTCAAGTTTTGAATACTTTTTCTCAAGCGATTTTCAAGTATCGATTATAAGCTGCGAAGGTAAGGATTTTTCAGATTAACAACCAAACCTATGATGAATATGGACCAATACTTTAAAACTTACGCGGAACATCTAAAAAACTATCATCTAAAGAGTAGACAGATAGCTGCAACTACTGATATAGGACGACTCTGGTATATGAATAAAATCGCCAAATTGTGCTTCTTATTTAAATCATTCCGGGGTTTTTCAGATTCTAAAAACATCCGAAAGTGGCAACAGAAGTATGGGGTATAACGGAATTTGGTAGTTCATAGCCCTCTTTCTCCATGCTACATCAACGGGGGCCATAAGAAAATTTTTAAAATAGCAGAAATTGCAGTTAAATAAAAAAAATACAGTTATTTGGCTGAAGTAAGTTTTAAGGCCGTTCTTCAAACTAAAAAAAATGTCTTCAGTAATAATATTTTTGTTCAGTTTTCTTGTATTTAACGTCCTGAACATGGAAGATTTTAATAAGGATGGACTAAACCATAGTAGTGTGTCCCCATCTGTCGGGAAAGTATTCAACCTTTGTGTTGTTGGATTCTGTGATATCAGGCGCACTTTTTACGGGCGAGCTTGGAAATTATCCCAGAACTGAAGACGTAATTGTTGTAGTGACAGGATAAACTGACCGAGCGTGGTGGTGTAACGGTTAGCGTTCTGGCCTTGCTTTCGGGAGGACGGTGGTTCGAATCCCCGTCCGGCCATCCAGATTTGGATTTTCCATGGTTTCCCAAATCACTCCAGGCAAATGCCGGGATGCTTCCTTCAAAAGGCCATGGCCGAATTCATTCCCATTCCTTGTCCCCCATCCTTTCCCGTCTCTAATGACCTCGCTGTTAGAGAGACGCTAAGCAGATAAAAAAAAAAACGGTAAACTGCTACTGGAGCCGTTGGTAAGGGTATTCATACTGGAATGGCAGAGATTGTTAGGATGAATCACGGAGACGGCAATTACATATTAACACATTTATTTAGATTATCAGTGACCTGAAGACCTGATGGCATACGTGAATACATAGAATACTTTATTGTTTTTATGACAAAATGCAGTTAACTGGCATTTTAGAGGTAGAACCAAGGACAAAGGCGAGCACGTACCTCATAGGCGCCTTGCAGCTGAAACTAACTGGAATATTGATAATATCTCTACTGTACTATGCCCACATGGGTGACAATCTAACTGTACGCACTTCCCTATCACAGAAGAGTCCTTCTTTGTGTCAGACGTCTGGTATCGTCTTCTTCTCTGCTGTTTCTCTCTGCATCCGCGTCGATTTAGTACGTTGAAAGACTTTCGGAGAAAGACGCATAGACAGACCCCGGTGTTGCTGCCAACAGAGTGTAAATAGATTCTTCCCCTTCCTATTACCACTGCGTGGAGAGGGCGATACTCCTCGCTAACCTGCTGTGTGAAGTCATTTTACCAGCTTGCAGTAATTACCGGCGCTTGGCAACTGGCGACTTGCTGATCGGCGTGCTACTTCCCCGGTATTATGGCCCTACCATTGCTTAACTATTTCATGCTCGCCCAGCCTAGATAGTGACTTGAGAAAAATGAGGTTTACAGGCAGGTAATATACCTCGATCACTATAGTATTGATAGTACAAAAGTCAAGCCTAATTTCAGAATTTAAATGTTTTAGTCACCTCTAAATTACACTACATAAAATTAATATTACGTTATTAATATCATTGCCAGAGTTTGTTGTACGGACATGCCACTGCCTACTGACATTGAAATAAAACTATTACACACGAGTTATCGAGATCTGACAGTTTAATAGAATCGTTTCATATTCGAATTCTATAATCTACAATTATCAAAACTAATAAATGTCGGGAATCCCGGTGGGTGCAGAAATTTTTGAGAGTTGTGTATGATCATATGAGCTACGCCAGGATGTTCCGTGGTTCGGATTCCACGTTGAATTGTAGGTCCCAGAGGAAAGGAACTGGCCGTCCTACCTCTGACACAATGGCTTAGGAGCTCCTTGGGGAGGATCCAACGAACCTAAGTTCTTATTATTTTAGGTGATGATTATGACACTTTACAAATATTAGCTGTTACCAGCAACTTCGCATGGATTAAAAATTTATTGCTAGAATCTCATATAAAAAAGCTATAAGTTACGTAACTCGTGTCCCAAAAACCATGGAGTTGGCCTATCGAGAAAGAAGAAAAAAAATGAATTGGTACCAAAAGCTTTCTGGTAAACACAAAAATAATAGCCCCATGCAGTGCAAATCCACATTTATATACATCATAAGTGGTGTATGTATATCAATATTATGAACAGAGCATGCAAAAACTGCCAAAGCCTGAGAAACCATATAACATTACAGAGACACACACACGCTATCCGTCTGTCTATCGTCAGTCGGTTAGTTTTCAAAATTTCATGGTATTTATCCTGAAAAGAGTATCCTGTGTCCTAATGATAGACTACATAGTATTTCCTTGTCAAATTTCATCAAGATCGGTTTAGCCTTTAGTCGTGAAAACATAACAAACAGACAGAGAGACACAGTTACTTTCGCATTTTTAATATTTGTGCAGGTATCAGCGGTTTACGTTGGTTTCTAACCGGCGACTCCAAACACTTGTTACGGGAGGATACCACGAAAAGAACATCAGCTAACTGTTACGGTGTCTCAGTTTCAGGTCTCTGTACGATGCAGCCAGGTAGTGTCGTGTGAGGGGACGCCATGGTGGCGCGTGCGCATGACGTAGGGCGTCGGTCGGCGTCCCTGGGGCGGGAGACGCCGGGGGCGAGGCGTCCGTCGCGGGAGGCGGCGGGCATGCGCGTCGGGACGCGTCGCTCGCCGCCATGTCATCACTCAAGCACAGTGGCTGCGATTCTCAACTTCAGAGTAATGAAGCTGTGGATACAGAGCCACATTCCTCCGTGAAATACGTGTAAACCCATTGGAGTACACCGAATAAAAACTCTTAAACTGTAACCATCTTTGTGGCACAGTGATTAACATAAAACTGCGCTGGTATCATAAAGCAAGGTATCAGTCGTAGGTTAAATTCAAATATTGGTTTGAGTGTCGATAACACACAGTCGAGATGGAGGGCTCTCTTCAGAGTGCGATTTTGAATAACTTGGAGTCGGTATAGATTTGTTTTAGCTGTGTGTCACCACACAGGGCGGGCATATTCAAATATCGGTCTTACTAGGGTGCAGTAGATCCGTACTCCTAAAGGTGCGGAGAGCACTGGGTACAACGCTTGAAGTCTCGCGCTAGCTCTTCTGCGGAGGTCGTTTATGTAGGTCCTCTGGGAGAATACTCTGTCGCTCGATGTAATGGTTTAGCCGTTTGAGGAGCAGATGTTCAAAAACTTTGCTGATTGACAGTAACAGGCTAATGGGCCAGTATTTTTGCGCTCTTGTGGATTGCTACGACTACGGCGTATTTCCACCGGGTGGGAAAGGTCTTCGTGTCGACAATCGTGTTGAACAGCATCGTGAGATGGTTTATTGCCGCTGGAGGCAGGTTTCTCAAACAGATGTTGCTAATTCTTCGTGGCCTGGGGCTTTCCGTGGGCTTAAGCTGACCACACAGGTGAGGACTTCATGAGGAGTGAAGTGCTCGATGTTGTGTTCGTCTTCGTCATCTGCTCCAAGGAAAACACTAAGACGATTGTTGACTGCATCTTCTAGATCAGGGTCACCGGGTGGTGGTAGAAAGTTTCGTTCGAAAGCGTTAGCCAGAGCATTGGCTTCGTCTTCAGGGCAATATGTGTATCCATGATCTCCAAGTGGAGGCGGGATTCGGCTTTTCTTTTTAGTAAACCATCTGGTCTGTGACCACAGCGAGCCATCGTCCGGTCGCAGCATTGAGAGTCGGGCCTCCCATTCACGATTTCGATGTTCGGTTAAAGTCGCTTTCAGTTCTCTTTGAAGGCGTTTAAGTAATTTCATAGTAGATTGATGAGCCTGTAGTGACCGTTCCGGGCCTCGTATGAGACCCAGACCACGTGGTGACCAATGGAATAACAGCTTCCGCAGCGAGCCACATATGCGTTTGCTAGCCGCGATCAATACTTTTATAAGCCGGGATCGGGGCTTTTCACCTGATGAAGACAGTCGGGGAAGCTGCCGAAACGTCGTGTATATCATAAATTATCCGGCCGAACATCCGATAAGATTTTTTAACAAGAAAGTGCAGTAACCGCGTATCTGCTGACCGTGGAGCGCTCAGCGAGTGTATCTGCCGTGGGCGCCAGTCTGGTGCAGCGGAGCGCACTACTGTGCACAGAGCTCCATTGTGCTGGCGGCACACAACAGACCCACCAGCTGACCGTCAGACGGACACAAAGGACGCCCACTGTCCCGCGCTCCCACAGACCGAATATCTTCCTGCGCCGAAAAAAATAAATCCCAGCGCCGACTCTGCTCTTACGGCCCAAATTAAAACAGAGTTCTGGCCGGGACGGCTCTTATGGGCCCGCTTTACGCTCTCCGTAAAACGCCTGCCGGCGCACGAGTCGATAGGAACGCTTAAAAAACGGCAGTCGGCAGGGCGCGCAGCCATTATAGGGCCGCAATGAAAAACGGAACGGCGCCCTCAAGGAGAAGGTTCCGCTCTTTATGTTTAATCAAAAACTGATCTCTGTAGCTCTAAAATAGCAAAATAGCAGATTCGCTGCAACAAGAAATTTCTTTACACATCACCAAACGCCTGAAGAATAGATTGAAATAATTGAGGTCTCGTTAGAAAATCCCAGCAGTTACAGGGAACCTACATTTTAACGTCATTTTAACGTGGCATTAAAACCACGAAGTATTCCGATGTATACAGAACAAGGTGTGTAGGATGTGAAGGTCAGTTTTTTTTTTTTTTTTTAAAAAAAAAAGGGCCTGTAAAAATCCTAACTGAGAGTGGGATTCGAACCAGGGAACTTTCGGTCCCGATTCAACGACTCCAGACCACTTTGCATTGTTTATGGTAAACATATGCCTCTCTGTGCGAATTTAGGTTCGTGGTTGTGAAATAGAAGATGTTCTGTGAAAGCAGAGTGATTAGTACGCCTATATTCCAGTGCTCTAAAATGATATTTGCACAATGTTTTCAATAACCTGTATTCCAAGAACTCAAGAAATGTCATACAGATATCCGCTGAAGATGTTCCAGGAACTGGAATGAAACGCGACCAAAGGGTAAAACTGGTGTAGTCCTGATTATTTATACTAACTGATTAGGTCACAACTAATGAAGTGGTTCACACAGTAAAATTCCTACCAGCCACAGTTAGGGGCCCAATATACAAGGTTATTCAAAAAGAAAGAGCAGCTTTTGTATTTTTAAATCTCACAAACTATAAAAGACAAACACAAGCCACGAGCGCTGTTGTCTGTTTACGTGGAAGCTGGAGAAGCTGTTTTTTTGCGCTACATTATGCAAAAAGTGACTTCATTGTTGATTTGCATCGTGCTTTCCATCCTAAAATCTATAAAGTGCCACCTCGGCCTAAGCAGATTTACGACTGGAATAAGAAATTCGTATACGATGGATGCAAATGCAAAGGAAGAAGTAATGGTCGTCGTTGGACATCAAATGAAGATGTTGAGCGCATCCCAAGTGCTTCTGCACGGATCCCTTGGCAACCGTTTGCAGTAAAACTTTGAATCTTCCTCTACCAAGTGATGTATGGCACTATGTGTATCTCTTATAGTTTGTAAGAAATGAAAAATGCAAATTATGCTTATTTTTTAATAACCCTGTATAGTACAGTGTATATCGCTATATACAGTACAGTTGCGGGCCACAATGTTGTCGGCCGCGGGTGGCTGGGTTCTGTGGGCCCCGCCCAAGGTCGCCGCAGGGCTCAATACTGGGCCGTCCGGTGATGCACTCGGGTGAACACTGTGTCACATCCTCTCCGCTACTTACCGTCACGGTACAACACAGGACGAGGGCAGCGTCTCCATCAGACAACATATCGTTAAACTGTACCCTCAACACAAACCAAAGTTACACATCGTATAAAATAAATAGCTGAACCACTCGAAATAAATTACTACATAATTAATGCAGTGAATTCTTCACGGGGAGCAGCCCGATAATGTCGTAAATTGACGACGTTTCGACAACCTGTTCGGTTGTCTTCATCAGGTCTATTTCAGATATTATTACTTACAGGTTGTCGAAAAGTCGTCATTTTACGAAAACTATCCGGCTGCACTCAAGTCATCAGGTCTATTTCAGATATTATTACTTGAGTGCAGCCGGATAGTTTCGTAAAATGACGACTTTTCGACTCCTGTAAGTAATAATATCTGAAATAGACCTGATGAAGACAACCAAGCAGGTTGTCGAAACGTCGTCATTTTACGACGCTATCCGGTTGCACTCCCGTGAATTATTCACTGCATCAATACGCCTGGAAAGTCTCCACTCTCATATATAATTAATGTTCGAAATACAGAAATAATTTAATTCAACATAAAGAATTAAACAAATTTGTTAATACTAGATGGACCCGGCGAAAATTTCACGAATTAAATTCGATGAGTTCTGTGATTGGAGGATTTTAGTAGGATTAAAGAAGAACCACCTGATGTGTTATCATTAAAAATAATACGGTCCTCTGAGAGGTGTGTTAAGTACCTGAGTTTTCGGCACAGTCAAAAATGAAGGCGATAAGATTATATTCCTAGTGAACTGTCAGCATAATATTTCGAAAATGTTCCAATCAGACAGTGATTCATAAAGCCCAGACCATAACTATTAAATGAAAATAAGTGTTTCTTATGTTTGTGAGTATAAGTTTGTAATTATTTGGAATATGCGAGGAAGAAACATCAATCTCTGAATGAAACAAGCTTCCACTAGTTCAGTAGGGGGATATGTTTGAGACACAACTCAGGAGTGACTTTAGTATTTTCGGCTATGGAGAACCAAATACTGTTATTGTCATAACTATGATGGTCGCCATAATTTCCAGAATTTAATTTAATTTAATTATGATGGAGCGCACACTCATTTTTCCGCTTCCATTTTCCCACTTACTTTTGTCCTCTTGTAATTTTACCTTTAAATTCTTTCAATAATTCTGGTAAATCATTCATCATTTATTTCATTCCCTGACCCCATTACCCACAAAACAAAATCTTCCAACACCCTTATGCCTGAAATCGAGTACCAGCTTGGGGTCATGGTCATCTTTTCCCTACCATGAACCTCTATTAATTCTCCCTCCATTATCATTCCATGACTCGTCACCAATACACGTCTTGTTCACTCCCTTCATCCTCATTCCATCTTCCATTATATCCCACTCCATTAGAAGATAGAGTTAGTAAGGCTGAGCTTTAATAGAATTACCTAGCGGGAGATGGCAGTATATACTGCGTTTAGTTTGAATGGCATAATATTGTTCGCAGCAATGCTGCGAACAAAAATGGTAGGTGCTAACAGATACATTAGTAATATTCAACCCGAGCGTGGTGGATGATCGGTAACGATCATGCCTCGCATTCTGAATGACGCACGTTAAAATCCAGATCCGGCCCTTCATATTTCATTTTTTCCTGGTTTCCCTTAATCACTCCAGGTGAAGAGTGGTCTGGTGGATCAGAGGTTAATGCATCTGACTAGTGATCAAGAGATCAACGATTCGAAACCCTTTCCCGGCACTTAACCCGACCTTCACCTCTATCACAGCTTGTTGTGTAATGTGAAGTACGCCAAAACGCTTCTATGCTTCAGATCTCACGTTAAACTACAAGTTCCATTCACCCAGTAACCAAATCGAAACTCTATGAAACCGGCGGTCGATCTAACGTTCGGGGATGTGACATATGGTCACTCCCTGATACACCACTTTTATAAGTAAAAGTTAGGAAATGATTGTTTTCCCTATGTGGATTAATTATTGTACAGAGACAACTAATGTATTTTGTATATTTTTGTTGTAAAATTGAATGTATCGAGTTTCCACAGACGGTATATTGTATGTCATTGGGGGTAATATTAATATCTTAGTTTAAGTATTGGTTTTGGGATCTTTGTTTTTGTGAGTTTTTTTTTAGTAGAGAGGGAGTATTGTTATATGAAATTTAAATGTGCATGTTGTAATAATTACTGTTGCAATGAATTTCATATGCGATTAAATAGTCTTTATAACGCATATTCGTGTCTTGTACTAATTTTTAAAAACAAGCAATTCGCACGTTATTAACTTAGTGATGATATTATATATTCTCGCCAGCACATAATGCCTGTGCTTTTGATTGTACGAAATATCTGCAGCCATCTATGTGTAACGAGGCTGTTTTTCAGGGCTAGGTCTCAAAGAACACGCCTTTCCTCGTTGTAGTGTGTGGAATTCTGAGGAAATCATACTAAGCGAGGGCAGATATTTCACCGTTGGCATTAATCCTGCCAGTGCGTATAACTAGCGTACGAAAAAAGGATCCAACCGACTCACAAGTAATAAATAAGTTACAAAACGATTTAAAAAATAAAGGTGATGAGGTCACAGGGTCTACTGGCCAATAATGCCATGCACAATATTACTATTGTATTCCACGCGAATTCCGGGAGTGTTCCTTCTAAATGGCATGGCCAAATTTCTCACCGTTCCGTGTCCCCAGTCTTCTCCCGCCTCTGGTGACATTGACATCGTCGAGGCATAAATCACCAAAGAAAAAGAAGTAATATCCAAACAAGTGGCCGCAATTATTGCTAAGTCTTGTTTATAGCTTCTAAACTTTATAGATTAGATATTTTTACCATAAGTTGTTCACAAGAATAGAAATTAAATTTGTAAAAAAAAAAAAAAAAAAAAAAAAATCCTGTAAATTTTTTCCTCTCTAAACCTACTTTGAATGCTGTGAAGCGAGGTACCTGGCTTATAACTGACCTGGCGGCCTCGCTCTCGATATTATTGTCGCGTGCGTTTAAAGATATGGCCTTAAGAAAGAATTTGTGCTCTCAATTTTTTCGGTCCAGGAAAGCGATGACCTTAATGAAAGCAGAACCGGCATGTCTGGAGATAGTAAACTAACAAAAAATCAGGACGGACCTACATTACTGTAATAAGCAAGTAGTAGTAGAACTACGAACTCACAGAAATTCATATTCGTTGCCTCTTCTTTTTAATATGAACTGTTACTATGATTAACAACATCATAAGACAGCAAGTTGTTTTAAAGTTCTCACCTTTCACTACGGTACCAACATAGGTATTTTCACGAGGAAACTATAAAATACATATTTCTAAGCAAACACTACTGGAGACTTCGTCTGTGGCTGTGATGGAGTAAAAATCCTACCAGAGTTAAATCAGATATTCGGCACACTGTATTTGTCTTTATCTATACTCAATAAAAATAGCATATCTTCTACTACAATAATAAACAATTTCTTGGCAATTAACAGTTGAAAAACGTATTTCAACTGCTTACTTATTGAACAAATTTCAATGTTGTCACTTTTGGCCTAGCAGTGAATAAATCGATGCATACCTCTCTTATAAAATTCAGGTTGAGCATATTAGTAGTTTACTAAATTGTCGAAGTAAGAAATTGTAGAGGAGGGCAATGATTATATTTCTTTTGTCTTTATTACTGTTTCCCAAATGTCATTTCCAAATAAGATGAATAATAAATAAACTATATCGTAAAATAAATAAAAAAACTTCATCTTTAAGTCAAACTATGATGCAGATAATTGAAGACGAAGGTTTTAGTGGAATGTTGATGTGAAAAGATTAGCTCAAGATAAGAATAGATGTAAGATTTCTTCAAATCAGTCAGGAAATTGACAGCAAAAAAAAAAAAAAAAAAAAAAAAAATCCATAATTTTCGGTTATGCTGTAATTTCGGTGTACCTAACATGTGTTGCTTTATAGATGTCCAGACATTTTGATAAAGATTCTTAACCTCATTATTTACAGAATAACAAAGTAAACATTACTTAATTTAACTAGCTGTAAATCAAACCATATGTAAACGATATAAACCGAAATTAGCTCTAAAGCTTTCGAAAAAACTTCCCTAATTAATAAGATACTCTTCCTGAGAAACTAAACTATACATTTCTTGAAAGGCAGCAACTTTTTAGCATTTTAATTCCATCATTAACAATGAATAAGACAAGCATTAGGTGTAATTATACATTTTTTTGTTTCATTGCAACAAAAAAAATTACTTAACTCTCAATGTATATGATTAAACATGTAATAAAATAAAATAAACTATTTTTTTATTTTATTCCTACGTGATATTTTAAATAATATAAAACTAAAGAATTCTGGCGTAGGAAAGAGATAAGGGTTTCATATAGCCTTTAAAAGAACACTGAATACCGAGCCTATAACACAATCACATATGCAAATCGTTGCGAAAACGCAATCATTAAATGCCTGCATAGAGTAAATATATTCAGTTATAATCGATGCGTATAATTAGTGCCTCTATGCTGATTGATAGTGATCATTGCGATTCTCAGATTAAAGGCCGAGTAAAAGTTATTAGATTATCGAGACGATTATGGCCTTTAAAACCCTTAAGCTGAGTGTTTGTTTCGCAGTAAAGCCTTAATTGGTAAGTCATTAAAGACAAGAAGCCGCTCGGATACAGAAGTTTAACCATTCATTATTGTAAATTTTACGATCCGTCTGTTATTTTACCGCTGGCTGCAGTCAATTTTCTCCAGGCGAGAAGTAAATTCATCCTGATACTTCCTTAAATTATCAAGACAGTTCATTGACATACAAAACTGTATGATAAAGATAAGGATCTTTTGTAATTGATAATAAGGTGAATTATTATACACCTCATCACATTAACAAACGTACAGTATATTTTCCTTAATTTTATTCATTCCAGTTATAATTTATCAACAGTGTAACTGTTTACAGCATTGCGAAATAACTATGAGAATTATTCACGTACGACTATCGTGACAACTCGTCGTTAAAGAACAGTTTATGAGACTGCAGTTTGTTAAGTAATACTAAGAAGACGAACAACTTTCATTCTTTTATCTCAAAGAGAGACATCTCTTTATGATTCTGAGAAATAAACAAGAGCGCAGCAATTATAATCAAACCCACATATAAATAAGAAGATACGGCTTATCCAAGTGAAATATAGCCAGGTCTTTGGAATTACTTGAACGCCATCAGTGCAAAATTACTATTATTGGTAACTAGATGAAAGTTGATATAATGAATGCCGTTCAAGATAAATAATATTTATGTTGAAGAAAGCGATTGTGCTCACTTATTGCTTTAAATTTGAAAGAACAAAAATTGATACTTAAACTTTTACTAAGCGTAGTGAGATTATTTGCTTGTTACAGCATAACAGCCGATGTTTGAAAGCCAAAAATGTGTAATTTGCGGCGGAATCTCCCAACCGAACCGAGATGCTAAAGCTCTCTTCTTCCCTGAATAACTTCACTCTCTGCCTTCGTTGAAATGGGTCTCAGTTGGATAGGTCTCAGCCCTCTTCTTTCTTGTAGTAACAATTTTAACACACATTTGTAATGTAAAATATTCGTAATCTAAAAAGTGAATTAAATTCTGCAATTTCGTTGCGCTTATTGGAGTGCTATTCTTTGAAGTGGTGGATCAATTAACGTTATCCGTGTACCCTAAAGACCTGTATTTAAGAAAACTGTAAAAATAAATAAGTTAGTTATTTACTATTAAAAAAATTATATTAGCATAATCCAAAGAGTGAATGTTTATCTGTTTTATTGCGTGATTTTTGGTGGATAATTCATAAAAGAGTGTTCATCCGATATGCAGGGTGAACTACGGTGTCTATCAATTTTGGGTATAAACGAACTTGCTCTGTTCCCCGTTCATGCAGAGGCATAATATATACCATAAGCTTGAAACTGCAATTTGTTCGGTTGTTTTTACGTGTTGGACAGACTTACAGATTTATACCCGCGACTTCATACACGTGGACATAGAATTTTATTTCTAAAATTTGATATCGAAAGCTATAAATTATGTAAAAGGTGTCCAAAAAGCACGGAGTCTGAATAATTTTAGGGCAAAACCATCATTATGCCACAGACCCTGTCTCATGAAGAAAGCCTGTATGCAACGTGTTTATAAATAGCAACGAACTAAGGTGGGGTGGGGGGGGGGGAGGTTAACTATGGGAGACTATCTACCACCTTCCTTTGGCTGATTTTTGTTTGTGGTTTAAAATTATGTCATCTTCTGAGGTCACCTAATCTTAATACCATTTTTCACACAACGTTTTTAATTTTGTTGTCCTTCATTAAGATACATAGCCTCTTGGTATTGAAAACGCGTTAGGTAGATACTTATAACTGCCCACTGGAAAAGCACGTCTTTTCTGCATTAAAATGATCAAAAGATCATACGCAAACTTACTGCGAGAGAAACAAAGCCTGAAGACCAACATCAATACAGATACTTAAACACACTATCCATCTGTTTGTCACCGTTCAGCTAATTTTCAAAATTTTAACACAAAGGATAAATTTCCTGTGTCCTTCCTAGTGCTATATAATATTTCCTTGACAAATTTTATCAAAATAGGTATGCCCGTTTAGTGGTGAAAACATAACAAACAGAGTTACTTTCCCTCTTATAATATTAGTGCAGACTGACAGTACCTTCAGACAGTCAATTTCTTGAAAATGTATCGTTGGTGAAGATAAAACACTTGCAATCTATTATAGCTGGATCCCAAACACATTTCTCAGGCCTATGGTTAATATATGAGGTGTGTGAGAAAAGTAATGAGATTTGTAACACTGCGAGTGATCTGGCAACGCTGTGCTAGACCGGCTTATACATCCTTTCCACATGCTCAGTCCGAGTTTCAACTCCGTTCAGCCAACACATTATTTGATCTTTGAAAAGTTGAAACAGGCTTATGTGTAACATTGCTTATCAAGAGCACAAGTTTTCCTCTGGCACAAATCATTTTTGGAAGGCCGAGAATACGTTGAAGATCAACCTCACTCAGAAATACCTTCAACTTAAAAAACCGACGGAAATGTTGAGAGTGTGAGGGCTCTTGTGAGTTCAGACCGTCGTTTAATAAGGTTTTACAAAGGTGTCATTGAAAGGCTCAGGAAAAGAGTGATTCCTGTGAGACCAGACATTGCAGACAAGTGGATGCTTCATCGTGACAATTACCCTTGTCACACTGCTTTTTCCATCAGTGAATTTTTAACCTCAAAACGAATTCCTGTTGTTCCTCAACCCCCCTATTCACCTGATTTATGGCCTTGTGACTTTTTTCTTTTACGAAATTGAACAATGTATTAAATGGACGTCATTTTGGAACGCTGGAGAACATTCAACCTACCAGTTAACAGCACTACCAGTTGAAGCCTTCCAGCGCTGCTACCAAGGATGGAAACAACGACTCCGCCGGTGTATAGTTGCCAAAGGGAACTACTTTGAAGGAGATAATATTGTTGTTTGAAAAAAATAAAACTTTGGTAAGTAAAAAATTAGTCTCATTAGTTTTCTCACCCAGCTCATAAAAATATATTGTGCTGAAACCTATAGAATCAATGAAAGTGAGTTATAGAGATATCAATTTTTTATTATGTACCGTATAATCTTCCTCCCATCTTCCTAGGTTGTTAATGAGTACGAAGTTAACGTATTATTCCAAACAACAACATTTACCAGAAAATTTACATCAAGTTTGAACTTCATTTTCGCAGTAATGATAATAATAATAACACATGTAATTACTATATCGCCATTATATTTTCGCGTACAATGTTATTATGGGAAGGCCTTTGCGAGCGACTCGATTATTTTGCAACCAAAAAATAAAAGCGAAAAGTGAGAGACGCAGATGATAATTTTCAGAACGCGGATAAACAAAACAGACGAGCGTAATTAGTTTGTGTGGTGCGGTGACAGCAAACGTTCCAACTCTGACGAGAGCAGGCTTGCCAACCTCCCGCCCAAAGGCTCCTGTATTACTAGTTAATTAAATCAAAACGTGTAATTTCTGCTGTCAGCGCTCCCTCATACTTTAATTTTCTCTACATTATTTCGTACAGTTGTCATTGAAACGCTATAAATGTAAATAAATAATGACGTAATTAGCGTTAACAAAACAAAATAAACAGCGATAATACCGATATAATTTAAAATAATTAAGCTTTGTGTTACGTATTGCCTTGCGATTTACACAAATGATTGTTATTAAGTTTTATTGCCGTTGCACCATGTTGTCATTAATCAACGAGCAGTGAGGTTTGTTGGTGGTTAACCGTCAAACGCAGCCCTGTGTACGTGCGAAAAATAACCGCTCAATTAATTAGTTTCTACAATGTGTGTCGCCCAATAACAAACTTTGCGTTTCCATGGAATTTCTCATTATGAAGTACGTATGTGACGCACGTCTTTATGCGGCGTTTGGTGGCCGCTGTTATGCGTAATCCATGTTTCTATGTCCTTGTCGCCTGTTAATATCAGCTTTCCGTAAATTAACGCAACTGACGGCTGATTGTTATATACAGACATTATTTGATCTACTCAGAACTTCGTTAAACTGCAAAATATCTGTTTTGGCTTCATAGATGCATGATTACAACTCAATCGTGACTATTTATATACACAGACAGAAAGGTAATTATTGAAACTAGAGTCGGTTTAACTTCCTCTTTTAGTTAACAGTCCGAAGTTTGGTTTTTAGAAATTCTCGACGTATGCCGCTTCTCTGCCTTCCTTTTTAATTCTATACAGTTGCTACATTTCATAATATTAATAACTTAGTATGGCTTAATTTTCCTCTGTGGTTTGTTCATTCTGTCTTTCCTTTAATAATCATTTTCAACAAACAATTGCGCCGCAAAACATGGCGTATCACCTTGTCTCCTATTTTCTGAAAGTCATTCCAGAAGCTTCGTTCCTGGGAAGCTTTTCTTAAAGCAACGAGATGGAACGTCGAAATTAAAATTTCAAAAATTTCGATATCATATAACGGGATTATCTAAATAATTAAACATCAGTTTGTACCATTTCATAAATGAAGAAGTATTTTCTCGTTCAAGCACAATGTTGTTTTTAAAATAATACAGAAAAATATCTAAAAAAAATACAGAAAAAATACTTTTGCAATTGTGACGGGACGTTATTTAGTATAACATTGTAGTATTGAAATCGTGTAAGTTTGTTAAGTTTCACTGCAGCCGGGCGTCGAGTTAGCACGTCCTGTTTGTTCGACTTCTGCCGATCGACAGTTCAGGTTGCAAGTTACATGTGTGGTGCTGAGCACGCAAGCCAATACTTTACCAGCAAGCTAGAATACATGGATCACTATCACTTATTCACTGTCGGGCAACAAGTTATCACCTAGGTCTCGGAATAGTTAGTCACTGCATCAACCTTACCATTCTCTGTTAGTTGTATACTGTAGAGATTAGTATCATCTCTATGATCAGTAACACGGGTTACGGAATTCCTCTCTATCCTGTACATCATCAGCTGTAGGTGGTTTACGGTTTAGTACGGATTAAATGAGGGTTCCAGAAGAGATTATTTCATTCAAGTAACCCTTAGCTACCCGCTCCCTCTCCTAGATGCAAGTTTACCCTCGATGTTCATGTTTATTTAGCGGTACAAGAGAAGAAGAGGATGGGTTCACAGAACAAGAACTCAAGATCAGAAGATACATGAAGATACTCGGCGCAAGTCGTAGGGCATCGTAGACAAAAGTCCATAGAACCCACTTGTCAGCCATCCATACACACCCAATCACAACAACACGCAGCCACAAAATAATAAACTTTGACTTGCAGTCAGAATATTCATATTTTCAGATTCTCAGCGAAACTGTTACGAAATACGCAATTTCATTTTCCTTTGGGAACAAATTGAGATATCAGAGAAATGCTACCTACCTCAGAGCAGGTATTTAGTGTGGTGAAAATTCATCGATTTTCAGAAATAGGAAGCATGGAATCAACTTCATGACACCAAGTACTTATTCACACCTTAGAAATAGACTCGAATACAATGAATCAATCATTTAAATTATTAAACAAAAAACAGAGACATCAAGTGATAACCCTTTCAAAAGTAACATTATTTAACACTGTCTGAAAGTTATTACCAATGTGCTCAGGGATTATATCAATCTGAAGAAAATTCTTCACAAGTATTACGCTATTGGAAACACTTCGAGTAAAAATAGTATTCGTTTAAGGACTAAGTAAACAGTTCGTCTCTGCGTAGTTAGTCTAATTCTTACACCGAGCGTGGTGGTGTAACGGATAGCGTTCTGGCCTCGCATTCGGGAGGACGGCGGTTCGAATCCCCGTCCGGGCATCCAGATTTGGGTTTTCCATGGTTTCCCCAAATCACTCCAGGCGAATGCCGGGATGCTTCCTTCAAAAAGGCCATGGCCGAATTCCTTCCAATTCCTTGCCCCCTTCCTTTCCCGTCTCTAAAGACCACGTTGTTAAAAAGGGACGTTAAACTGTTACAAAAAAAAAAAAATTCTTACAGGGCTGGTTCTTACGTGAAGTCATCCAAGCGTCGTATCAGCGTCCGGTTCTCAACACTACGTTATTTCGTTCGATTCCTAATAGCGGAAAAATTTCCGTCATCCGTCACTTGGCCAACATGGTAGGAGAATTGCGATGTACCCAATCACCTTATGTATCCAACATCTCCACCACGCGTAAGAATTGAAGGCATTTACACTGTTGATAGATGTTCTTTCGCGTATACAGGGACGTAAATCTTATGGATGCCTTAGTATTTTCCACAACAGAACGTCGTAAGTGTAGGCACAGGATTCCAACGTGATGTAAGCAACACACTACGCTCAAACACATGATCTGCACGTACACAGAAAAATTTCTAGAGTTTGGAGACCTTACGGAAAAACACTTCTTTTATTTACCAATTCTGTTTCGTGTTGATGGTAAAACGAAAAATGACAGCATGAAAATTATAATAACTGTGGTGCGTGCAGCATCCGCATATATTCTCAAACACACAAAGACTGTTTTGGAAAATGGTTCAGAATAGTTTCATGCTCCTCTTTAATAATTCGAAAATTTAATTAAAAAAATGAGATTACGACAAAATGTAGAAAAATGACGGACACTTCTCAAACAACATCTAACATTTAAAGTAATCTCTGAACTGAAATTTGCAAGTAAGAGAATATACCCGAATAATTCTGGCAGACATTTTTAGGTAATTTTATTTTTATTGAATGTACTAGCTGATTAAGTCCAAAGAACGATGTTATTTTATAAGCATAACACGGCTGCTATTAAACAGATCTCTTCAATATTTTGTTGGTGTGAAGATATCTTTGAACGACTGTTTCTCTTTAAATACTGCATTAGTTAAAAGCGTTTTCCACAGACGTTTTGCGACCGTTTCGTTTGACGCGGAGTGTGTAAACCTAACATGTAGCACAGAAACAAAATATTTCGGAGCCTAAAACGCTTGCTCTCAGCGTGACCCAGGACTTTGTGAAGCAATCGACACCTACACGACCTACAGATGATATTACCAACAGAACAGAGATAGAAACAGAGTTCGTACCGGAACAGGCGGGAGGGGGGGGGGCACGGTGGTGCTGCCACCTGGACCGATAGCGTCAGCTGCCTACCGGTCGACCGAATTGCCAGCAGTCCCTTGTTCGGCTCGTGACTGGCACGATTTTTTTATTTTATTTTTTGCACTAGCTGCCGAGTTTTTATTTATTAGGCGATATATATTTTTTTTGTTTTTAGCATGGTGGCAGGTCCTCGCTACATGCTGCCGACGTGAGCACGTCCACTGTGTGTGTTGGATCGTTTTTGTTGTGGAGCCCGGCTAGCCGGGATGAGGTTGGGAGTCGATGGGTTTTCAGAGCGAGCGCGGGGGTGGAGGGTTGGGGTGGCTGATATAGCCGAGCCGCGTGGGGGAAGGGAGAGCTTCGAAACTCAATTTTCGAGCAACAAAGGGAGAGGCCGGACTGCGGAGTGGGGGATGGCGCGCGCAGGCTTTTGTTTTCGCGTGATCGGCGACGGCGGTGAGGGGTGGGGGGTGGGATGACGCCGGCCTCGGGCGCTGGAAAATGGGAAATAAAACCGCAGCGCACAGCCACCCTCGCCGGGTAGTTCGCTGGATCCAAAACTTCACTCTCTCCTCGTTCTTACAGCGAGGGGTAGTCCGCAGGGTCCCAAACTTCGTTCTCTCCACGTTCTTACAGCGCACCATTATTTCCTTAATGTCCCGCAACATCTCACTAAATTTCTCCACAAAAAGTTTGCTTATAATGATTGTCTTTAGACGAATTTTTGTTTCTCCTGGATGCAAATGTTTCGACAAACTCTTCAGTTGTTAATTGTCATTTTACACAAAATATACAGGTATATACCAAATACAGCACCAGGTGTGCTACGGTGCGTTAGAGACTTACGAAAAAAATAAAAATAAGTATGGACCCCCCAGTGTAGCTGTGCTTATTAAGACGCCAGCACACAGGCACAACGGGAGTTCTGGACCCCGTCTACCGGCCATGTTGTTTGCCGTTTTCAGGGTATTCCCCGCAATCAACAAGGCGAATACTGGAGGTGCCCAATCACCGCCACATAAAGCTACAAACAAAAAACATACTTCAAACACAGAGAGCATAGTAACATCATTCGCAGACAGATGGAAACACTTAACTTCTTCCACTAGTGTGGCGATCAAGGCAGAAGCGGAGGACGGGGACACTTAAAATTCTCTCACTAGGTGGCCGAAACTGTTCACTCCAGTATCTTCCAGTCAAAGATGAAATACGATAAAAACAAATTACCTATAACTAAATTAAGAAGTGTACAACTGGCTGTAAATCGCGTTCTTGTTTTGCCAAAAATCAATAAACTCCCTACACTTGCGAATATTTTGGACCGTTGTTAAACCACGTCAATATTGATAAACGGAACTGACTTCCCAAATATCACCATAAAAATAACGCGAATGCAACTGTTTTTTATGCTTTAATGCCGTAAGCGTTTCACCTCTATCCAGTCATCATCAGCGACGAATCTAGATTTAAATTGTACATTTTGTTTACAAACTTATTATATGATGTTTAACATAATTCTAAATTAAAATATTTTCTGATTACTTACAACTTTCTATTTACACGGGTGTTCTCCGGGTCCGTAACCATAATCAGAAAAATGTTTCAATTCAGAATTATGTTAAACATCAAATAATAAGTTTTTAAACTAAATTTAAAATTTCAACTGAGATTTGTCGCTGATAATTTCTTGATGACAGGCGAATCGTGTACGGCATTAATACATACATAAACAATTGAGTTAGCGTTATTTTAACATTTATTTTACTGAGCAACTGCGGAAAAATGGCCTACAACAACATATCATTCCTGGATATACCTAATACATCACGATACAATCAGGAAAAGAGTGACATCTCAGAATTTTACAGATATTTTTCTGTGCAAAAAGAACTATAATTAGGAATTGTACGTTTTTTGATAGTTGCGCAGAAGTTGGAGAGACGTTAAGTGAACGCAGAATAATTTACGTAAAGAGTGAACTTCTCGTTGAGATATAATACGAATCTATATAAGGATCCGGAATGGAAAGGTGTAGGTCTCTCATCATAATTTATTAGTAAAGAACTGGTCATATTTTGTTCCTCACAACGTTACAATGCTCAAGGATTAGTTTTTGAGTAGACGAATCGTGTTATTTTCATCCGTAGGCTAGTTGCTATTTTGATTTTAGTGTTAGTTTTGTTCGTCTGATACTCATAATAAAATTCTGCTTGTGGGTCACTGTCAACTTTCATCAATTAGTCATTTTTGCATCATTATTTTATTGTTCATTCGTCATTTGTATTAGGTTCGATTATCTAATATTTTAATGTACATCTTTTCCTCTAATCTTGAAGCTGTTTTATTTACTACGAGTCAAATGTGTGACATGCGCAGTAAAAGAATTACCAAAAGTAAATATAAAGATAAGTAGTTGAATGGAGGTGAACATTTCCAAGAGTCAAGAGGATAGGAAACAGTTTAGAGAGAAAAATCTTAAGAACGTAAATAAGCCATCAGTCTCGCAATGCCCGTTTGGTCAGAATCATCTGATTAATTTTGTATTAAATTTCTGTGATGCTTATTCTACTGAACTTCAAATACGAATATATATGTGTCAAACTTTCAACATGAGTAAGTTGTTTTAGTTGTAGCATTGCACCTTTTAGGACCTTCTACTTTCCGGTGGACTTAGTTACCTTGAAGGAGGGCGAAGTGCCACTAATAAAAGGCAAAATATTCGTTCCTACCGTTGTGACCAGACAGGTAGGAGGAACGAAATTTATGTTAAACGGTGGCTAATTCGTAAACACTCATTTGTGACAATCTGGTGGAGTGCTATTCATAATAATACTTACAACACTGCCTACCCGCATCAGAGTGAGAAGAATTAACTTTAACAGTGTTGAATGCCCTCATTCTAAACGCACAAAGGACAATTTATAGTTTCAAGTTAAGTAAACAATCCGGTGACTGGTAACTGAACACTAGCTTCTACGATATCCTGTTCCACAAGTATCATATGTTAAAAATAAAATAAAAAAAATACCACCACCGATGCTTGTGAAGATACTACTGGGTAAAACTGCTATTATTAATAAAAGGCTAGCTTGGTTAAAGTATTCGTAATTTTGTGACGTCACGTTCCCGGCCTTCGATGCCAAACAAACAACGGCCAGAGATGATTCTGAAAAAAACAACTTTATGAGCGTTGTTTAATGACAATTCTGTTTAGTTAAACAGCAGCAAAGAAATGACTTGACAGAACACATTGTTCAGCCAGTCTATTTTGACAGGCTTGAAGCTAGTGCAAAAATAAACTTCAGAGTCTCATAATTTCTTGTATTTTATTTTTCAACATATACCACGGAGCTCTTTATATAAACAACAGCTTCGCCAGATCAGAAGAAGCTCTCTCCAATATAGCTAACTCTTCTGTCTATCACTGCTTGAAGTTATCTAACTTGCGATTCTTAACCGAATCTGCGTTCTCTAACAACTAAGGAGTCTTCAAATTACTACTTTGCGGTTGTAATTAAGCCGTACATAAACCGGTCTTTGACAAGAACTACAGTTCTGTCGGCAGCTAGCTGCTAGAGGTATCCTTGAATGACGTGCCTTCTAAACGGCTTCCATCGCACTAGACCGTTATCAGACACCGACGCTATTTATACAGAATCTCCAATTTTCTTTAGCCCGGGCAGGACTTTCGCCTGCTAATCCTATATTTCCTGCCGTAGAGTTACCGTGCGTGAACAACTGTTACTACCGGAAAAAATTAGCCATTTGACAATGCTGAGCCTCAGATACGAGCAATCAAGCAATACATCTTGCAAAACTCAAATGTTCGGTCATTATTCCCTTGCAGTCTCCAAAAAATCAACTAAGTGCCACTAACTACACCTTGGCTACAACTATAGCTGTAGTTAGTGGTATTGGTGGGTTGTTTCGAATGCGCGGTTGCCAAACGGTGTACTCAACCGCTAAATTCACCTGTTTGTTTGTAATAATAGTTTGCGCGCTGACGCTGGTACTAGGCAGCACAGGGCGTTCAGCGTTGCCATTTTTAGTGATAGAGAAAGAGCGCTAAACGAGAATGTTCCCAAGTGCGGCAACAGCGCGTTCGCCCCTCCCGCCAGTTTTCCTGACCACAGCTATAGGAGGGGTATGCCAGGAGAAACCGAGTCACATTTCCTGTGAAGTGTTTCCACACTATCTTCCAGCCAAATGTTGCCGTACATACTTACCGGCTTCGAATCGTTTGTTAAGGCACATCCTCCCCACCCCCTACTTCAATAAGCGTTCGAAACGCCAGCCAACCCCTCGGGTCCGGTCACAAACCCTAATTGACACGCAAATTAACCCCCGGTTTTAAATTGGCGACCCCTCGACGCCCTTAAACGCAGGTCTGTTCACCCCCGGCGACCTTTCAGCTCCCTCGCCGCACCCACCTCTCCCTCTGACGATTTTTCCCCGGCGTAACAGCTGCAATGCGATTTCCTATGATGAATTTCAAATCCAATAACGGGGAATGGGGGGAAAGTGGTTGTTTCGTTCGTCGGCCGTGCACGGCGGAAAAAGTTGGATGAGAGCCCCGAGAAGGGGATGAGCAGCGCAGCGACAGTTTTATTTTATTGCAGACGGCGCTGGGTGCTATTGAATCACGGCAGGATATAGCCGTCGTCCTCTGATACAGGAATTCCTAAAGTCTTTCGCCTGCAACGTTGAAGACCGAAAACCCTTTGGGCTCGGCAGAGGATAGGATCGCTGTCAGATGCAATAATCTGGCACAGTACTGCAAAAGACAGCAGTTTATAACCTTGGAGAATTAATTCAACAAGGCGTCACTCGTCCAAAATGTGCAACATCACTTGTAATTAAACTAATGTATCTAAAAAAATTCGTTATACTCGTAGAATAAAATTTTACTTGCAGCATAACGCAAACTGATTCTGGTACGAGCAGTTTATAGGGATGGTTCCTTTAAAAAGGCCATGTCCAATTTCTTTCCCAATCCCTATGCCGCTGGTCCTTTTCCACCTCTGACCTTGACGTCGATGAAGCGTAAAGCCATAGGCAAAAAAAGGTCCAGCAACTGTAACATTTCAGATTAGCCAAATTTTTAACATTATCAATCTACTACAATAGGGAATGAGTTTTACCGGCGAAGTTAATATATAGAGAGTTAGAAATGTTGCTGATGTTGTTTAACAACAAGCATTCGATCCATTGCCGCCGCAGCAACATGTAGCATAAAATGCAGTTTACCTATAGCCATTACTCTTATATTGATCCTCTCCAGCGTTCTGGTCTCGCATTCGGGAGGACGGCGGTTCGAATTCCCGTCCGGGCATCCAGATTTGGGTTTTCCATGGTTTCCCCAAATCACTCCAGACGAATGCCGGGATGCTTCCTTCAAAAGGCCATGGCCGAATTCGTTCCCGTTCCTTGTACCATCCCGCCTCTAATGACCTCGACGTCGACGAGGCGTAAAACCATAAGAAAAAAAAAATAAAAAAAAATAATGATTTGATCCTCTCCGTTTGAGTATTAGTTTATGTTGAATATGGGTTGATGGCTAGTATCAGATATTTTCTCAAGTAATAATGCATTTACATCATTAATTAATTTATGTAATTCTTAAATATCATTCCAACACTATTTACTCACATTTCATTGGTAAACTCAGCGACGATTGTAAAAAGTTCTTGAATAAGATGGCTGTCCTCACTGTTATCATATTATTAATCTTAGCCGTCAGATTACTTAAATTACATATAGCCAAATTTTTAATTCTACTCTCATAAACTGTGTTAAATCTGATTTTACTATTTGTTTCAAGTACTGGAGGACTGGTGGTTAGAAATAGATCGATGAAAACTCCAACCTGAAGCAGTTGTCAAAATTAAGCATATTTTCCAGGGTTTCTTACATTTCGATTTTACATTTTTTAAATATTTTATAATTTACTTACTATGTGTTGAGTTGTCCCGAAACAAATATTCTTAAATAGCTTTATTTAATGAGGTTACGCAATTATATCAAGGCTTTGGTGTGCGTTTTTTCTAGAAGAGAACTTGTTTAAAATTGATAATCTGAGGGATCGTAGACCCGAAACTTGTCCCACGTTTCTTCATGTAGAGATACTGGACCTACTGGGAATGTGTGGACGATCTGTCCTGAAGTGTCTTTCGGTCAACACTTCCACACGGTTTTCCTATTTCTTACAAATAAAAGAACTAATTAAATTTGGAAATATATAGTGTAAATGTTTTCGAAGTTAAAATTATCATATGGCTTTATACCTCGCCGACTGCGAGGTAATTAAAGGCACGAGAGAACTTGCAACAATGATCTGGAAGGAATTCGGCTAAGGCCATTTGAAGGAACC
>CM061914.1:142598792-142637792 GCA_031002005.1 Vandiemenella viatica | reverse complement strand
AGGCAATGCCCGAATTCCTTACCGTTCCTAGCCCCCAGACCTTTTTCGCCTCTGACGTTGAGGTGGCGAAAAAAACCACAAGGAAAAAAATAGTAAAACGGAGCTCTAAATTACACAGCCTAAACGACAGCATTACTTCCGATAATTGCTACAAAATGGATCTTTCTTTGCTCAGACTTCGACCTAATAAGTGTTTCACAGATGTATCATTTTCTGCGCTTACGAAACTTAATTCGCGTATCTCGCAATTCACTTCGCTTTGGAAGTACATACGTCGAAAAGAACTACATATACCTCGAACTGTTCATAGTGTAGGATCTAGCGAGATACATAGATCTCGTAGTTAATTTAGAATTATGGTATTAACCTCAGTTGTAGCTCTTCTTTATTCTGATGAATATCAACTTGCACCAATATCTGTTTTTACTGGTTTTAGCTTGAACTCAACTTATACTATCTGAAAGAGAAATATTTAAGCTTCCAAATCTTCGGAGTTCACTTCTTATATTCCCTCAACAGTACACAGTCTCCATTTGACAATAGTTGTCTCATTATCATCCTGACTTTACGCCTCGTCGACGTTAAGGTCATTAAAGGCAGAGAGGGACTGGGAGCGGAGAATGGGAAGGAATTCGGCCATGAAATTTTGAAGGAACCATCCAGTCATCCCTGGCGTAATTAGGGGAAACCATGGAAAACACAAATCTGGATGGCCGGACGGGGATTCGAAACCGTGTCCTCCAGAATGTGATGCCAGTGCGTTACCGCTAACCCAATACACTCGGTCTCTGTCTATTGGATCTTATTGTACTTTATACTTTCGTCCGGCCTCTCAAATTATACTCGGTCAACTTGACTCGTCTTCTTGGGTAGACACGGTTTTTTATTGCATGGTATCAGTCAATCTACACTGCACTTGGTATTCCATGGCGAAGCACCTTTGACTCAAATATACACTTATTTATATTCATTACTAGCTGTTACCCGCGACTTCGTACGCGTGGATTTAGAATTTGATTGCCAGAATTGGATACACAAAGCTGAGAGTTACCTAAGATATGTCGGCATAATATGACGGGAACGCTATCGATATACCATTCTACCATCGAACCTGTCTCATTTATTCATATCGGAAAAAAAATCCTATTTCGTTCCTAATGGCACAAGTTATTTCGGTATATCGCTATACACATATAGTCGTAAAAAAAAAAAAAATAGACGGAGACTTACTTTCGCATATATAATATTATTAGTTTAGATCACACAAATACTGCTGTGGAACCAGTATATCGTGAATAAAGTAAACGCTTAGGGCACTATTCTATCGCCAAAGATTTGCCAGAACATGGTATCCTTACCACAAAATACTAGGCTTGGCTCAAACTATGAAAAACAATTCATAAAAAATTTTGCTTCCAGAGGGGTTTGAATCCGTAGCCACACGGGAGTTTATGTAACAATCAAGCACGTTACCACTGCGCTACGCTGCCTTTGCCCTCTAATGTTACGCATTACAAAGACATATAGATATTATGCGTTTGTCTTTCACAGTTCAGATAGTTTTAATAATTTAATGACAATATGTTCTTATCTATACAGAATATGGTATCCCATGTCCATCCTAATGTCAAATAGCATCTCGTTGTCAAATTTTATCACGATTGGAGTATCCGTTTAGCCCAAGAAACGTAACAAACAGACAGAGAGAGAGAGAGAGACAGAGTGAGTTACTTTCGCATTTATAATATTAGTATTGATTATCTAATTAAAGTGTTGCAACAGTTACATTATCAACATTGGCTCATTCTGTACATCATCTAAAATAGGAGCTCTACAATTTCCCTAAGCGAGTGGACGTTTACAGTGAGAGGACTGCTTGTCAGGGAAGATGTGTATTCTCACAGTAGCAAAACTTGTGACTTGACGCGTAGAGTGGAGTGATACTTGCTTAAGGTACTTGTTATAAGGCGCTGGGCTGTGATTACTGCTACCGCGGTAGTTCAGAGCCCTTGTGGCGTGCCTGTGAGGGTCTTTGGTCGCGGAGCCTTGTCGCCGCGAGATTGATGGATGAGCCGCCCGTCTACTTGGACTGCCGAAAATTTCGACGTGACGGCGCCGACGAAGAGAAATGACGCCGCTGGGTGGAAAGATCAGGACCCACACGTGCCTGACACCTGATGACTCCCATCTGCTGGCTGCTATAAGAAAAATGGCTTCCAGAGAAAACAGTACACCACGCGGCACAGAACACAGAGATGCTGGAAAGTTATGACTGGGTTTAAACTCCAGTGTTGTGTACTTAAGAATTTGCAGTTGTTCATTTTGTTGGCTTATTGTTACGGAGGTCACTGGTTCGAGTCCGGCATAGATCAAATATGGCTTGCATTGTGTCTTTAATAAGCTACGTATCGTCCTTTTACTTTTCGTTATGATTTACATTTGAAACGTTTAATACTGAGGAGATAAACAATAAAATCATTCGAAGGTGTATGGAAAATGATGAGGCTGAATGGAAATTAAAAAGATAATCCTATGATTGCACTGATTCAAAAATACATCTTTCACTGGGAGAGTATTGCACCACACATTAGTACAAAGTTTAAAACGTAGACAACTCCAGTTTCCTGTATTAATAATCATCGTATTTAATGACCTTTAGTGTCCACAGTACGTTAAATGGCTTTAGTTATGCTTTCGTGATTTGGCAGCTCCATTTCTGTCCTAGGTGACAAATGTTTAGTATTGATCTAATGTTCTCACGTAGCTAGCCCAGTGAACAATGTCCGTCGCCGTCTGCACCAGAAAATGGCGACGGGGTTTAGGTCGCTGAAATATTGTGTGTCAACACCTTCTTCACTCGGATAATTACCCGAGGTCATTATATTAATCGTCAACGCAGTTAAAAAGTTCGTTCATATGATTGTTACTGAGTTTAACACTTCTGTCCTAAAGCATAAAGTCTTGCAAACCCAGTTGTTGATACGCAGTGCATGCATATTGGTACAGACGGAAAGACGTTCTCCTGCAGTGGCCTCAGTGCAGTGAGCGTCTAAGATGGAGGTAAGAAATGGTATAAATGACGAGGAATGTGCTGAGCTTTTTTTTTTTTTTAGGACCGGGGCTAGGAACTGGAAGGAATTCGGCAACGGCCTTTCTAAGAAGCGTCCCGGCATTCGCATGGAATGATCTGAGGAAATCAGATCTGAATGCCCGGACGGGTATTTGAACCTGCGTCCTCCCCATTGCGAGGAAAGAACGCTACCACTCACTCGCGGTATGGATCTTAAAAGAGGAAAGAATGGTGAAAATTCTTGTATTTCTCTAGTAGGTGTGGAGGAAAGTGGCAGCAGGTGAATATGTGCCATCGCAATTCACCATTAATTAAATTAAATTTTTGCTTCAAACAGCGTTTACATTCTCTCACAAATTGTTCCAGATTTTGCGAAAACCCCAAATTTCAGACGCATTTGCAACCAAAATGTTGTCACAACATCTGACACCGAGCGTGGTGGGTCAACGGTTAACGTTCTGGCCTCGCATTCGAGAGGATGTTGGTTCGAATCCTCGTCCGGGCATTCAGATTTGGGTTTTCAATGGTTTCCCCAAATCGCTCCATTCGAATGCCGGGATGCTCCCTTCAAAAAGGCCACGGCCGAATTCTTTTCCGTTCCTTGTCCCAAGTCCCATCCTGCCTCTAATGACCTTAGCTGTCGACGAGGCGTTAAGCAATAAGTTTATACATATAAAAATATATGACGAATGTGAATGAACTGGCGAAAGCTGATGCTGATGTTTGTGTTTGCAGGTCGGCCGCACCCCGCCGCGCTGCTCCCCGCCAGCATGCTGGTAGCGTGCGCGGGCTGCGACAAGCCCATCCTCGACAAGTTCCTGCTCAACGTGCTGGAGAGGACGTGGCACGCCGAGTGCGTACGCTGCTTCGACTGCCACGGCAACCTCACCGACAAGTGCTTCAGTCGGGAGGGCAAGCTCTTCTGCAGGAACGACTTCTACAGGTACGCCGGCTCTAATATTGCTAAAACTGACATGGATGATGACATGTCATCACCTTCTGGAGATACGAGTAAGATTACTGATGTGTTCATCTAGAATTGGTCTCATCGTTTGCGTGGTCATTAAACGTAGTGACGAACAGGTTAGTTCATCTAGGAAATCGCAAAAAAACAACGCGTTGTCGATTGCAAGGTCCAAGCATGTAGCTACAATCCAAAGGAACCAATTACAGTTTACCAACAGAGAATTGACACCAACTAATCAGCTGACTAATTCCTACCCAAACTTAGTCTCTGCGTATCTGTTCTACACCTACTGCCTGAGAACTACCTTGACATGCGGGTCGCGGTGGCAGAGGAAAGGAAGAGAGATTTTCCCCTCCTTGGTGGAGGCAGTTGTGGCGCCACTCCTGGTAGCGGGCGGGGCTCTCTTTTCTGCCTAACGCGTGGACGATATAAAATGCCGTTGGACTTGTCACGTTCCAGTTATGACCGCTTCAGAATCCCAATTAAGAGATGAATTCTTGTTGCCGGTAGGATACTCTTCAAGCTGGCGTAGGTAACATTAGCATCTGGAGATTGTTTGCATGCACTGAAACGGGACCGCTGGAACAAGTGACATAGTCTACCACAGACCGACGTTACTAGGATATCGTTGGCAACCATGTGCCGTCGCTTGTTTGTGTTCTACATACAACTGTAGACCTTTGCCTCCAACAAAGTAGTATCCTGAATTGTATCAAAATGATTGCATGATCATTTCTGAGACTGGAGCTTGCTTCCATTATCACCACTGTCACCTGACTTCAATCCAATAGAGAAAATTTGGGATGCCATCAAAAAAGATGCTCGGTCCTCTGACCTTCACCTCCCTCCCAATCAAATATTTATGAACTGTGACATCCCAGTGGTTCTAGTGTCTTGCTGAATCCATATCAAGACGAATCACTCAGGTAGTACTGCGCGATATGTGCAGCTGTCTCTAATGTAAGTGTTCCTCACTGTACATTGTAGATTTACGATTAATCTGTTTTAACGTTCAGGATTTTCCAGATACTTGCACAACCTCCATCCTGTAGGACCAGTAGCAGGTAGTTTTATGTAGGGTTGTCTCAACTTACCAGTTACATACCCATTCTATAACGTCCGAACTTCGCAATTGATCGCTCTTCCTTCGTCGTACGAGTTGGTAGGAACAACCAGGCAAACTGTCAGGTAAAGTGTTTCGCATTTTTAACCAAAAACACCACTCCTCAGAGGTGGTATTACCCTCACCAGTTTATACAGTTTCGGTATGGCTATGTTGCTGAGCTGAATTTCCCACCAGATAGATATGATTGTATCAGACTTATACAGTACACGTATACCCGTCATCAGTAATATTACAATGCCAACAGTTATAGGTATTCAGCAACAATATCATCTAAATCAGTTCACATTTGAGATAAAGCATTTATAACTATATATGGATCATACAGTTTAAACCTGGTAGCTCGTACAAGATATCTGTAAAAGGTTTCACAGTTTCGACATTTTGTATACTAGGAGAAATAATTATTTAGTGAACTATGTAAGATATAATTATTTTTGCATTCTTCAATGCACTTATTGGTATATAATTTGTTAATTTATTTAGTATGTTTAATAGTTACTTAACCAAATGTTGGCTACTATCAGTAAAGCTTAGATTTCGTTTTCGGGAACAGTGTGAGAAATAACTTAAAATATATATTCAGGCTACTATGTCAGTTTAGAATACACGTAATGTATGTTTTGATATCAGTAATTTCCAAACCTTCCATTTCTTTTCTCAACGCAACAATATGACGTTTAGTATCGAGAAAGTTTTTATCAATTGGAAGACCACTTTGATATCGTATACACGTATCAACAGGAATAATATGTGGCAAGTAAGCAGGTAGACTATGATTTGGCTGTTTATGAGCCGAATCGAGATACTCTCATTTCTAATGTATTCGCTACTTTAAGACTGAGAACTGTGGTGTGTGTGTGTGTGTGTGTGTGTGTGGGTATATGTGCGGAGATGTAGGAACCAGCAATGGAACTTCATTTCCGGAAATGGTTTACACTGTGTTAACAACTTGACCTGAAAATCACTGTTCCACTGTCAAAAACGCTAAATAAGACGGGTAGAAATTTGAACACGGAAATTACAAAAGCAAAATAGCCTCCTATTTGATGCTTTTCGAATTACACATACGAGAAAATTTCTGCGGAAGTGTAATGGAGAAAAACAATAGCACATACGGATTCGTAACAACCTGCGGTATTTAGTGTCATTAAGACAGATTGAATGCTATACGTATCTTACAGTTAAGTAAAAGTTCAATTATTCTTAGACCGGTATGAATTTAAATGAGACTGGGATGCTCAACTGCTGCGGATAATAGCTGTAGAAACGTAAAATACTACATTAAAGATGCCAGTACAGTCGAACGGAAATTATTTTCCACGCCAACGCCGAGAAGTGGGTGGGGTATTAGGTGACGCACCGAGAGCTCTGGATAGTTAGGATTCGTAAGTGGGCCACAGGCACCTCGAAGCTAATACCCGGGTTGTGGACCTCGGAACGGAGCCATGCAAATGGCCGTGATGAATGGAGGCGAGCCTACGATTACCTGGGCGCCGCATAATGACGAGGCAGTCGTTATCTGGTGGCAGACCTCACGTGCACTGAGGCCGTTTCCAGCCACCGGCAAAACGGCACCTCGGCAGGGAACACTGCGACCACAGACGGCAAGTAGTCTCGGCAGAAAATGCTGAATATATTCACCCGGCAGAGATATAATAACGTTGCTTCCGGGTGCCTTGTTCGCTACCACAGAGCTATTCTGAACCAAGCACCAAATTTTGACAGCAGCAATTTGGGACTATACCATGGAGGAAAGAAATATATGGAGACGACGCAAGGAACCTTCACCACGCATTGAAGTGACGCCGGGTGGAGAGGAGTGGGGAGGCGTGGCCGCCATATTACCTATCCATACAGACATGGGGAATATGAGCAAAAACCTCAAGGGGACTCTAGGATAAACGTGACGCCGCAATATGATGATGAATTATGATGTAACTTGATGAGACTAATAATAAATGAAGAATAAAATTTTTTATATCCTGCTTATTTTTCGAGATATGTGAGTTGTTTTTGGTTGAAATTCAGAATCAAATTGGTCGAAGTTAAATTTGATGATGGATTCTTATTTAAAAATATGAGACAAATAAAAAAATAAAGAATAAATATTTTCGATGTCTTGTATAGTTCTCGAGATATACTGTCTCAAAAGTGAGTTGAAATGCAGAAGAAAAATTTCGCAAAAAGTCAAATTTTATGATGGATTCTTATGTAACACGACGAAAAACATCGAAAATGAAGACTAAAATTTTTAAATATCTTGCTTAGTTTTCGGGATATACTGTCTCCAAATAGCAATTGTATGGATACGTAATATGGCTGCTGCCACCACCGCGCATGCGCAGTATCAGCCGAGAGTTTAGAGGTGGTGTCACAGAATAAGCGGTATTTCTACTCCATATATTTCTCTCCTCCATGGACTTTACTTGCCTCAAACACCATATTGGACTACAAAAATCTAGCTATTCTACTTTTATGATACTAATTCAACCTAGCTAAAAAACCTATCTGGAAAATCTTTGCTCCAGTTGCCAGATTAATGACTCAGATTTGGCCCTTCTATAGTACAGTGTGTGATAAGTGTATTTTTTGTTTGTGTAATGTGTAGTTTATGAGGCTGATATTGGGGACCATCCCAACGTTCGCTTTGACTGCGGAAACCTGCCTAAAAACCGCAGTCAGGTCCCGTTGTCCTTCCCCCCCCCCCCACCCCCTCTCGAATCAGCGCACTGAGACACTCCCATCTAAAAGTCGGAGGGAAAGCAGAAAGCATGCCACATTTTTCACTTTGCTGTGCCCCGTCTCTCCTCTCCCAAGCGGCAGTAAAAGAGATTTACTTTTTATGTCCTTTATCGAAGGAAGAATTCAGTTTTGTGTGTATGTGTGTGTAAATCCTTACATAACTCACCTAGCCCCAGCATTCTCCACGAAGAAACACCTAGAACGATGATGCAGGTGATCAATATAAGTGCGACGTGATTTGAACTCTCAACAATTATGCAGCTAGTATTCAGTAGGTCGTCGCTGTAACATGTTGCTGCAAACTACTGTACGTTGTTATTTTATTGGATATTTTTACATCTTCCCTATAGAAATCCTAAAATACCATCCAGCGCATCAATAACAGCAGTTTTTAGGATATTTCTCTGGTAGAAAAATCCAGCAGTTTGTATAAGACGTCATCATATACGATTCAAGGAGGCATTACCGGTAATGGTTGAAATATTAATACCAGTAACATGATTATTTTTTTTTACCGGTATCATGCAGTTTATGTAATACTTCAATGGTACTATATTTCGATCTAAAAATACATGTTTCGCACAGATAGGAGCTCAGAGAATACGTTTACACGTATGCATATAGATGATAACACCTTGGCCTTTAGATGATTTTTAGTGATAATAGCACTACCTCGTGTAGTTGGATTTCTGACATCCTGTCAATGGTATTTCAAAACCAATGATTTACAACGCTGACAGATGTGTTTTGCAAGCGTCGACCTAGCGCCAAAGGTCAAGCGTTAGTTTGCTTGCCTACCTGCAGGCACTTTACGAAGTTCTTGCTGTCATAAAAGTTTGACTCTCCCTCGAGGTGGCACTGTAAATCGAGCCAGACTTCCTACACTCGGACAGTAGGGACGAGCCATTCATTGCGGAAAAAGTAATCCCTATTTTTTATTTGTTTGGTTGGGGAAGGTGTGGATTTTTTTCGGGAGATTTGACTTCAGGAACAATTACGTTGCGAAGCGGTCGGAAAATCATGTCCTGTGATTCGTTTTTTTTTTTTTTTGTATGGGCGAGGATCTATGATTTTTAATGTGAGATTTTCCTTAGTAGTATACTATCCTCATTACGGTTTTCCGTTGTTCCCAAAGTCACTCCAGATGAATCACGGGATCGTTCCTCTTAAAGGCCATGGCCGAACTCCTTCCCGTTCCTGTACTCTATCCATTTTATTTGGGCGAAGAGGCAATCCTGTGTGGTAGCCTGTGCTTGCCTAGGTCATAGCAAACCACCAATTTTTTTTTTTTTTTTTTTTTTTTTTTTTTTTTTTTTTAATTGGTGTTCTCAGTAAATATTTCAGAAAGGAGACATGTGAGGCCGTTCTGATCAGTTTTCCACGTAATCCTGCGTTAATCTTTACTCAGAATTTTTGTTTATTTGTTTTTCACTTAAGCACTTCCTTGTTATTCAAATAAGATGTGTTTAAGAACCAAACCTTTTCTTAGCTTTTTCTTTTGCGAAGTAGAAAATTTACGTGCACTTCCTTGGAGAACAAGTACGTTTTACTTTGGATCAACCGGCCGTGGCAGTACAGTGACTAGCACGCTGGCCACCCATTTGTGGGTCACCGGTTCCAATCCTGCCTAGAGTATGAATGGTTTTAACTATTAATTGTATTCGTCTTGAGTCGTCCTTACAGGAGAGAGAAAAATGACTGATATGAAACGTGAGAGTTGGAAGAAACACAAACACAGTGAGCTGGCTATAGGGGTTATATGTCAATAGCCAGTTTTTTTTTTTTTTTTTTTTTTTTTTTTTTTTTTTTTTTTTTTTTTTTTTTAAAGGAAACATAGTCTCTGGCTTGTTTAACGGGGAACAATGGTCAGGCCATGAAAACTTAACGACACGAGTGCATCTCACCTCCGTGATCTAATCTGTTCTTGTAAACACCTGTTCGACTACCACTACATATTGTTACTGGCATTTCTTCCTCAGGAAATCATTAATTTCCATTAAAAACTTTTCAGTCAATGTTTTAATTATGTCAGCTAAATATGCAGCATCAGTTTCCTAAACTTTCTGACATTTTCCCCCCTGAGGCTTTACTCCTCGTTGACATTGTGGTCATTTAAGGTGGTAAATGATTGTGGGAAAGGAACTGGAAGGAATTCGGACATAGTCTTTTTATCGAACCATCCTGCATTCCCATGAAGAGATTTCAGAAAACCATAGAAAACCAAAACCTGGATGGTTGGACGGGGATTTGAAATCACGTTTTCCCGAATGCGAAGCAAGAGCGTTACCACTCAACCACCACACTCGGTATGACGAATATAAGATGATATGTTGTTTCTGCTAGGACCGAACGAACTGGATATTTGACACGCTAATTCGTATGATATTTTAGCAGAAGCCTTCCATTGCTTTTAGAAATGGTCAAAGCACATTATTTCATTGGAGCCAGCAGGCAAGACAAATTTGTAAAAGAGACATACGTTCAGTATTTTAAAACTTTTAACACACATAGGAAATTACGACTTTTAAGCATAAAACATCGTCTCACTGGTTTCGAAATAGATTTAGATGGCATTCTTTGGTGACTGCGTGGAAATTAGCTTCCGGCTATCGCAGAATTATTGGTTTATTAAACAACTCTTTCGCAACAGACATTTTTCAAGATTGGAATCTCTTCTTTTATAGCTGTCCAGGTATTGGTCAAGAGAGGGAACCTGTTGTTGATTACTGTCAGGTTTTAAGGAATGGCCATCCCTTGGAATCCTTACCTGTAAAGATGTGTTCTCCTTTCCAACTAATGATACTCTATGACATTTTAATAATTGTAAATAGCCGAACATTCATCACCAGTCGTTTACGAGATTCCGTAATTGTCAGGCAAAGGCCTTGCGCTGGGACCTTGGAAAGAGTACACTCAACTTTTCAAACTAGATATCCAGTGAATCGTATTTATATTTTGTGTGGCGTCAAACCATCGATGAGAAACATCGATGCGACTGCTGAACGCTGTCACTTACGAAGTTGTATTTTATGATTTTTCAATAAACGAATCCAGCAATGAGTATGTGAAAGCATTAGCTATCTGATCTAGTTTCAAAACCGGTTCAGTAATGCATTTACTCGCTGCTTGTGCATTTCATTTCTCTGTTGGTAATATATCATGGTTCGTGGTTTCGTGATTAATATAACTGTTAATAATAATAAGATATTTAAATTCTCCGGTAGAAATTTATCTACGCACCTGCTTTCGGATTTTACGATTATTATTATTTTTTTAAATTCTTTAGTTCATCCTAATTCTTCTAGTAATACGTTCCCACTCCGTATTATCAATAAATACCTTCATTCTCTTCACTGGTCTCCTATCGTCCATATAATCTTTACCATCTGCTTTATTATGACGTTACTCATTGTGTCTACGGTATTTTACATAATCAAATCTAGCTGCCCTCTTTGCACATCTATCTACTGTAATTTAACCAAATTAAACTAATTCGTAGCTGAAAGATATAAGTAACAATTCAGCTATTATTATTATTAATCATTATTGCCCTTGAGGACAGTGTTTAAACTCAAATTATTCATGATTACTCAGTTTTTGTTTCTATTTGTCTTCTTCCTCTTCTCTTCCCAAATCCTCTTCATACGCTCACTGTGTTCCTGTTTCCACTTTGTTCCTGTTTTCTTCTGTGTTTTAAATTTTGAGTTCATAATTTTGTTCCTGAATTGTCCCCTTTCCCGTGTCATTTCCTTGCTGATCCCTGCGTGATTCAAGTCCTCTTCTATTTCCTGGAACCAATTGGTTTTCCTGAGTGAACCATTAACCACATCAAAGATCCTCTTTGTGAGTCTAGTGCTGTTCATTCGCTGTAAATGTCCATAGAATTGTAATCTACGTCTTCTGATCACGTCTGTCAATGTATCTGTATGTTCGTATAGTTCTTTCGTTGGTCTTTTCATCCACATGCCGTCTTTATTTATTGCTCCAAAAATTTTCCTAAGGATTTTGCGTTAAACTTTTTCCGCTTCTGTTATGCCTGAAGCTCCAATCGTTGTTGTTTCTGATGCATATAATGCTTCTGGCAGTACCACTGTTGTGTAATTTCTGTGTTTGGCCTGTCTTGATATATTTCTTTTGTTATAATATGACCATGTGAGTCTATAAGCCTTCTGATGCTTTTCTGATCTTTCTGAATTTGATAGCTTGTTAGATCCTTAGCTATATATATATATATATATATATATATATCGTTAATTTACTGTAATGCTAGAAAATATAAATGAAAGTTTCGTAAATTCTAGCTACTTCTCTCTGCTATTTTGTCTCAATCCTGTCTTAGAAGCAGAAGACAGTGAATGAAAATTATGTATAAATTTGTCGTATTTATCACCGAATTGTTCTTAGAATTTCGAATTTGTTTGAAGACTGTCAAGGTGTAGCGGGTTATACTATTCATGAATTTTTTTCTTAATGTTACATACTTTGAAACTCGTTGAAAGTCTCTGCTATTTCTATTTCTATAATATTAACTAAAAGACTGATAGACTCTTTGACATAGTGTTTTGTTAGTGGAGGCATAATTTTTATGCATATATCCTGTTGGGTAAAATGTATGTAATATGACCTGCTATATCAGAGAAAATTGTCAAGCAAGAGTAGCTTGAGTTCTAGCTCCACGTGATTATGGGTCCTATATTGTTTGCGTCCTATTTCATGTGCTGTTCCCCATTTGAATGAACAGATAAATACTGGAAGACTCATTGATATATATATGATCATTATGGGTTTTCTGATACTCAGCATGTCATTTCACAGCGACTGTCTTCTATGCCTCCCTTTGCTCCAGAAATCTCTTTGTCTCTATATATTTTACATTCATCAGAATGTCATCAAGCATTCTTTCTTTGTCGACCTCTTCTTTTACCTCCATTTACGATGCCCTCCAGGGCGGTTTTAAGCAGGCACTCATTCCTCAACACATGACCAATCCAATTCCTTTTTCTGTTTCTTATAGTTTTTAAAAGGAACCTTTGCTCTCCTACTCGTTCCAACACCTCATCGTTTTTTACTTTATTTGTCCAATTTATTCTCCCCGTCCTTTTCCATATCCACATTTCAAAAGCTTCCAACCTCTTTACATCTTGTTTGCGTAACGTCCATGTTCACATAGAGTCCTGCACTCCATACAAAACATTTAGCTAGTTTTTTCCTCAGCTTTTTGTCCAGCCTTTCTCATAAGTAAAATATATTGAGAAACGCTTAGCTTAAAGGTTATAAACTCAAGTGCCTTTTTTCGGTTATATAACCTTTCTATTCTTTTTTAAAAAAGGAAAAAAGCTACAAATGATTGAGATGCGCCAAAATACTGACAGGTAAAATTTACTGCTATTACGTATGTGTTTCGGATTTCGTGTTAAATTGTAGCTCCAGTTACAACAGAAGCTTACCTACTTCAAATTGGATGTAACTGTATCAGGTACTAGGAGTAGCTGTAAAATAACGCCTTTGCATTTACACTGAGGAAAACTTTGTTTTTAGTAAAGAATGTTTGATCGTAACAGGAAGGCTCATAGTTTTTTCGTAGCCTCAGTGTAAAATTCCTTAAGAGTTTGTTTATGACACATACTGAAATCTCTATTTGGTAATCGGGATTCCACCTTGAAGTCTGTCAACATTACTCGAGCGGGCAGAGCCGATGTTTGCAGTTTCGGAGTGGCCGAGCGTAGGTATGCGCAGGCGCCAGACTTGCGTGACCAATGGCTGCCGACGGGGGGTCCTCACGCGGCATACAAATCCAAGGGGTCTGACTTCGAGTCCTGCCGCCAAAATTCGCTATCCACCGCATACCACTTAAGTGACGCTTCTCACGATTTCTTATCCAACTTGCACAACACAACGGCGTGTCAGCAAGGCATATCCCGAGCAGTATAGCTTAGCGAATTTCTTCGTGATGGCTTGACGGACTGTTTCAATTTTGTCAGCTGTTTTCATTAAACTTTTTTTCTGATCATACTGTTCGCCTTTTCTTTCGTCCGGTCCTTCGTCTGACATAAGTCGAATTAATTGGCCTCCGCATTGTTGGTATAATGAGCAGTGTTAATGAGTATTGTGAACTGTGGAGTAAATGTTAATGGCGTGGCCCAGAGGTAAACTGGTTACGGTGGAGAGCCGTGTCTTATAGGGGAACAATTCATTCACTGGAGGGTAACGCCGAAGACGTGGTCGAATGACTCGCGCGCATCGCTTTCCTTTGTTGCATTAAGAGCTGAGGATATCACTTGCTTTTACCAAATTCTTTGGAATGAAATCGTACATCATGTGATAAACTTTACATGTTTCATAACTGCTCTTACATCATTCGGTTATATAACCTGGATATCTGCCTAGTTAATTTTTGTTTTAACTATAAAATGATTCTCCACGTTTAAGCGTTTTTGAAGCCGAGTTGATGCAGTGGAGTAGTTCCGTTAACCCTTGTGCTTTCCGAAGTACGGGGGTTCGAATACCGTTCCGGCCAATCAGATTTCACCAAATAACTGTCGGTGAATGCCGGGATGCTTCCTTTCAAATATCAAGTTTCTTTCTGTTCCTTGCCTCCAATTCTCTACAGATTTCAACTACTTTAAAAATAATTTAATAAATAATGAAAAATATCTTCCGTTTTGCATTCAAATAAAGATCAAGCCAAAAAAAATTTCATTGGGTGCCCTTTTAATCAGTTCAAGTGACTGCATAAACGTTTAATATAAACGGAACAAGGCCACTGTCTTTCTCATTCGTAGCAAAAATCGAATAATGGATGATCCTGTATTTAATTGCCACATCATCAAATTCCCATATCTCTAAAAATTCCTATTTATCATCATATTTACTGCAGATAATTTGAAAATCTCTTTAATAATTTTTTATACGTTCTCTTATTATTTTAAACTGTTTGAACTAGTTTTTGGAGCTATAAACAGGCTTGCGCTATTTTCTAAAAGAACTGAAATGGTATGTTTAGAAATGGATGAACACTACCATCCATGGATGCTTTGGCTGCAACATTGTACTTTAGGGATTAAATATCATCACAGCATATGGCTGAGAAATGGACGTATAACTTGCTTCTTGCTACACGTGGGCTACTGGCTATTAGAAATGCAACAGATATTCCGTGGGTGAGAGAAATTAAACAATACAGAATCTATCAATAAAGAAATTAAAGATTAAGGTTTAATTTGAACTTAATGATTACATCAGCCGTAGCCTGAAGTATGATCGATGATAAGGGTCATTTTTCGCAGGGCTTAGAGCTGTTTCGGTGGCACAAGAGTAATTGAATCTGTCTGCGAACCTTGATAGTTTAGTACTAACGTGTTTTCTGGGCTACTCAAATGGAAAACGGGAAGCGTACAATAATTAACAAAGACAATTGCCAAAAAAATCTCCCAAACATGCTTATCATAATGGACTGTATGCTGGCCACTGCTTTATCCATTATTATCTCCCGTTAACGATTGCTGGAATAGATTTGTGTTAATAATGGAGATGAAACAGCCAATACTGAATCCTGGAAATTAATTTCTTGAAAGCGCGGTAGACATATGTGTAAATGTTTCTACCTCGAATCCAAACCGGTTCCTCCAGATGCGACCCTAACGCAAATACAGCATGTTGACGATGGAATCTTCTGCATGGTGGCACCAGTGAAGAACCATCAAGTAAATCCAGCGGAAAGTATCCTACGATTTATCCATCTATGTGACTCTTCGTTAATCTATTATAATATTTGCCGGGTATTTAAATCAGTTACGAAAATATTTCTAGTTTTATTGACAGTGAAGGGTCGGAAGAATGGAAGACTTGTTATTAAGAATTGAATGATTATCATTCATTGATTAATAAATCAAAATTGTACTGTAAACGAATTCGGAGAGATATGTTCAGGTAAACGAAAGATCCAAATGAAACGTGCCTATTTTTATTTAATTTTTGTAGGAATTTACGGTTCGCCAATGAGTATTGTGGACAAGAAATGGGAAGTTAGTCGGCTAGGGCCTTTTGTGAAGGAACCATATCTGCGTTCTCCTGATATAATTTTGCTATACCATGGATAACTTTTGTCTGGATGGACGGATTGGGTATCAAACCCAGGTCTCTTCTGAATGTCAGGCCTGGACGAATGAATTAAAAGTGTTTTAACAAAGTACCTGCAGGTTAAATTCATAATGATTTGGAATGAACTGAATGACATCTTTTTGTTTGTTGTTGTGTTTTGTTTTCTTTTTCAAAATTTAAAAATTGGTATTCAACTTTTTCGGGCATACTGTCAGCTACAACAAGTATTTCTTTTTTCTTCAGACTCGTATTTATCATTTCTTCACTAGCATTATTTTTCTTCATGCTTAGGATAACTTAGAATGAACACACAACACGTAATTAAAACCTCCCAACTCCCACACCGTATTCAAACCGGTGGCCAAAGGTGAGAGAGTTTTGCTTGTTTACTTCTTCAATGAATGAAAGGGAATTTGCAGAAGTGCAGTGTTAAATGCAGCGGCTATTGTGAAGTCCGTGGTTACGCGCTTGGCGTTGCAGACAGCTGGTGGGGTCTGCTGCAGGCATCCTTGACCCGTTCGTCTCGGACACTTGCTGTAGCTCGGCGCGCCAGCTTACTACTGTGGAATGTTCTCCCGCTGCGGACTAAGGGAAGACCGCAAAATGCTCGTTCAGCAATCGCAGCAACTGTAGATACGAAGGCTGTTCAGATATTCAGGAGTTGGGTAGAACCGAACCTCGTGCATATCTGTTTCACGCAGTGGTTATTCGTAGGTATTTCCGAGGGATGTTGATAGCGGCTGTAATTATTTTTAAATAATTTTTCATTTATTTTCCACCAATAACTGAAACATTAAAAAACTACTGTTGGAGCAGCATTCTCGTTACACACTGCACATAATGAATATTTTATCACTGACCAAATGACCTTTCCTTATTCAGATCACTCTATTTTCTCTGTCGTCCAATGCTTTATTTTCCAATAGGATTGTCATCTTGTCATCCTTGAATTGTCTAAGAGTTTCATATTCATATAACCTTGGCCTGTGTGACGATTTTCTAGTTGGTTCCAAACTTCTATAGAATTTGTATAAAGTACTCATTCCTAGCCTGAATTTGCCTTGCCCCTTATTTTTTTAAAAAATGTTTTCACTGTCAGTGTTTCAGATCCATATGTTTTAATTTGTCTTTAAGAACTTTTAGTTATTGTACATTAAATACATAAAAGAATTATTCTCTACGATGTGTTTGCATTAAAGATTGAATAAGGTGTTAAGTTTTTACGAAAATGTTGATATAATGCTCTACGTTTCAGAAAACATTTTAGCGCAAACACAATTACGGTACTCTTATCGTAAGTACAAGATTTGTGAAATAATGTATGTTTGAAGTACATTTTTACGGAAGTTCTTTTTCTTTTGATATTTTACTTGGTTTGGAACATACAGAGTAGTTTGAGTATGAATTTTCTAAAAATAAGTGGAGCCTAAAGTATAGATATTTTAATAATCTCAAAATGTATTTAAATTTGTAGCAGAAACAAAAATATTGTATCTACTTTTATACTTACCCTCATTGGTTCGTCAACCGGCGTAGTTAATGGGGTCCAAGTCACGAACAGACACTAATAAATTAATAATGCTGGACTTTCGAAGTTGATATAAAAGTTTAAAATTCTAATAATTCAGTCGGAATTTTCATGTACTTATTTAAATATTTTGCAATATTTAACTACATGTTTATGTCAATATTTGTCACTCCTATTACATAAAAAGTATGTGGTCCGTGCAAAAATTTCGCAAATGGTGTACTATGAATAGCGAGGGTAATGTGGCGGGTGTTATGTGATATGAGGATTATTATGGCCGTGCAGTCGACTAGAGGGCTCCTAGTTTGATTTGGAGGTTTTCTTAGAAGCATCTTATGATTTTAGCCTATCTTCCATATTATGACAAATTATCAACTTGTGGGCAACTAGATGTTATTTTTCAGGAAGGATATTTGACACCAGGGCGATTCTACTGATAAAGCAGGAGTCCCGTGACTGCTTTAATTGCGATATTTAATATAGTTCTTACCTTGCCGATATATCACAAACTCTTCCACACAATTATCTGAAATAAGTTGGATTCTAACCTAACGACTATAAATGACTGACGCGACACAATTGATAATTTAAATCAGTACTTTAATTACAAAACCCCAACAATATATTTATCGGCAAATCTATCTAATATTATGCTGGAAGGGAATCGACATGCAAGCATGGTTACAATGTTACCAACTCACTAAATGAATTACTAGCTTCTTCATACGAATATAAGTGAAACAAGGCTTTACTGAATTTATACGCGAATGACTGAACAATTAAATAACGAACCAGAATATAACCCCACATTACCAAACAGATTCTCAAGAGGCATTACAACATTATTACAAACAACTCGTTTAAGTTACAAGGACTGAATAATTCATCTAACTACTTTACCTAAACAAATGATAACTAACATGAGACAGAACTATAGGCAAGCATATCTTGCCTAGTGCGAGAGGAACAGACAGGACATACGTCTTACCTTTCACATGGCTGCTGCCAGAATAGTCAGTCACCGAATAGACTGAGACCATGTTACGCTGGGGTTCTTAAGAGTGCGATGACGTGCTAGACCCATGATACGTGCTTCGCGCAGCAGAAGGACTGAGAGTCAGCAGAAAGTCTCAAATAGGCACTGTCCGCTTGCTTCAAGCAACCTACAATATTCACCGAATAAAATACAAAAACTACCAATTTGTTATCAGAAACAGGTACGTAGCAAAACACTTAAAAGTTCTTACAAAACAACTAGAAATGTTTCCATAATAGAAACAAAAATATCCGAAAAGTTCCCTGCTCTAGTAAACACACACAGTATCTCAGTGATATGTGGTGCTGCTATCTAGTGGTATAGCATCACTCCTTATTTACGCCAGAGAAGCCTAGCAGCTTCAGTCTGAATTACCACGTTCCTGTGAGCTTGATTGTTCAGAATTTTGCCATTTACGAAAAATTAATGATGTTATTAAAGCGCAGAAACTTTTAAACGATGCCTCATTTATAAATTATGGTTAAGTATGAAGGGGGAAAAGATGGCTGGTCACAAAAAAATATAGATATAATGTATATGATCGGAATGTAGTGAAGAGTTATGATAAAAGAGGTGGATGAACTGCTTAAGACTGGTTGATCTGGGAGCTCTTACACGGAACTCTCTACATGTGTCGAGTTGGCGCCTCTCTGAAAAGTATAAAAACTGTGACTGTCTGTGTGGCGCTTATGAAGGAGCATGCGGAACGACAGTGGCGATGGGTGACGGCGCGGGACACCTACGAAGCCCATCCTCTTTTTGTATCCCCACGCAGCGCCCACCGACATCGCGTTGCCAACATGCCCGGGTAAAAATACCCGGCACGGCTGTAAAAACCACGAGAGGGCTCACAAATTGGATGGGCTGCACCCCGCTCTCTATTAACTGCTCCGCTGAATCGCTACTCAACGCCTAATTTACAGATATAAATGTTTTCTAAATGTCTGCCCACTATTTTGTTGGCGCGACTTCAGTTAGTCTCCGGTTTGACATTAATCTGTGCCACATCGTCGCCTCTCTCTCAAACGAGAGTCTTTGAGAGGCGGTAGGTGGCCAGTATTATTAGATTCACCGCCTCTGACAGTACCCCAGTTAGCTGATTAACTAACGCAGGTGCCACTTTAGTGAAAATCCTTGCAACATAGTTACAATGGTGTTCGTCTTAATTAAACCAATCGCTTCCTTGTACAATTCACATAACATAGCCCACAATCCGAAGATTGGTTGGGTCCTCACAAGGGAAGCATACTAAGGCACTGCGACAAAGGTAGGAAGGCCAGTTCCTTTCCTGTGGGAGAGAATCACGGAATGTCCTGGCATGGCTCATATAATTAATCGCAAATCTTAAAAATTCCTAGACTATCCAGGATTTGAAGACCGGACCCCAACTTTGGAAAATAAGCGCCTTAACCTCTGAGCTACTAGACCGCCCACAATTAACGTACCTTCGTTCAATAAGTTATAATATAATGTTAAATAGTTGATTATCATTGCCAGGATATTTTCACTGGTTCCTTTTTCTTCAATCATTGATTTTCGTCTTGTCGACGTCATTAGAGGAGAAAAGGGGTTGGGTGAAACTAACAAGAAGGAGTTCAGCCACGACTTTTTGAAGGAACCATCCATGCATTCGCCCGAAGTGAGTTAGAGAAACCACGAATAACCGAAATCTGGATTGCTGGACGGGGATTCGAACCCGCGTACTCCCGAATGCGAGGCCAGAGCATTACCGTTCATCTAACAAGCTCAGTTTTTCATTTCTTACTATCCTTCTATATCACTACGCTGTCCAATATTCATTTTTATAAATCGCTTCATTTCGTGCTAACACCTTTAGAAACGGTTTTCTGTGTTCTAGATTAATGTTTTGATCCTAGAATGTATCAGCCATTGGTAATGATTTAATGAATAACAGATTTCTCTTAATTCCTTTACTACTCGTACATTTGCCTCTTTTTTGACTATCAGTCTGATAGTATTTTAGTCATTCTGCAACACTTAATTAGTTTTGACTCAATTTATTTATATTTACTATTTATTCCTCCCCCAAAAATTTGTTAATGCCATTCCGTTAATTCTACAAACCTTTAAGATATAGACAATCAGCATACAAATCTATGATTAATCCTTCTACTATTCTGCAGCTGTGTGCTGGATTTTCTGAAATCGATGACCACATTTTCGTATACTCCCAACACATTAGATTCGGTACGCAGAGAGTTACCAGAGATATGGAAAACAAGGCGCGTTTGCCCTCTCGAGCACCCCGCGGGCTTTCCCTTCTCCCTCCGTAATTGAATCGTCGATCCAGAAGACGTCGCTGGCGGAGTTTTGAAACCGCCTTAAAAATTCATTTCCCGGCCGAGGGCTTGCTGCTGGATGATCCCGGGTTAATGCAGGCACGCGTCTCGCCCCAAGGGAGGCAAATGCGAGAGACGTGACTCGGCGGCCGGGTACAATTGAAATGGGAGACGCTAGGCTGCGAGATTGTAAGACTCGGCAGCTACAGCGTTCACATACACACATTCGCTCGAAAACCGGAGAGTCCATAAATTACGAGGCACCTTTTTTGGCCTCCCTTCAAACACCATCCCTCAACCCCCTTCACCCCAAGTAGCCTCTTGCCGCGCCCCCTCCGCACCCCCCGCCGTGCGACACTTAGCTTTTTTCCCTGTTAGTTCCAGAAGACATTTTATACTGTTTTCTCTTAACAGATTATCGTTAAAGTTATTGAGTATATAATTAACACAACTGATATTTGCGTTATACACTTTGTAACAGCCCTCATACCTGAATTTTAAAGAGAATTGTATTTAAAGAAGTATCTGTAGTGAGCTAAAGTTTGCTTGAATATGATCTGGTATGTTTGTTTCACAATTAACTGTAAATCATGAAAAGAAATTATTTAAAGACCATTTGACATGTTTAAGAACCGAATTGTGCAAGAGAATTGCTTAAATGTGTGTAATTCCAAGTATTAATGCAAGTTGCGATGTCTACAGGACAATTTTCTACAGTTTAAAATGATTTATGTAAATAATTTTGTATATAAGTATCTCTAATTTCCATTTCTGACCATTTTGTAATGATTTTAAATGATTAAGTGCTATTTCTGATTGTTTTTAATATGTTTAATTGTTTGCGTAGTTGTTAATGTTCGAGAAATATCTCGCGGAAGCTTATGAAGAATTCAAGAAATTTTGATAGAGCCTATATAAAGAAATCAGCAGAAAGACAGAGTTAGTTTACAGTTAGTTTTATACAGATTCACTTTGAAACTGACAAAGATTGCGTTTGTAGTATCTCTGGATATTACATCTTTGCATGTAAACAATATCGCTGACGTTGTTTTGAAAATAAACAAAAAATGTTAAACTGAACTTTCTGGTGGACAACTTTATTAATTACAATATTAATTAAACCACCCAAGAACCTGATAACTTCTCTATAATTATAAATATTCTCAACCAAATTTTAACAGACCTCAAACCTAAACTTTAACTGGAATTGTATTTTATGAAACATTTGCAGCAAGCTAGAGTGTGACTGACAATGGTTTTGTATATTTGTATTTTATTGTAAATCAGTGTAAATGGATTTTGTTTTGTGAAAAGAAATTATGTAAATACCATTTAATTTGTTTAAGGACAGAACTATGCAAGATAATTACTTAAATGTTTGTAATTGTAAGTATTAAGGTGAGCAACGATGTTTAAAGGATGATTTACTAAAGTTTAAAATGTTTTATGTGGATAATTTTGTATTTAAGTATCCTTAATTCTCATTTCGAAGTATTTTGTAATGATTGTAAATGATTATGTATTAATTCTGATTGTTTTTAATATGTTTTCAATTGTTTAAGTATTTTTAATGTTCGAGAAATATCTGTCGGAAGCCTTTGCAGTGTTATAGAACTTTCGATGGAGCTTATATAAAGCGATCAGCAAATGCTGTGGCAGTATCTTGGCATTAGATTAAGTCGACCAAGGACCGTGTTGAACGAACCGTTTTCGTAGTATTGCCTTTGGAAGAAGTCTCGGCTGTAATCGTTGGAGTGTTGTGTTTATATGTGAACTGCATTTTAAAGTTCGATAAACAAAGTCAAAATTTGAAACTTGATCGTGAAATAGTTATTTATTATATTAATTAAAACCACGAGCAATCTAATAAAATGTTGATACTAACCACTCTTGAAAATGATAAATTATTGGGAAAAACCTGTTTCTCAGCTACGGTCAGGAATAGTCTTCTTCCTGGGGTGTTACTAAAAACATCCTCCTTACCATTGTTCACTAATTAATAAAAGATAACATACCATACCTGACGCTTTAAAAAAACAAAAAACAAAAAAAACAACAAAAAAACAAAAACCAGAGAAGCGGCACTTGTTTGTTAACTTTTGCTGTAGTTCTGTCACCTTTTTTTCTTCATTACCAGCGAATGGTTTTTTCTGTTTAAACGATTTGCATAATTCATTGTATAGTGAAAACGTCTTGGAAAAGCTTCGTAAAGTTTATTTCACAGCGCCACTTCAAAACACACTTCGAATTTGAAATGACGCTTCTGCGAACACAATGGTAAAAGTTGCACTGAAATTCATTTGGCAAAACAAAATTGGAAATTGCAGTTATTTTATCAACAAGCGTAGTGGTCCCACGCGACCGATTAATAATTAATCGTTAATAATTAAAATAGTGTTTATTACATTGAGTTGATAAAAAATCATAATAGTGTAAAAAACAAATACAAAATACTATTTCACGATACGTTGTGCTTTTTTTATATTATAGCCGCAACTTCCTGTTATGCAACATCTTTGATCCTCATTCGTTACATGCGATGAGTCACAAATTTTGGTTTCGATTTTTCAAGTCATTAACGCGCGAAAAGAAGATGTGTTTCAAAATTTATTCTCATTCTTCGCTATTTAAAGTCCTTGTGACTGAGACCCTGTTACGTGAGGTTAAGAAATTTTTGATACCACTTCGAAGAACAGTCATGATCTCACGTGAGTACAAGCACATCGACTGCTGACTGTGATCAAAACGCAGACTTGAATTTTTCATCAACAGTACTCGGAGAATTTGAGATTAATTTTAGCAATTCCTTTAGATTTCCTTCTCTTTACATTGTTGCTTAATATTCTGTGGGGCAGAAGAGCAGTGCTGTTAGAATTCGGTGCTAGAGTTTGTGAGCTTTCAGACGCCATTCATGATACATGTTCTTCCATGTAGTTAGCTACCATACTTTCAGATTATATTGAATAAAAATACGCCGTTTTGCTCTGACTGTCTTCAATGTTCACTCACAGTCTTCTACTTGCAAATATTTGTCAATTCGCCTCAAAACAAGACAGAAAAACAAGAAGATTTTCTTGTGAAGACAAGATGAACGTTGTGTACGGCTAGACAGTTTTGTCCAATACGAACAGGAGAATAGGTGTTAGTTATGTTACCGATTTCTGACAAATGTTGTGCCTTCTAACTACAGCTTTCAATTACATTCACGTCTATGATTCGCCTCTGATTTATTATTTTTACGTCGAACTTTTTTTTTTTTAAAGTAGACTAGTTGTGTTTTGGTTACGCTGTTAGTTGCACTTTTTAATTGCGAATCTTTCGATATGTACCATTCTTGTTAAAGTATATACATAATCAGGAGAGAGAAACCTTTTTTTCATTCTGCGTTCTTAAACTTTGTCCCACTAACCTGACATGATAGAGAATATAGCGTTTTCATGACCGTCGTCTAAAGGTGATAATTCCTTGCGCTTCTAATTCACTTCATCCTTCACCAACGACATACATAGCGTAGATAAAGACGTAACACGTGTAATAATTCCCTGTTTACACTCTTTGTTCATCTCAAGAAACGAGGAACAGTGCTCGTGTAAAATGAAAAGTGTCAGAGAAATGTTTGGAAGAGTCGAGCAATTAGCTTGTAGTACGAAGTAAGTGTCACTTAAAAACAGACCACAGAGGAACTGAGAATACCAGGAAACATACTCTTAGGCTTTCTACAACTGGAGTACAGTCGTCTCTCATTTTAAATGCTTTACACTTGGTTTATAGTACTAGAAGTAATGTTTCACCTTTTATCACGAAATGACAAAAACCTCTTTTGTTAAGATGACTTATGTAAATTATCTCTGGTTTCCCGTACTAAACAATTAATACTGTTATTCTAATAAAAAACTGTAGCACGTCAAATTATATCAACAAATTAATTTCTCTCCTTTATTCGTCAAGATAAATGGAAAAATTGTAAGTCAGAGATTAAAATTTCAGTTGCTGATTATTTTTCAGCTATTGTTATGCCTCCTAAATGGGTGTAATAGTTTTATTTGTCTATGAGTGACGTTTATGGCGACCTATATAGTTCGTCAGAATTGAAACCTCTCCCTGCACAGATTTAATGAAAATTGAAAATGTTAGGATTACATTTTAATTGTTCTTGAGCTACAGTAGTGTCTATCGCTGCTTATGCTACTGATTGATAGTCGGTACATTGTGATAGCGAATTCACTGAATCATTCTATCGTTGAGCTAAACACAGGAACGTTTCTTTCACCCCGTTGCGTTTGATTCACGATACAGTGTACGGTTTATCGCGCAGACTTTTAGTATATACAGTCTCATTGAAAGCTGTTCTGGCTTGTTAACTTCTATAAGCTACTGGAGAATATTATCACCTGCAGTGTTGATAGCTACGAGGGGGGACGTCTGATAAAACGGCCCCGTATACTGTATCAGCGACCATTCAGAACTGGCAGCGATAACCATATCTCACTCGTGATTAACTCTTTCTGTTCCCATGTTCAAGTCATAATCATGTTGTCTCCGTATGCTTGAGACGTCAAGCTATTAAGAAACAAAAATTAACTTTTTAAATAAATGAATTCTTCAATGAATGGAAAATTAAATTTGTTCTTCTCCTGGAGCTTTGTACAATAAAATCTTAGTCAACAGAGTAGAACATATTTTTTTTCTTGTAATTAGTTTATTTTAAAAGGTCCAACTGTACGTACATACAACACAATATTTTTTTAACTATATAATTATTTACACGCCTGGTCTGAGAGAAATCCAGTTCGATTCCTCTATATCTATCTTATTTTACAATGGATCATTTACTTACAGAGACATTAACAAGATGTATAATAATATATTTCATATGGACGTAAGGAAATAGTTAAATTAAATTCAAAAATGAACATAGTGAAATATTTTTACTTTAAAATTAGGAGTAAATTTAACTGTTTTTTCTCCTAATAAGGATTTTTAAGGTATATAATACATAAAATGAGGATTTCAAAAACAAAAGTCAGAAGTAATAAAATAATATTAAACTAAATAAATTTAAAGTGAATAATATTAATAACAATTGTTGTGAAAATGGGATTTCGTGACATTCTAGATAGTGTTCGAGGATTCGAGGAAGGGTAGAACACAGAAATAGATAGCTGTTTTTTTTTTTTTTTTTTTTTTTAAAGAAATAACAAATAATTAATATTTAAAATAATTTTATGTAGTAACTACGCCATTAAATATGTAAACCAGTTACTACTGGTCCCATATTATCTTATACCGTGTACTGTTTACATCTAACTTGCATTAGAGAAGGCGATATGTAAAATACACATCGGACATGTCTTTCTTGAGGATGATTTGATGTTATTATATCTCCCTGGAAATATAATAATAGTACGAATACTGAGGCGTGATCTGCAATTTTGCTCATTTAATATCATCTACAACTGTAATTTTGTTTCATTTTTGTCGTCTTAACAATTACTGGAAGCCGACATTGCCATATGAAGAATTAAAGGTCATTACTCCAAAGTACTAAAACCATGGATGGTGCGTATAAAAGCGATACAGGGTACAACCACAAGTTACAGTAAATACTAAAGCATGTTTGAAGACCTGCACGACTCATTCGTTGAGTAAAGACTAAATATAAAAATTTCTCATGCTCTTTTCATTAAATATGAGCATTACATTCCATTTTGCCTTGTTTCTTGAAGCGAAAAGATATTACGACAGTTAAAGAATTATTCAATTATTAATTCATTGTAAATGTTACTATTCAGCGTGGAAGTTTTAATAGCGTCGCAAAGCAGACAGATATTTCATAGGTGAAAGCTTTCATTGCATCAATTAACGATTGAATACTTTTGTCATGAGAATAATCTCGAAATTCTATTTCAAATATTACGCTGAATTAAATTTTTTTGAACTCAAATGATCATCTTTTTGAGTAGTAATAAAATTTTGTTGCCCTAATCATTACAGGTTTTTTATTTAAAAGGCTAAACAGGCCATTATTTCAAGTGACCAAAGAAAGATTTATTTAAAGTTTTTGTCCAAAATATATCAGTGGAATCGCATCGAAATATTTCATATGTAGAATGTTGCGTTCGCAAGATTCTCTTTTGTATTTAAATCATAAAGAAGGGCTGTTGATAAAATATAGTTATTTCGAGATATCGATATTATTTTTTGAAAATATCGATATTTATGAGTGATATATCAATATTTCGATACTGAAATCTGGTATCGATGTTTAATATTTTTTTAAAATAAATTACAACGAATATTATTTTTTTAAAAAAAGCTGCTGACAAATACTGGTACCCATAACTTTATTTTTTTATTAATAATTCCTGGAAGGAAGGTCCACACTTCTACCTTAACCTTTATACGTCACAAATTTTTATTTTAAATGGCATTTAGTAAGCATTACTAATGTCCAAAATTTTATTCATTCATTTGTGGAATTCAAACTCTTTGAAACGATTACGACACTCCCCGATCATAATTTCACGCAAATTCCAGTTGTCCTGGAAACAGGTAATTTGGAATACATAGATGATTTCACTCCCAAATCATAAGAAAACTACCTATGTTTATCCAATGGCAATCCAAAAGGTGAAACGTCTTGGAGCGAATTTGTACGTTAGTTGCTTTCCTCTTGATGAGGCTATTTGCCTTAAATTTCTATATTGCACTAAGATCAGAAAGGTTAAGAAATACTTTAAATTCTACTTTGTTACTATACTTTCAGAAAATGTGTAATAGTTAAGTTACAATTTAAAAAAAAAAAAATGTCTTGAAAAACTATTTTATTTCATAAATTGAAGATTTGATTCAAGAGAATACCTCACTACTTTTTATTACTAAATAGCCACAAGATTTGACTCTATTTAGACAAAAATTGTTTTTGTAACATTGTTTTTATAAATTAGGGTCGATATATCGATAATTTTTCTTGAATATATCGAATCCGATATTAACACTTATAAAAATAGCGATATATCAAAAATCCGATATTTTTTAAAATATCAACAGCCCTATCATAAATCCGTCTGATGAAATCAGATGACAGATATTAGGAGTTAGCTGAGTAGTTGGGAAATTTGTTTTGAGTGAACGTAACAGCGTTTTATAAACATTTTAACAATTCGAAAAATCTCTTCTTTTTCTCTATATTATGGCACGTAAACATCTCCAAAGCAAGAACTAAAATTTAATTTCCTGTACATTTAATTTTTTTTTTTTTTTTTTTTTTTTTTTTTTTTTTTTTTTTTTTTTTTTTTTTTTTTTTTTTTTTACAATTTCATTCCTCCCTGCAGAAGGCTGGGAGGCGGGCTGCTGGAGAGTCATAGGGGACTCTTTTCAGCCAATCTACTACTACGGGGAGGGAAGGGGGATGGAAGGTCGGCCGTGGCCTTCTAGGGAACCATCCCAGCATTCGCCTAATTGTCTGAGGGAAACCACGGAAAACCTCAGACAGGATGGCCGAACCGAGTTTAACCCCGGTCCTCCCGAATGATAGGTAGGAGGCCAAATTGGCCTCCTCCCATCTCGGTGTACATTTAATGAAGCCTTCTCAGCCTTTTTAAGGTATGATAATTATTTACCGACTGCGAGACATATGTTCCAAAGCGTTTTTTATTCTGCTGTCTCTGTTTGGTCCACATGATATACCTAGTTAGTTCACGCCGAAGTTCAGCCATCGCTTCTGGGAGCATCCCAGTTCAGATCTTGCCTTTCCACTGTTCACATCTGACATAGCTGATTTCCAGAATCATAGCAGATGGTTTTTTATGTATGTTTGCCGAACTTCCTTCCCGTTACTCACAAGGAATATCTTAATTTCTGGAACTAATGATCCCGTCAAAGGCCATAGTGATATCCCAAACGAAAAAATAAAATGCAAATAACAATTGTTCATTTGTTCGTTGAGCGATCTGGTGAGTCACATGACGAATTTGCGTGTGTTTCATTTAGTATCATATATTATAATGTAAAGACTAGTGAAGGGAGTAATATTCAGGCAATTAATGCGGTATACATTAAACTGGAGAATAATTGTGTAAAGTCAATTTTTTTTTTTTTGGCCATGCACATTACAGTTTTCCTAAATTATTTTTATCTTATTGCTACCACTAAATGCTTAAACCGTATTTCTCAGTGAGAACTTGTGTAATTATTAGTGTCAAGTTAAAAGTTGATTTAAAAAAAAAAGTGTATTGTGCTTAAAGTGATACTAGAGTGTGAGATACATAGTGGTTAAACCACACTGTAATGTTATGGAAGGTGCCCGGTATGATTCCTGCTCTGGGATGAAATTTTTACGCGTATTTAATTTGACTTTCACCTATTTAAAAGCTATGTTTTGTTAATATGAAGATGTTAGCTCACTCCGTGATTAGGATTCCACGTTAATATGTAGGTCTCTTTATCAGGTTAGGTTAGACGGTTAGGATAGAAGTGAATTTCGCAGCCAGTAAGAAAATCTGTCACTAACTGTTTGAGACAACACGAAATTATTGTTTACTATATCTAAACTCTTTTTAAGTTAATTGATAATTTTTATATAGAAACATGTTAAGAATTTAATTTTATTTTGCATTTTTATAATCATCAGATAATTTCCAAGTTTATAAGTGATATCTGAGTATTGTAAATGTGTGCTGTATGTTTAAATATTGGCAGACCTGCTTTAGAGATGTGTTGTAATATCGTTGCTCTGGTAGACAGTAGCAAAAAGCGAGCGAATAAAGTTGTGTCTGGACTGCAAGAGAGTGTGGTAGCCATCGTATGAAGTGTGGATTTGTGATAAAAGATTTTGTATGTTAAAGAAGCAGAATCGGTACAGAGATTCCATCAATCGCCCCTATATTTTAATCTAAGACTAGCTGGTAATCAGGTTAATGAGAAATTATTTTACAGTAATAGCAACTACATCATTGTTACTACGGTGTTTCAGGAAGGTTTAACGACATTATGAGTTTTTAAAATCACTGTCGTTAGTGACTGGATTTTTTTTATTATTATTTATTTATTTATTTTTGTAACAAACGTGAATAAACAGAGGAAAATACGTAATTCCACAGATTTTTAACCTGGCCTAGCATACCATTTTTAGATTAGTGCTCTATATGCTACGTTATGTAATCTCTTTGGTGAACTGTTGTATTTAGGCATGGAATCGGAAAGAAATATATATTTATCCATTAAATTTTGCTAGCGCAAATAACTATTACTCCACAAATAGATTTCAATATATTATGAAAAACTCGGAATCCGGGATTCCTGTTACAGTTTTAACGAGGATCCTTCGTATCTCGTGACTGTGCGACGTTTACCGTGTCACAACATCGCCTATAGATAACACCACCGTACTGATACGTGGTGAAAATGTTGTTTCGTCCTTCTCTGAAAATTACCTAAAGTGGTGTTTCGAATGTCAGATAAACTTGATGATACACAGTACTCATTTCCAATAAACTAAAGCTGTAGAACACCTGAAAGATTTTACACGATTCTTAGTATATTTCCACTTACCATACGTGTTCAGTGCTGCGTCAACGATATTGCTACTACCAACGTTTCGACACCGCATCTTGGGACTTCTTCAGGGTTATTTTTCGCTGATGTTTCACCTATTGACACCAACTCGTTGTTCGCCTGTACACAATTTCGTCGCTTAGTGTGCAGGCGAGCGACGAGGTGATGTAACCAACCATCAGCATGGAATACATCAGCCCAAAATATCCATGAGGATACCCGAAATCGGGTGCCGAAACGTTGATAGTAGCGATATCTTTGACGGAACGATATACTCGCAGACTAAACGGAATTTTACTAATATGACGGCTGCTGAAAGAATCAACTTCTATATTTCGTCGATTGTGCTTGATGTTCCGCGTGGTGCAGCTTCCTGCGGAATGCGACAGGTGAGTGCCGCTGCACGACCATTGACGCGTCTGGGCAAGGCGTCGACATTGGCCTTGTGGCTACTGCTATTTACGTCGAGCTAATTGTTATGCGAGGACAAAGAGAGCTAGCTGGGTGTGGCCGCTGTCTCGCCTCGCCGGACCTTTCACTCTGTCTCTTACGCGCGACTACTTTGTCCGCTGATAAACCCGTTCTCACTATTTTTAGTACGGCCACTGTGAAAAATTTTAATAACCAAGTTTGCTGGAACATGAATAAACTGCATTATTATTTGAAACTTGAAGTGAATAATAAAACTGGTAATTTGTGATGTGATATTATTTTGCGTTTTGTATATTGCTTTACCTCAGTTACAATAAAATCTTTCTTTTATAATTATGCACAAACGTCAAATATGTGCAGAACTGAGTTGAATAATCTTTGTTTATTATCAGTTTAGTGGGATTGGACTGATGCCCCGATAACAATTTCTCTACACACGTTATATTGTGCGAAAATTTTATTTGAATTCGTTCTATGTATGAGGTGGAGTTTTCAGAACCTCCCTTCATACTTTACTTTAAAATGAAGAACTTTCTACTTCCTTAATCCTGAAATCACGATCTATTTCATATTCGTGATCATGTAGTCTCTTCCACCTAGGCCTAATACTCCTGATCTCCAAACATTCACACAGTCCTCTGCTGATATATATATATATAAAATCTACCTATCGCTTTTCTTCCATATATCTGATACTCAGGGCTCGAATACTGTTCTTTTAAATTAAAGCAACGGCGTAAAAAAATTCTTCTGTTCCAATACTCTCATTTCTCTGGTACACCCCATTCAATGATATTCAAGATATTTTACAGTTTAGGCCTCTAATAGCAAACTTTATAATCATATGAAGCCTTTATTTTTTGCCAGTGTACGTAATAAGATCAGTTTTTGCCACGTATCTTGATCCAACGTGTAGCAACCCAACAGTTTTCTCTGAAGCTGTTCACCAACACTTTCGCATGATCACACTGGAATAAAAATTATATTTTCGTGCTCTACGTTACCGAGAATGTTTCATTGTCACTTGGCTGTCATTAAATTCCATATCCATTACCTCATACCAATGTTTTTGTTCTTTTGATATGAAATTCATCGTAACATTTAAAATAATAGTTTACCGCTGATGACTTGTGTCTTCTGCCTTCTAACTGCTACTAATTGGTAAGTTATAAAGTTTGGCGTTGTCCTTCATACAACTGATTATAATTATAAGACTCCAAGAACATTTAGTGCTGATTTTTTATAACTTCGGTTTAGAAATTTTTTAGGAAAGTAAAAAGTTTCTGATCGAAGATGAAATTGTTGATCGTATTCTCTGGATTATGTGATCATGCAGAACCACAAAAATTATTAAAAATACAACATAATTAGTAGTTGTCAAATTAGAAATGATTATAAACTGATTCATTCGATACGTGATTTCAATCCTTAAAAGATAACGTTTGCGTACAAGTGATCGTTTCTCCTTTAGATTTGTAAAAAATACTAATAAAAACGTGGCTCGGTTATGTTGTGATCACCATATTTCTTTTCCATCCTTAATTGCAACTCTAAAAACGTCTGTACAAATTTAAAGGCACAACTGAATTATGAATCTGATTGCTCTTTTCTTCAATAATTTTCTTTAATGGACCTCTTTTTCCTTCTGAATTTATAAACAAAATACCAGCTCGTATTTCTTGAAATAGTAATATGATTAATTCTAAAGACAGATGCCTCATGGAAAAATGCACCGCTTTGTTTCATTATTCCATAACAATCTTCCCGGATCAGAGAGAAAACAACAAAAATCAGGATGGTAAAATAATATAGTTTCTTGCAGGTTTATCATATTTTATTGTCAGTGAATACACAAATCACGAAAAAGGGAAGTGTTGGAACGGAGATAATAAACATTTATAATTAAAAAAATACCGGACACGTTTAGTATTTTTTAATAATATTTCAGTTTTTTAGATCAGATTTAGATTTTTTCCGCTGATAAAGTTCTATACTATACATTTCAGTGAAGAATAATTTATATTTGTTTCAGTTTTTGGCGATACTTGTGGCATTATATTCACATCGACGTCTGTTTAGTGATGTATTTCGTACTAGGAGCTGCGTAAAGACTTACTACAGCTCGTTTTAGTCCGCGGACGGCTGGCACTGTTAACCGGCGGTTGACGCATCGTCTCCCGCCAACGCGGTATACGCGACTACCGCACCTTTCTGAACGCATCAGAAGGACTACCTCCTAGCAACATATAAGAACTGTCAGATTTGTGACTGTACTGCTCTCTATTGACGAGTCTGTACAACGAAATGCGTTTCCGGAACGATTTCTATAAAGCTCACTGGCTTTTAGAGAATTAGAGACAGTGAGTGGATAATCGGAAACAGCAAGCTTCTCCAATAGACTAAAATCCAGAATTTATCCTTTTTCTCAAATATCTTTAATGCAGACAACAAAAAATATCAATATCACCCATTGAAGGAATCTGCCTAACATTTTTCTTTTAGGTAGCATTAGAGCGGATTTTTTACTTCAACCAATAAGATTTTTTTACGATGTAAAATACTAAAAATAATAAAATTTAGGCATAGTATTTGGACATAAATTACAAACAATATTTTGAAATATTTATCATAAAAGCTGTAACAGCTTTTATGAATACTAATTCCAGTAAAAAACACCGGTTCAATTAACAAAATCTGACAGACTGGCGTAATGTTATAAACCGCATCAATTTTGGCTGTTCAACTATGTGTGAAGAAAAAAAAAGAAGACAATCCTTATTCTCCATTCTAAACTACGGTAAAATACGCCTAACAAATTGATGCTATTGTATAGTTTTCAGTAATCTGTGAACAACTTGGTTTTCAATTTACTATACGCGTGGTTTGCCTAGATATTTATTGTTATATGTTCCAGAAGCTTGTATCCGCAGGAAACAATTCACATGATTTTGCATAAGACAATACAAACTTCCCGCTGGAAACTCTTCAATAAATGCATACACGTGGAGGGCTTACACTTGTATGATAATGCGCTTGAATGTATTGCTTCCGCCTTGAAGAACACGATTTTTCTGGCAAAACAAACTCCGGATGCGGTTACCACAGTCGTGTCAAAACATAACTCATAAATTCCGTAGTCCTAGTTCGCCAGATAAAATCACTATCAATCCCAACAATTTTATGATTTCTGATAGCCGCTTTTAGTATCATCATAACATATATCTTTATGAACTTTTTGATGAGTTATAATGATGGTATAAACGAAAGTAATCAATTCAAACGACATCTGAGTAATACGAAGACGTATTCAGCTGAGGGATACTATACGTGTGTGGTTATCAGTGTTTTTAATCCTTGAATTTTTGGCAGCTGAATATATTTGAACTAGACTATCTGAAGAGTATATGTAAACAATGCGAAGAAACCTCTAAAGATAATCACTTCATTATTATCAGCGAAATAGTTTTATGTTTTTACATGAATTATTGAGTTTCATCCTGTTATTGTTGGGTCATTTCCTTTAAATTTCGTGTTTTCAGGAATCATACAAGAGCAAAACAGAAATAATATCCTGTGTGTACCTGTTCCATTTTTCCGAGATAATACATATGCGACTTACGCTGTTTTAGTACCGTAGTTTAGTATGGAACACTACAATTAGTCACCTGAAGTTCTGAATTTATAATGTGACAACCATTCTACCAATGGTTTCTTCAGGAACGAGGTTTCCTATTAGGAAAAATTCTCAGAGAGCCATTTTGGAAGAATAGCTATCTGAGTAGCCAATTAATCTTATGTTTAACCTAAAGACTCAGAAATGAGTCGGCGTGAATAATTCCGCTTACATTAACATCCATTCCCAAATACGCTATGTGCAATAAAATTGAACAGATATATCTCATAATTCTAACAGCAAAACAATCCTATGTACGGTGCCAACAAACAAAGACTGTACATATATTGCCAAAGCTATACATAACAAAATTAAAACTATTACTTGTCAAATATGTGTTGAAGTATCAGATTTTAAATTGTTTATTAAATTAAGGCCTATTTTAGTTTACACACACACACACACACACACACACACACATATATATATATATATATATATATATATATATATATATATATATAGTCACAGATGTATTGATGAGGATGTTCCTTTACCTATATGCCACTTTAAAATTAATTGACCAATCGAATGAACTAATCATTTTGTGGTATTTCTTTATTCTTAAAAACATTACCCCTATTACAATTGAGGGTGTTCCCAGGTAAAATTTTTATGCGGGTGTTTCTCATTGCAAACGGTTGCTATTTTTTATGTCAGCGCAAATTTAGAAGTCTGTGGTATTGCTGGATGAAGTGTGTTGTTATGCACGATAGTTAAATTATGGTGAGAGTGAAAACATGTGTTAGTCTATTCAGGCATACTGTTCGGAAAGACACCAAGCGGAGTGTTGACCGATAGATAACTCATCGCCAGCAATATTGTCTGCTTTGACTCCACGTTCACTGCGGAGAAGTTTGTTGTGATTTGACATTTTGAACGCGGACGGATGATTACATATTTTGCATGCTACCTCTTACACCCTTCTGGCAAAGTATATGTGGTGAAAATTTCTGCAACCACCGTGTCAAAAACTTGTTAACATCGCTTCACAGGTTCTTAGGGACCTCCGCTACCAGGCTGGCTATGATTACTTAATTTGCACTCTGGGACGTATTATGCCTTGCAGCTGATTTGGGATGTTTTTACAAATTTTGTCACGCGTTTTAGACTCTCAGTACGTTGCGTAATGTCCTCCGCTGCTACAAAGTTCGTGCCAACAAGCCGTGAAGCCAAACACACGTCTTTCCCAGCCACTTGAACGTTTTATGGAGCGGCAATGAGTTGCAAGTGTTACGGTTGGTTCTACAGCTGACACCGTCTGGCGCCTGTGGCGAATTGTCTATGCAGCCCGTGGCACGTTGCAGATGGACGATGACTCTTGCTCTAGACTTGGAAACAGTCGTTGCTGATTTTATTATTAACGTCTCGTTAAAAACCACCACTAAAACGACCTCCATCTTACACACTCTTTTTGAGTTTCCGATTGAATAAACTTATCGCCGTTTGAAGATTGGGTAAGTCTCAAATATATTTGTGAAGTAAATGAGTTGTTGGACGCGATGTCCCTGTAGGTTGTAGGTAACCCAACCTGTCCCGATAATCTTGCTGCGTTAATGGGACCAATACCTGGAACGCAAAACACTAAGCTTACTGAACACGAACAAAGCAAATATTTCAGTTAAAGGGCTCATAAAATTTTCAGCTGAGACCAGTGTTAAAATCAGAAGCCTTAAATAACTGATCCACTAGTTAGTCAGCGAAACGTGTGGTCTCAAGACGGTTTTTTAAACAAACGTATTAATAATTCAGTGAAAAACAGAAACAGTACCCAACACAGGTAGCAAGCTATCCCTCCGGAAAAATTCACAGGTAGTTACGAATTTGTTACCCAATATACTACTGGATTAATATGAACATTTCGTTCAGCATTTAAAATATTGTCGTAATTCTGAACCAAACCCAATATCTACGTCGCATGGAGGTAATGTCTTAGTGTTACATTTGATCTCACATAATCCTTTAATTTATATTCTTTTTTAGAAAGTTTTAATGATTTTAAACTTTCTGCCTGTGCTTCCGAAGCAGGTACGTCAGCCTAAAGATAGATGTTCATGCTTCTCAGTTGAACTATGACCAAAATTTGAATAACGTTGTAGCAAACACATACCAGAATCTAATCAATTTTATTTTTTTATGAAAGATTTTTCTTGAAGAAACTTTTTCTGACTAATTAATCTATATGAGTGATTCTCAACGTGTTGTCCAGGAACCACCTGTGGTCCTCGAAGACGAGCAGGTGGTCTCAGGCAGAAATTAAAAATTGAATTCTATCTTCATGCCTGGCAGTTTCAGGTTATGAGTAAGTGACTGCATTGTTGCTATAAATAGTCTATTCACTAAATACGTTTCCAGTCACCATAAGATAGAGGTTCGTTTGAGGATTAACCTAACGACCAAATTAGAAGAACTTCTTCTAAGCAATATTAATATGGTGATAGGCCATCTTCCCGCAGTTGGTGAACAATAATTTTGTAAATGAATCCGTCAAAAACATCTGGTTTGGTGAATTTTGTTCTTTATTTGATTCCCAAGACGCGTTTCGCCCTTGTGGTGTAGGGCATCTTCAGTGGCTGTAAAGTGTTTTTACATGTGTTGTTATATGTGTTGTAGATAATCATTGTAAAAACACTTTACAACCACTGAAGATGCCTTACACCACAATGGCGAAACGCGTCTGGGGGATCAAATAAAGAACAAAATTCACCAAACCAGTTGTTTTTGACGGATTCGTTTACAAAATTCATCTTCTAAGAGACTAAGTTACTTGCGTATAACAACTAGTGGGGTTCATCTTCACCAGTCTCAGCATTAAAGCTGGTCGATTGGGGGTTGTTGTCCTGAGACATTTCCTCCGTCATTCTTCTCTTGAGTGGTCTTCTCTTCTCTGCTGGTTGGTCGTCTTGATGGCGGATTAGTTGGTCCTCAGCGCTCCGTCAGCACCAATGACCTGCTATGTTTGTCAGCGGCAGTTTCATATTCGCCGAGACAACTGACCAGTGGATTGGCAGAGTGATGTGCTGCACTGTAGAAATCATAGGCATGTTGCCGGAATCTGTCATTGAGCTTCGCTGTTCCCGACGCCTCGTGAACTGCGACAGTGGACGGGCAGATGTAGTGCCCGCTTCAGTGTTCTGTTTTGCAGCACCTGCAACTTTCTCAGGTGGCAATTAGCAGCGTATCCCCAGACGGTGCAAGCATACTCAATTACCGGCCTAATCAAGGAGCAATAAATGGCAACTGCTAGATGTGGTGCCAACGAGCTTTCTCGGTTAAGTATAGGGTAAAGAGAATGGAGCCGAGCACTTACTCTTTGCCTGATGTCCTTGATATGAGCTCGCCATGTCAGCTTACAGTCAAGTGTTACACCAAAGTAGCGAGCAGTTGGTGCTCAGGGAATGGTTTTACCTCTGAGCTAAGTTGCGGATGAGGTAGTTGCTGACTACGGCGTCCTAGGCGTCGCGTCAGCATAACCGCTTGCGTGTTGACGGGGTTTATACTTATCCGACACCTTCTGGCCCAGGCTATCGTTTGCTGAAGAGTTTCCTGCAATCATATCGTGGCGATGGCTCTGCTGCGGCTGGATGTAAAGAATGCCGTATCGTCGGCATATGTAAATAGAGGTAAAAAATTAGGCCCGTACATTATTTTTGACATTTTACATGTCGTCGAGTTTGTAAAGGTTGAGTAACACTGATCTGTATTATGTGTGATGGAGCGTATATTGACTAACAAAATCATCTGACGTAATGTCAAACACTTGTAGGGTTTCGAGGGCTTTATTCTCGGTCTGCGTGTTTACCTGCCTCGACCTTTGCCCGCTCGGCTCTACCGGTTGCCTCTGATTGGTCACGATCTATTCCTTGTGCCCAGTCGCGCAAGGTCGTTTCTGATCACTTTACGGCCATCGCGAGAGAAATAATTCGCCACGGACTTGACTGGCAAACCGCAAAAAATAAAAGAAGTTCGGCACCTTTCATGTGTCGTATTTTGGAAACGCCTTCACGTGGACCTACAACTTTCCCAACTTGGTGTTAGAAGTCATAGGTTTCCATCTTTCTAGTGAAATAAATATTCGATATTTATTATTCCAAAACCAGCGATTTATCTCGATCTATAAATCGTAGTTCTACTCATCTTAATTCTGAGGATATGTAATTGCAAATCATCACTTGAGAAAGGTTCCATTTCTCAAGATTTGTGGAGTATTGATCATTTTCGCGTTACAAACACGCAAAGAACCTCAAAACTACAAAATCGCCTCTAGATTTTTTTTACTTGGGCTTTACGCCTCATCGACGGCGAGGTCATTAGAAGTGGGATGGGATTGGGGCAAGGAATAAGAAGGAATTCGGCCATGGCCTTTTTGAAAGAAGCATCCCGGAATTCGCCTGGAATTATTTGGGGAAACCATGGAAAACCCAAATCTAGATGCCCGGATGGGGATTCGAACCCGCGTCCTCCTGAATGC